>SAYR01004695.1:0-117110 GCA_004382745.1 Argopecten irradians irradians
TTTGACGAGTTGATCCGAACATTCCAATAGACGTCACTTTTTAGTCCTCTATGAGCCCGGGTGATTCGACCTTGCAAGCTGACGTTTTTGAAGGATTGAATTAGCACTCATTTGCGGTATTATGGTGGCAATTTGCACTCATATACAGCTTAACATAGTTTAAAATAATAGTGTTACTTTATCTTGGAACATTTCATTATTTAAACGTCACTTTGACAAAAAGAAACAGTAGGCCTACGTAGGCCTACAATGAATCTTACAGCGTTTGTGGATACAAGCTTCGTTTTAGTAGATGAATTTCATGAAATATTGCACAGAAAAACATCAATTAACATGCTTCTGACACATAAAAATTAATGAGTTTGAATTGAATATGTTTGACATTGTGTGTAAAAAAATCTATTTGGTCTTTCGCCGTCGAAAACCGATGAAACCGCGGTTACCACTGGTTGCGAGCAGCTATCGTGATTTTTTTCGTGTTTATTTTTTCTTATTCATTAAAAAAGCGATCTTTGACTATCTCTGAGTCCAAGAGGTTTCGGCTAAAGCATTCATTTTTTTTTATATTTGAGTTGAATGCATCCAATCGGATCTGTTCCGACATCGACTGTGCATTGTATAACATTAGGCCTACCTGTACCTGCAGTTATCGTGATTTTTCATGCAACTTAGTAGAATTTTACGATGTATACGCAGTAGAAAGGTATAATCTAAAAGAGATTGTATTGTACAATTTCTCAATGCATAATATAACTTTGATATTCCATGGTATAAAATAAAAAACTGTCGTTTTTCTCCGTATCAACGTAACACGAGCGTGTGCTTCGGTCTCGGCGAAATCTATCTCATTCCTCTCAGGGGGTGTCTTCAACGACGTTCGAGCATATCAGAAAAAATCAATAAAATAACAAACAAAGATTATCGTATACCAGGTATATTAAAGAAAAACAAAAGACTTTGTGATTTGTGAACAATGTGTTATTATCCTTTTTTTCACTTTTCTTCATGCTGAACAACAGCTACATGACACATTTACATTTCCAATTTTTTATTTTTCCTATAAGGAAATACTCTATCATACAACAATGTTATCTGCTTCTTATAAAAAAATCACTGTATATTAAAAAGCAGAGACTGGTTTAGTGTTAACGTGCAGATCTTCTGATCTTTCGATCCTCACCACCGGCGGCAATTTTTTTTCGTTTTTTTTTTTTTTTAAATATATCATGCAAACATGCCTATTCAAACTATTCACAATATCTGGCGAGGGCTACATGTACATGTAGCTCTATTACTACAGAATAAATAATTATATATCTGAGGATTTACATCGGATATATACATGGTCAGTATCTTACAGCAGCTAGGCCAAGGACGTGTCCTTGAATAGGCCTGTTAGTTTTATTTGTATGTTGACACGGAAAGACGAGATGACGCCTGTCTCCTGGACATTAAAACAAATCCTTTATTTCATCTAGGCAAATAATAATTTGAAAATTCCATATATACCGCCTGCAAGGACACGTCCTAGGCCTATCGCTACCCACAATACACTTGATCGTGGTCTTATACATTGTATTATGTAACTTTTCATCGATAATTTGATCCAGATATATCTGTCTTCGACAGTTATATTTAGAATTATGAATATGTGGAAGGAACGTATGTACAAGATAAAAACAACCCATCTCAACTGCTATTCCGGGACCGTGAAATGTAATATTGGTCACCTCAGCCCAAGCACAGGGGCACGCAAATTGTTCATTATGTAAAATAATTCCTATGTACGTCATGTCCACATGACTGAAAATTATATATTATGTAAATATCGGTTAGCTTGTAATAATAATAATAAACAGAACAAAAACAATAGCTCTTTTCACCACATGGTGAAAAGCCCTAATAAAAAACAGAACAAAAACAATAGGTCTTTTCACCGAAATGTTGAAAAGCCCTAATAACATCTTTCGCCTTTGATGCATTCGCAATCAGCACTTCATTCCTTATAGGATATAGTGCCGCGGAATTTTTTCGGGATGCAATTAATTATTTTTCATATTTTTAACTTGAAATAAAATGAGAAGCTCGAACTTTTTCAATGATCAATCGTCTGCTCCTGTTTTTGATAGTGAAAAATACCATTTGTCAGCGGTGGAGCATCTTTAATTGTTGATTTCATTTTTATATAGAAATGATTTATTTTAGGTATATTTTTGTTCCACACACATAAAAAGTAAAATGCATTAACTTGAAAAACATTTTTGTAATGGGAGTAAACGGTACATTTCTATATGGAATATGTCATATACATTTACCTTACTTGGTGCAATTCAAATTTTCACTTTGTCTTGGTTTTTAGACCCTGATTTTTGTTATGTAAAATATTGTATAATGTCTTATTTTCGGACAATTATGTGTATGTACATGTATGGGTATCTCAAAATGGTTTGAAGTGTATCCGTATAAGAAATATTTTAAACACAATGTAACCAATTATCTTTATATTTAAAGACGCTCCACCGCCGACAGGCATAAATGATATTCTTCATTTGAACAATAATTGGTGATTAATCGTGTATATATATGCCTAATTAAAACAAAGAATAATATAAGATAATTTATTTCGCCTTTGGTGTATGCGCAATCAGTACTTCATTCCATATAGGATAGAGTGCCAAGGAATTTTTTCGTGATGCAATTAATTATTTTTCATATTTCTAACTTGAATTAAAATTAGAAGCTCAAACTTTTTAACTGTGGTAATGACGTAAAGTAAGTAACTTTTGTAACTGAAGAAAAGTACTTAATCGTCTCCTCCTGTTTTTGATATTGAAAAAAATACCATTTGTCAGCGGTGATGCATCATTAAAGTTTTGAACACAATTCCATTGAAGGTCAATCATCTTAATACAATATGCCCGTGATCACAGCAGCTAAATAATCCATGGAATCAAAGTTACCCGCATCATCTCTGCACATAGTAAATAAGTTACCCTAATCATCACTTTTAAGTCAGCCTAATCATTCGCAATTTTACATGCTTGATTTCAACTTCCGTGGATCTCTGTGCTTATGACTTAAGCTTAAATGATTTCTAATATTGTTAGAATACACGATGTACGGCGGTTTTGCAAGAAAAATACCCATCTATTCTGTGAACAGACAGTACGATTTTCTCGGGGTTTTTTTGTACCGTCGTCATGTTAGATATTATATGGGTAACTGCAGTTACCCTAATCTGGCTCCCCCCTGTGCTATTGTGAATAGTTTTAGCACGACGGCAGGTTTTGACCTGCCATTCTCATTCCGTATACAATATCTAAACCCTTGAAGATTCACAAAACTACACACCTGACTCCAGGTTCGAACTCGCCTTTGCGAGGTTCCTTCCTTATTATTGGACGTTATCACGTAAGCACACATGACTCGTGTCCGAAACTGCAGGTAGGGCGTTAGAAATAAAATATAATATCCTAAATTATCATGCAGTAGAGGCAGCAGGTACAATTCTTATGTCCTACCTCTATAGTGTACAATATTGTATAATTATCATACGCAAGGAAGCATTGCTCAAAGAGATACAGTTGTTCATTAAAAATGTTATTTTTCTACATTTGTATTTACACATACATATAATTTCTTCGTTTTCACACTAAATATGGCTTTGTGATTGGCCAATATTTACTTTGCATACCACTGTGAACAAAATAAATCCGAAAATGACGCAAACCCCGGCGTTATCGTGATGTCACAATAGATTAGGAAAAAGAATCCCATGGAAAATCACGAAGAATGGTAAATTTAAACACAGATTATGAGATTTATTATAAGCATTGATGTCACTACTTTTTAATTTCATCGGGTTATGAAAAAACATTGGTTGCTTCTAATTTGTTCATTCCCCAATGAAATAAAAAAAATAATGACATGATACCTCGGGGGCATGAAATGAATAAAACTTTGTTAAGGACCGTAAGACTCTATGAAGATGATTTGATCTGAAACCTAAGAAGAAATGTTTTGAAGTTTCAGTGATTTTATCCCCGCCCAGGTGTATTGGGATCCTATAATGAAAAGTTTAGTTAGCCTTTGAACATAAACGGTTTCTGAAAAAGTTCACACTTCACACACGCAAGAAACAGCATACACATTGATATAATAAACCAAACCAAATCGGGAAAAGTCGACCACGTGAATTGTTTACGACGGACTACGACTAAAGGTCGAAAAATACTTAACCCATATTGCATGTCAAAGTGTAATTGTGAAGGAGTAGATATGCCTTCCTCTGTCTTGAGTCGGAGACATTTTAATATATGAGGTATGAAGTGTTGGAGGCGTACCAGCTCATCACGGCAGTAATCAAAAACAGACTGACCTACAAATAATAATGTGATGGGGATGTTCTAGATTGTTTCCAACTGCATAGGCCAGTCCGCGCGTGCTTATAATTAAGATAAATCAACACTTGATCAAAAGTTTTGAAGGCATAGAATATAATTAGCGAAGCGTCATATTTCGGTAATTAAAAGAAGTTGTAGTTGGTAAAGTAGCCCGTTATATTTGTACCGATGATCCATTGCGATGTCAGTCAAGACTCTTCACTGTTTACTGTGTATTGTTGTGTTAAAACTTCGTTGATTTCGTGGTAACTGTGAAATCACGAATATAAAAAACAGATTTAACTCTTTTTATATCATTGTCACTGTTGCCCATCGGTTGGCCACGAATAGCACAAACCACAAAAAAGTACCCACAAATAAGGTGTTCAGTGTATGTCGGTTTGGGTTTTATTAGTGCAACAAGTAGGGTCATGTAAGGGCGTATCAGATTTGTTGGTGGAGGAAAGCCGGAGTACCCGGAGAAATGCCGGTTTGAAATAGTATTGCAGCTATAATTAAAGTTTTATGTGTCATAAAAGGGCGAACATTTAGACGTCTTTATATTTCTTTAGTAATCTATTGAAAACCGTAAACTTGGATGAATAAAGCTGTGAAAAATCAAATGGACAGACAAACATGTATAATGCCTTATAAACATTAGTTATAACACAATTGATGCACTGTAGAACTCTTGTTTTTACGCCTTATGGCTGTTTAGATGGAAATATACCTACATAAATATTTTTTACAATACTAATAATACTGGAAAAATGTTAAATGAAATCGTAGATCACAACTTGACCTCCTAGTCACTGCACATTATATATAAATATGCTGATATTTGGCAGTACTGTCAAAATGATTTTCACATCTTATTTGTTATTGTAAAACCTATACATTGTGCATGCAATATTGTAATTCTCATTTTGTAAGTAATTTCGGCGGTGAATGAAATATTAAAAGCTCTTCTTGTGAGTACGAAAATTACTGCACATATAACTTTAAGCCGATTATGTATATTCTTGGGCGCCGTGATATGTTCTTGCTCTGTCTCTTTGCAATAATGGTAAATTCTAGATTCTATATTCAATCCCTGTGACCGGATGGGGTGTATATGTGTTGAAGTTAACGACATGCTTTAGTGACAGAACATTGAAAAAGGATGATGTTTCCACTTTTGCAAAAAGACACAAGAGTATACCATAGCCCTCTAATATAAACATGCATTCACACATCGCCTCGCATGCGGAGGAGGTCATTCGTTAATGACCTTAGCTGTTAATATGACGTTAAAGTTAATCCACCATCCAAGTGGGCGTGTTGTTTGCTTAAACACACGCGACACATTTAACCTTTCTGTAAACTACCCCAGCTGTTGATAAGGCGTTAAGTCTAACCAAGCAGAACAAACGACCCGTGTCATTGCTGTAAACAATTTATGCTTAATCGATGTTACTGTTTTTCGCGCAGACATATATATGCAGTACTAGGCTGCCATTCTGGTAATGCTGAGGGCTGTGTTGGGAAACAAGATGCTCTCTATCATACAAGTCGATAAACAATCCATCACTGAACAACAAAACTCAATTTCATGACTCGTTGGATGTTGGATTGAACACCTCTATATCTTGTTTCTGTTGTTCGGATTTCAGTTTATTTTACTGGTACGACAAAACATTTAATAATTCACACCGAATCAGTTCCACAATAGATTCAGAGGCAATCAGTGTTATATGGTTGGAATCGATATCTTGGAATTAAGTTCCGGTAGTTTAGATAAGTTACGATTATCATATTGCCGGGTTCATGCACGCTGCTAATAGGACAGGTCGATAGTATACATGTGCAGGTACTCTAGTCAGGGGAAATGCAGGGCAACAACATGACCAGTATGGTCAGTGCAGAGAGCTACTTCGAAATCAGTTGCTGATACTTTTTTTCTGCAAAAGTTTATGCTGATTCAGCGCAGGAAATCATTATAAAAAATACAATATCGCTGATCATAATTTATTATTCTCATAGTATCGACTGAAGGCAACTGATATAAAAGCTTTGTTTTATTACAAGGGAACTTGATATAAGTATACAAATATTCATGGGCCTGAGGATTATATGATTGTACTAGGACGGGAGTACCCCACTGTGTTTTAATTATAATTCTACGAAGTGACTGTTCCCAGTAAACAGAAGCGGAAATGGATGTTACGACAGAAAGTAGTGAATTGAATACTACTGGGAAAATAAATGGTACTGATACCTTCTACTTTTACAAGGTAAGTCAATCAGCAGTTGGCCCACGTATAGTAAACTTTGTTATACTGACAACTTTGGCAAATATCTTCAAAAATAATCTTGATTTAAATATGAATAAGGTAAATCACAATGTACAGGGATTATATCAATTTCTAATTAGGTAGTTTTTCAATATTTAAATTAAATGTATCCAAATGTCTTCTCTACATTGTACAATAACTGTACAGGGTACTTTATCACAAATTACGCATATATTCGTTACATGACAGATACGTTCTATAATAGTAACAAAATTTATTTCGACTTGCACTCTTCTCATAAATAGTAATTTCAACTATTTAAAAACATATATCGAGTTTAATCCGGTTAATGTACAGATGTGATCGTTATTGATATTTCAAAACACGTCTATTCCGAGTCCGCTGTCTATTTATTGATAAATTTACATAATGAAGAATGTTTCTTGAAATCATGTAGTGAGATCACATTAGTTCTTTACAATACGAAGCACGGTGATAGTTTAGTCTCCGTACATATATTTCTCGGTTTATACGTATTCTCTAAATAATATACGAAAGTCTAAGATAAATATATTTTTTCTGTTAATAGTCTAAAAAAATTCTCTAAAATGACCAGGAAAAACACGGTAATACGAAAATGCGTTTGAAAAAAAATACATTGGCAAATGATAAAACTCATTTTAAGATGCTGTTGTTAAGTGGGCAAGTATCGTTTTCCTCTGCGAGGAGGACACTGCGTGCCATCCAAAATAAAACAAGAGGGTTGATAGACAGACGCCATTAACGTCAGACTGAATTGGCTGCCTGATTACAGGCACAGTACACTAACTAACTGGAATGGACCATGTTAGCGTTGTCAGTTGTTATTTACCACATGCATAGTATAACTATGCTGAATAATTTGGGGCTAAGTTTTATTATCCCCCGCGAAACGCGTTTGAAGGGATATTATTTTGGGCTCCGTCCGTCCGTCCGAGTCCTTTTTCCGGACTCAACTCAAAACTTACAAACCGTTTACCGCAGCTCCTGGAAACTTTCTGTATACATCGAAAGAATGCCCTAGTTGTGTCTTTTGCTAGCTATTGCGGACCTTCAATTTTGGAAGTGTTTTCCGTTACCATCGAAACATCGTCAAAATATCAAATTACTGTTTCCTTTTGTTTCCGGACTATAACTCCAAACCCGTTTAACGCAGCTCTATGAAACTTTCTGAATATATCAGACAAGTGCCCTAGTTGTGCAATCTGATTAAAATACATATCCTTATTAACACTACGTTTGATAAGAGGATCTGAGAAAATCCCATTAGGGGTCATGTCCAGGTGACCTTTGAAAATGGCCAATCAAATTGCTGCTTGCAAAATTTTGACAGTGAATTTCAGGGGACAACATTGTTTGAAAAACTGTCAAAATTATTTTAGTTCACGCCCAAAGAGCACAACAAAGCTTATTATGTATGTTTACTGGGACGGAATATCGTTTTCAATTGATTACACAAGGTGTAGAAAATGGATTTGGTTTGAATTCCACGTGGTATAAAGGTCATCTGGACGTGACCCCCTATGGGATTTTGTTAGATCCTCTAACGGAGTGGTTATAAGGATCTGTATTTAAATCAGATTGCCTAGTTGTGCTTTTTGCTATTGCGGACCTTCCACAAGGTGGAGGGTGGTTTTTTTTGTTACCAAAGAACCTCAGTTAAAAATACCAAATTGCTGCTTCTTTTTGTTACCTGTTTTTTTTTTCTTCAGTTTTACAAAACTCGCATACATTTAAAGTTATATTTGAATAATTGTTATTTTGACCTTGATGTATTTGGGTTTTATTCCAACTGCGGGGGATAATGCCAAGCTTTGCGGCTCCTTGTTTATATAAATGAAAAAGGTTTATATCATAAACTTTATATCTTGGTATATATGACGTAATTTTTTTTTTACCTTTTTATTTTGCATATTATGTTGTTGGCCTTTTATTACTGAAAAAAACCAACATATAACCATTCACAACATTTTAAACGTTCTAAAAACACAGAATATATCCTAAAATGCTATGTTTCACCTTAATGTATGTTTCACCAATGTTGGTTTTGTTAATCTTACTTTGACTCTAAATGGACTGTCTATCGGTACTTTTAACTAAAATAAACAAACACTGTTAATATATGATGTTCCATGAAAATGAGGTCATCCATTGAAATTAATTCTCTTTAGATTTTATAATAATCAGTTTTTCAATCATGCAGCGGCCTTGATTTGTCGATCGTTTGATGTGAATCGTACAACCAAAAACAATTGTTTTTTTTTATTTATTTTTTTAATTCATTAGAATCAATATAAGAGAACTTCAAACGAAATATACCCAAATGCAGAACAGCGATCACATCACATATCAATATAACATCCGGATGAACTTTATTATTGTAGCCAATCATGTCCTTGTAGTGTCATCAAGAGATGAGTCTTTTGTGCTTATTGTTGAATATTTTATTTAAAGCCGAACAAAACACCCCAATAATGCCCAAAACCAATATGAATGTTAATATGACAATTAACACCAACAGAGTAGCTCGAGGTGAGCTCATCACATCGACAAACATCAAAGGTAATAACGAGATGTATTGTTTTAAAGTGAAAATTTCAAAATTCGTGTTAATGAAAATTTGTACTTTTTTTTGTAATTACCGTGCAGTGGATATGAAGTAAGATGTGATTATTCAATTTATAAATCAAATGTCATATTTATACGTATGATGGAACTGTCACTAACGGTAGCAGTAATGTTCTGATATTTATTTGATCCGAATGCTTTCTTAATTACCTTATATTAACGGCTTGTCAGATAAGATTTCGCCCAGTACCCTTTCACAGGGCGATCCATTATCGCCGGGATATTTATCATCTATGAATACACGAGAACCATCAACCAGTATGATAGTCTGGCTAATGCCTTGATACCAACAATGGTCTGTAGTAATAGACTATATCACGAGAATACGGCCAATGGTTATATGGAGCTTAAAGACACAGAAATAGATCACAGCAAACAGGGAAACAATTAGCATTGCTTTTTTTCTCGACCTATTCTCGTAAAATTCACTATCAGAGAGAAAGTGTTAAGGGTTAGACACACGTATTGTCCATGAATGTACATAATATCCGGGCAAGGAAAAACTCAGGTACGAAAAACATAAAAATGTGATGCTAACGTCGTAAGCACGAGGAAAATACCAAGAAAATGTATAATGGACAGGAAGAAATTGAAACAGGACTATAATGAGTATTCATTAAAGGGACTACTAGTCATTTTTCTTGAAGTCGAACAACAAACGAACACCCCTAGCCTTCCAAAATATGCAGACAATCAAACATACAGGGAAGGACGTCTTGTTAAAATTAAAATGACCCTCGATGTAAATATAGGACATAAGCCAACCAATTAACGTAAGTGAGAACACTATACAATGTGGAAAAGTGTCAGTATTTACCACAATGAAACTTGTGTATTATTATTATCTTTGTATAGCATGCTTCCTCAAACTCTTCTTGACAGTTGACCTTCACACCCGGGGTCATGGTAAACTTACATGCTTCGCGTATGTTCCTAAAACGGAGAATTCGAATATTTAAGCTATGATATACATAAGAGAAAGCAAAGAAACGTATTCCAATAACACCGGTCAACTTATAGTGGGCTTCCTCGGGTCACAATAAACAGCAGATGTGTATGTTTAATCCGCTTATTAGATAATGTCATTGGATACACTAATATATTACAGCCTTCCACAAACACACCGCAGACACACAACACGACCCCAGCCTTCCACAAACACACGCACCTCAGACACACAACAACAATATACCCCAGCCTTCCACAACCACACTCATCTCAGACACACAACACCAATATACCCAAGCCTTCCACAAACACACGCACCTCAGACACACAACACCAATATACCACAGCTTTCCGCAACACACGAAACTAATATACCACAGCCTTCCGCAAAACACGCACCTCAGGCACACAACACCAATATACCACGGCCTTCCACAAACACACTCATCCCAGCCACACAACACGAATATACCACAGCTTTCCGCAACACACGCACATCAGACACACACCACGAATAAACCACAGCTTTCCGCAACACACGCACATCAGACACACAACACCAATATACCACAGCCTTCCGCAACACACGCACCTCAGACACACAACACCAATATACCACAGCCTTCCGCAACACACGAAACTAATTTACCACAGCCTTCCGCAAAACACGCACCTCAGACACACAACACAAATATACCACAGCCTTCCGCAAAACACCCACATCAGACACACAACACCAATATACCACAGCCTTCCACACACACACTCACCTCAGCACACAACACGAATATACTACAGCTATCCGCAACACACGCACATCAGACACACAGCACGAATAAACCACAGCTTTCCGCAACACACGCACATCAGACACACAGCACGAATATACAATAGCCTTCCGCAACACATCCACATCAGACACACAACACCAATATACCACAGCTTTCCGCAACACACGAAACTAATTTACCACAGCCTTCCGCAAAACACGCACCTCAGACACACAACACAAATATACCACAGCCTTCCGCAAAACACCCACATCAGACACACAACACCAATATACCACAGCCTTCCACACACACTCACATCAGACACACACCACGAATTAACCACAGCTTTCCGCAACACACGCACCTCAGACACACAGCACGAATATACCATAGCCTTTCGCAACACACGCACCTCAGACACACAGCACGAATATATCATAGCCTTCCGCAACACACGCACCTCATATCAACAACATGCTGCATACACGGGAGCCCGTCCTTATACAACCCTGGGTTTAAGTAAGACATGATAAAGTCAGCCAATCAACCACGTCGCCAATTCTATCACACAACTAACTCAATAAATCATACTCCCGAACAAGTCGCGTCACCGTAAAATATTGAACGTCCCGCTTGTGTCTCTACGAATAGCTAATTAGTAATATTTAAGGTTAGAAGGTTTATAATGTATTAACTATGAATTTAATAGACCGTAGTATGTCGCGGTCACGGGACATGACCTAAAACATCCCATGCATTTATTCATGTAATTTACCAACACGTGTGCGTTGTCCTCGGTTACGATGAGTATGGTATGTCTACTGATGCTACAATTGAAAATACAATAAACATGTGTAGGGACCATTGGACGCTGATGTAATGTACTTTCTTAATATGTTTAATGCTGATTATTTGGGAGTTCGTTTTTATACGAAGAAGAAAGGTTAATTGCGGGTGAGTGTTATGGCGTTATAAATGTACAAGCAATAGAAGCTGCACACATCATACCGGAGCCTCCGGGTTAACGTTATGGCGTTAGGGAATGGGACACAACATACCAAGGTCTCCCAATACACACAGGGATTTCCACTCACAATAATGACATATCGAGAGGCAGTCCTTAGATAACCTCAACATACTATTTATTACGATAGAAGTATAGTTATGAGAAGTTTCTGTAAAAGTAAATAACAGACTATGGATTTAAATGCAAACTTCACATGTCGATTGTCAAATAATCTTACAAAGGGAAATCTTAGTAGAACATTGTCAATTCATCTTTAATAGCAAAGTCTTAGTAGAACATTGCCAATTAATCTTCCAAAGTGAAATCTTAGTAGAAAATTGTCAAATAATATTACAAAGTGAAATCTTAGTAGAACATTGTCAATTCATCTTTAATAGCAAAGTCTTAGTAGAACATTGCCAATTAATCTTCCAAAGTAAAGTCAGAGTAGAACATAGCCAATTAATCTTACATTGTGAAATCTTAGTAGAACATTGTCAATTCATCGTTAATAGCAAATTCTTAGTAGAACATTGCCAATAAATCTTACAAAGCAAAGTCAGAGTAGAACATTGTCAAATAATCTTACATTGTGAAATCTTAGTAGAGCAATGTCAATTAATCTTTAATAACAAAGTCTTATGAGAACATTGTCAATTTATGTTACAAAGCAAAAGTCTTAGTAAAGAATTGTCAATTAAAATGTAATAGTAAAGTGTTAGTAGAATATTATCAATTAATATTTGATAGCAAACTTAGTAAACTGTTTTCAATTAATTGTAAAGTCTTAGTAGAGCATTGTCAATTAATATGTCATAGTAAAGTCTTAGTAGAATATTGCCAATTAATTGTTAATAGTAAAGTCTCAGTTGAATATTGTCAATTAATAATTAATAGCAAAATCTTAGTGGAATATGGTCAATTAATCTAATAGCAAAGTCTTAGTATAACATTGTCAATTATTCTGTAATAGTAAAAGTTGTATCAGTGATGTAGTAGTGAAGAAAGGCAGCACAGTTTCCTATATCACGGTGTCTGTAAGAGATCAATGCCGCTGATTCACACAAGGAGCACTAGACGTATTAAAACTAAAATTACAGGATGTTTATAAAATGTTCAACTCAATCAACTTACTAAACCTTTCAAGATCAAGATGGCGGCAACCTGTCCAGACGCTTCAGGTATGGCTCCGTAGTTTTTTGAAGATTGCAACGTTAAAAAACCCTCAGAAACCAAAAATATCTTTGTAATTTTTGGAGGATAAACATATTCTTTCACCTCAAGAATTCTCAGAAACATATATTTGTTCATATTGAAGAAACTGTCGCTTATCGAAATTTGGAGTAACACATTATATAATGAACCGGTTCCACCTGGTTGGACACGAGCTATTTCGACACTTATACCCGTAAGCCGAATTACGTGATTTGATAGAAAATATTCCATCTACGATCTGATATTCCAATATTACTCTCATCGCTAAAAACAGTTTTGTGAGTGGCCAAGATTATGACATTGAACAATGAACTGTGAAAAGTGAATTATTTTTCTGACGGTTCCACTTGATTAAACAAGAGTTATTGTTCACGGGCAAGCTTACACTACCGAAAAACCGTGCACGTGTGTGTTTGTGTGTTCGTATATGTAGCACTGTCTTTGAACCAGTGTGTGGACGACGTATAATCTACCATGGATAGTCAACAGGAAACACCCAAAAGACCAAGAGAATCATTTTCAGAGAGTCATGAAGAAAGTCAAGAAATGTCTAGGGCATCTAAAGGTAACAAGAAAAACAAACATAAAAAAAAAACAAGAACTAAAAGCAAAAACATTAGAATTCTTTACAAACAAAGCAGCAGAAGAAAGCTGTGAATCGCCCGAATATAGTTTGTGAAGAATACCGTGAGTTTGGACAAAGACTTGAACGCATAGAAACTATATTGTCAAGCCTACCTTCGAATATGGACTTACAAAACCTTCTCACAGAGAACAACATGAAAAGTCGATGAGCAATCTGGAAGCAAAGTTTAACACTCAAATCGACACACTAAAACGCTCAATCAACTGAAATAGAAAAACTTGATAGTAAACTCCTTGAACTTGAGCATCAAAATAGAAATCTTGAACAACAAGTCAAGAATTGACAACTGACAACGAAATTTTAAAAATCAGCTTGAGTGTCTATTTTATAACAATGAAGAAACTCTACATTCCATCAAGTGATCTAGAACAACATGGAACGCGCAAATTCGATACGGATTTCTGGTGTAGATGACAGGAAAATGACGAGACGGTAGAAGAAACTGTACAGGCTATTATTACATGTGTGGAACCCTCAACCTAGATATCGATTCCAAAGAGATTGACGTCGCACATAGACTAGGATCTTACACAGAGAAACGCTCGAGAAATATATCTGTAAATTCGTTCAACGGCGGACAAAATTCAAAATCATGGACCAACTACGCTCTGTAGATAAAAGAAACGTGCTTAAAAATAAAGGAATAACAATTCGGGACGACACAACATAGTTTAATCAGTCGATTATCGAGCGCCGCCCGCCAGTGCCCCTTTATCCTACGCGCTTGGTGCAGCAACGGAAAAATAAAAGTTAAGACAAACTGTGGTGATACGGTACAAATTATATCGGAGAGACCTCGACTATCTATGGGGATCGCTTGCATAAAGGATCAGTGACATAAAAATGTGACAAAGTTCTAACCGTAGAAACCTACATGTATAAAGAAAATTAATGCTTGACTTTGAGTTTTGTATCTACTACCTTCAATCCGTTTCCTATACTTATATATATAGTACATATAAATATGTGTACCATAGTTTTAAAACCGGACACGATGATTTTTTGATAAATGTATATTTGTATTATTGTAATTACAATCACATGCATGTAAAGTGTATATGGCAGATATCAATATATATACAAAATGTATGTGATTTTTCAGCTCACTGAACTACTGTAAAATAATTTCAAACTTTATGACCTGATATTTTAACTAAATTCCTACAAATAAGTACTCCAAAATCTGTACTCTTAATTAGTCTTATTTCTTTTTTTTTGAATAATACTTTTTATACACTTTTCCCTATGGGAGTGGGAGAGCCAAATACACTACTTTCAAAAATCCTAAATATTATATATATAATATAATATAACTTCCTTAAATACAGCACAAAGTGCATAGCTAGCCAAATAAGTTTTTTTTCTGCTATGCGCTTTCTACTTTAACGATGGAAATCTATTTTTTTATTCTATTTTTTGTTTATAATATTTCTAATACCGGATTCCTAGTACGGCAGAGGAACCAATTTAACTATTAGTCGCTGAAACACAACTTCCTGTTATTAGTCCCATGTGCTCACTCCCAATTTTGTAGAGGAATTATTAAGGAAATATCAGCCATTATGACTAGGCGGATCTGTCCTTGTAAGTATTTGCGACATATTCTAATGTATGATGTATTTATATTTGTGTTTCATTTTGCTCGATGATAGTTCTTAAACATATTAGTAACTACATACAGCAGAAAGCTTTTCCCGGTACGCACATGTGTGTGTTTTTTAATTATACCTGTTACAATTCTACAAGGTGCTCATATGTATGGTCCATATCTATTGGCAGATGAACCTTTTTTAACATGTATTAAAATACCATTACCCCTAAAGCGAAACATGAACGTTTTTTTAATAAACGCCATGACTTTGTGTTTTTTACAGCACGGTTATCCCTTAGATAAATCTAAATTAATATCTAAGCTCAAATGCTTTCTTACTTACCTATATCTTTAGAAGTATAAGACGTCTCCAAATAATTGGACCATGATATTTATCTTTTTTAAGTAATATGGTCAAACATAACAGACAAGCGAATTCATTGCTATGAGAACTCAAATCATATATCCACAATATATCAGAAATTTTTGGATAAAAGAAAACTGATCTGTCAAATTTATATGGTCAAGTGGAACAGTCTTTTGTTTTTTTTTCTTGCCCCTTTTCTTCATCTTAATGTACTTTAATATGTTTGTTTTTCATGTTGATGTTGATGTTTTGTTTTGTGTGTGTTAATGTATGTATGGGCATCTTAGATGCAAGAACTTTCCAGTCTGTTCACTCATTAGCATGTTATTAAGAAAAGGAGGTTTGCCTTTTTTTTTCAATGTTAACTAAGTGGAAATAGTGGCCCAATATCAAGTTTAGGATATTTTTATTCATTAATGTAAATAGTATAAGAATATTGTTGCGAAATGCCAGGGTTTAGGTAGTTAGAAAAAGTTATGACTTCTTTAATTTCTTAAAATCAAACTACAGTAACTGTGGTATTTTTTGTCTGCAAGACACTCACTTTACTGCAGATCAAGAGAAGAAATATCAGATAATGGGGCTTTAAATGTTTATTCAGTTCTATAGGAAAATGTCTAGGGGTGTATGCATTTTTTTCAAAATATTTTTGAATTCAATATACATGATACACATTGTGATAACCAAGGAAACTTTTTAGCAGTAGATCTAACAATGGAAAAAATAGATATAACTCTCTTTAAACATATATGGTCCTAATAACGACGAACCAACATTCTTTGACTCAGTAAAAACATAATAGACAAATTTAATAACCCACGTACCATCATTTGGTGGTGACTTTAATCTAGTCCTAAACCTGATACTGATACATCAAATTATAAAACTACAAACACCCTAGAGCACGTAACAGAATAATTAAACTGATAGAAGACTATAATTTTGATTGATATTTTATCGTAACTCCATCCTACACAAAAAAGTATACATGGCGAAGGAAAAACCCAATAAAAAGGCTAGACTAGACTTCTTTCTTATTTCAGAAAATCTTTAAATCAATCAGAAAAAGCAAATATACACTCTAGTTACAGAAGTGATCATTCAATTATATCTCTAGATTTTAAAAACTTCAAATTTTGTTAAAGGTAAAGGTCTTTGGAAATTTAACAACAGTCTGCTTTATGACAAAGAATATATTAACAAAATAAAAAATACTAATGCTAGAGTTAAAACACATATGCTCACCCATTAATACAAAATCAACTGATATATTAGATAAAGATTTATTATTTGACATTAATGATCATATGTTTTTTTAGAAACACTTTCAATGGAAATTAGATGTGCTACAATAACATATTCTTCACACCTTAAAAAAGAAAAAGACAAAGAAAGAAAACAACTTCTGTTAGATATAGAAATAAGGAGAAAATGACGCATGGAAAACTAAATGTACAAGATTACGAAACTAAAAAAAATGAACTCACAAATATCAGAAAATTAAAATGAGAGGGGAATGATAAGATCAAAAGCACAACTATTTAGACGAGGGTGAAAAACCAACAAGATACTTTTGTAATCTAGAATCAAAAATTTATAATAAAACTATTAACAGATATAGAAAGAGAATGGAGAACTCATCATTGAACAGGAAAGCATTCTAACAGAGGTTGAAAATTTTTACAAAATCTATACAAAGACGTTCTGACTCTCTCAAAATGTAAATTTAGATGAACTTCTTCCAGGATGTAATATTGATAAGACTTTCAGACCAACAAGTAAACAACTTGATGGAAAAAAAACAGAAAAGAACTTTTAATTGCACTTAAAAAAATGAAAAACTTCAAATCTCCTGGTCAGATGGCTCACTTGTGATTTTTTAAATTTTTTTGGATAGACATAAAAGCATTTTTAGGTTCGATCTTTAAATTATGGATATGAAATTGGCAGATGTCAATTACACAGCGGACAAGGTATCATTACTGCATCAAAAGGTGAATAAACCCGACAATATTTTAAAAATTGGCGACCTATACTTTATTGAATGTTACAACACTAGCCTCAGCATGCTAGCAACAGACTAAAACAAGTTCTAGACAAATTATTTCAAAACACAACAGGTTTTATTAAGGTAGATATATGGGAGAAAATACTAGATTAATTTATGACTTAATGAATTTTACAGAAATTAAATAATATACCAGGGCTACTCATATTTATAGATTTCGAAAAGCTTTTGACTCGGTATCTTGGAATTTTCTCGCGAAAAGTCATGGATTTTTTTTTAACTTTGGAGATAGTTTTAAAAAAATGGGTAAGACATTTAATAAAAACACATTTTCGCTCATAACTCAAAATTGTATTCTATCAAACCTTTTAATATTGGCCGAGGCTGCCGGCCAGGCGACCCATATCACCATAATTTATTTCTCCTAGTCGCAGAAATCTAGCTATTATGTATTAAAATACAAAAATAAGCGGTATAGGTATTTGGAGAGAAAACCATAACTTTCGCAGTTCGCAGACGAACATCTCTCATCTTAGATGGATCAGAGAAATCATTTAATGAAGCATTGCAGGGTTTTAGACACTTTTTGACAAATATCAAGGCTGAAATAAATAATGATAAACAAATGTCATATGGATTGGAAGTAAGAAATTCAGTAAAGATGTCTACCATAGATGGAAACTAGTGTGGGGGAAACAAATTCACCTTATTAGGTATTGACTTTTCTATATTTAGATGAAATTAGTAATATGAATTATGATAAGGCATTAATACAATAGATAAAATATTGTGCAATGGTCAAAAGGGTGCTCACATCATAGGAAGAATTGTAGTAATAAATCCATTTTATTACTAAATTAAATCACTATTTATGTCTATTCCTAACCCAATATAGATAAAATCAATACGCTGAATAAAAACTTCTTTCACTTTGTTTGGGCAATCATCAATTGATCGAATAAAACGGGATACATTGATTAAAAATTATGAGGAGGGGGTTTTAAAAATGATTGACCTCCAGAAATTTATAATAAGTTTAAAATCAACTTGGGCTACGAAGACTAATAGTGGCTGAAGAAAAAGAATGGATAAGTTATAATTTTGAAACAGAACATTTTAAAATTTCAAAGTTTATAGATATGGGATCAGATTTTTTTGAAAAAAGTTAAACTAATAATAAATTTTGGGAAAATGTTTCCAAGCATGGTCAAACATATCTGATTCTGACTTCATCACAAACTTGAAGAATTTATAAATTCCTGTATGGTATAATCCCTTCTTAAAATAGATAATGTATCCCTTTTTCAATAAAGAATGGTACGAAAAAGGTATAAAATTTATATTTAGACTTTATGGATTCAATCAAATGTTTTTGAATTTTGAAAGCTTCAACCAAAATATTTATTTAGAAATTTCCAATTTTTTGTTCTATAGAGGAATTTGCGAATCAATCAAAACTGCGCTAAGATCGAACCAAAATAGAAAAGGGAAAAATTTTGATATAACTAGACCTTTTATTCCAAATCATATAAATATTGCTGATAAAAATAGAAAGGATGTAAAGACATGTACAATTCACTTATAAATTCGTACAAAATACAATAACATGCTGAATTGAAATGGACTTCAAACTTAAATATTGATATTGAAAATTGGAAGCAAGTTTAATGAAAATACCTTTAAACTGTCAAAAGACACTACAATACAATGGTTCCAATACAGACTACTGGGTGGGAGTGTGTGGGTGTGAGGATGTGTGGGTGTGTGTATGTGTGTTTTTGTGTGTGCTCGCGAGTGATATGTATTGTGAATACATATATATGTGTGTCCTGTATATTGTTTTATGTGATGTGTACATTGTGTTGTAATGTAATTATGCAAAAAGAAAAAAAAAAGAAAAAAAATTATAAAAAAAACTTACTAAACCTTTCAACATCAAAGTGGGATGGAATGGAACACACCTGACTAACACTATAAGACTCTTTCATATGTGGATATGAAGGATAGGGATATTCTACCCGAGGCTCACGAAATTTAGTAAAACCCGAGGCTTGGCGAGGGTTTTGCAACATTTAGTGATCCCGAGGGAAGCATATCCCTATCCTTCATATCAACTTATGAAAGAGTATTTTTCTTTCATACCTGACGTTTAATTGCAATTTTACAACTATAATATCCCGCCATTTTTTAAATAAATTCGAAGAAATCCACGGCTGAAAGTCAATTTTTCCTTGATATTTTCAACAAAAATTCTGTTTACATCTTTCATAGTAAAACCAGTCAAGTTTGTGAATAAAAGTTCAAGTTTCACCGAGGAAATAGAAATTTTGTTGACGCCGTGACGTCACCAGGCTTTATTGCATAGGAAGCCATGCAATACAGCCTGAAGCAGCATGAGTGTATTGCCCTAGACCAGCCAGTATTACATCCATAGTTATGAAAGAATATATGCGTATAACCCCATGCTAATAAATGACTAAACTTACCGATATCAATCAGGAATAAAAACATTAAAGAAACATGTTTTTGGATTGTTGATTTTATGAGAAGATTGGCTTTGCCTGTTTAGTAAACTCTTTTGTAATATATCTGATTGTTTAAATAACTTAAGTTCTTGTGTTTTTCACTAATAGATTGGATTCGGTTTTGTATAACGTTCTCGGCTAACTCAAATATCTGTCATTTTCATGTAGGTCTGATCTCTTGTGATTCCTGAGTTCTCATTATAAGTAGTCTGTCTTTCGACTCCACTACCACAGATGTGTGCTATGATATGGTCCTAATCAAAGACAAAGTCGGTCTCGAGACCACTGCAATGCAATATCCTACCAATCAGATATATTAAATGCCGATCGTCCAATTTCATTCCAATACATGTTGCATTACAAGGAATAATGTAAAATACTAGATGATTGACAGAAGCAAATATATTTGCTCTACTACATATAATTGTCTTCATGGAAAATCTTGAATTCATTCTCTGACCAATCACGATTAATCGTTTTCGACGTATATAAATGTAATAGTAAGTGCCTCCGAGAAAGCTCCGACAAGTTGACCTCTACTTGTCGTGTCCGGATGGCGGTTAGTGTGCTGCGGGTCATCCTAACAATAGACATTGCAATATGAACATTTTACTTCGATACAAAACGTTTTGTCAAACTATTTTGTTTATGTAATAGTGATTCGATTTTATGTTTATGAAATTACTTCCCTTAATTGTATTTATTATGGCTGGACATTTTTATTTGTATTTATTTTACCACAACACGTCGTGTTATTCCATTTCAGGCCATTGTATAAATGTTCATGGTGTTGGATAAATATATATTGATATTCTTCTAGTGGATTTGTAATTAACTTTTGTTTGGTGGTATACCGTGTCATACGAGGACCCTGGAGTGACTTCGGTAGAATTTACACACCTAGACCGGATTTGAACGTCAACGTGATTACGGTTGAATGGTTATTTGTCGGGAGGTAGATGTCACTTTACCGTAAACATGTCCGAATGTAGTTCGACAATGATTAGTTTATTGTGCAAGAACGGACTATGTATGGTTTGGGCACTTTTTGGCCCCCAAAATCCGACATATTTTTAAATAGGTTATTTAGTAATTAAATTATTATAAATAGTTATATTTTATTGCAGTCAGAAATTTAGTCAGTTGGACCATTTTGTGCCAAGTTTTTCATCTGAAACCATAGATCACATCCTTGAACAAAATTATATTTATCATTTAGATGTGTCTTCGGTACCTGTGTATCCGTAATAAATGTTAAGTTTGTTCAAGATTGCGCTCTATTGTTTCGTGGACAAAAACTATTAAAAAATAAGCAAAAAATGACATAATTTTCGAATTCAATTAATTAATGCAAATTTCAGGTGGTTCACATGATAACTTATAGCTGCAAAATTAAAACAAAAACTTAGTTACAATCAAATCAGAGAAGTACTAAGTATTTCAAACGCAATAATTTTATTTTCTAATACTTAAATTAAAATAAAATAATGGATTTGGGGACCAAAAAGGGCCCAAACCATACATAGTCCTTTATAGTCAAAAAGACGTTCGGTAAGTAGGAATGCATGTGATCGTTGTTCATAATGAAACTGATTTGTAATTAATTCATTCTTTATGCAATTAAGTTTTTTTTCATATTAATCAGTGCCTTATTTGCTTATGATAATATCACTACACATTATTTGTATATATCGGTAAGAACGTAACTATATTATTTTGGCCTAATTGTAGATAATTCGATTGTTGTAGAAACAGATCACACAATTCGGGGTTACATGTATTGGATATGGAAATTATTTCACAATAGTTAAGGTTTTTTTAATTTGCAAAAGACACTCACTGGAGCACGTGTCTTTTGTACCTTTTAAAAAATAGATCATTCGTGTGACATAAATTCTGTATCCAACAACCATCGTTGAGTAGCCTCTATATAATGGGACGTTTAACCTAATGAAAAAATATATGATATATTGTGTTTTCTGTAAATTCTAGAAACACAAAACAGTCGTTATTTACCGAAATCATTTTGGTTTTTTTACAAGTACTCTGGGTGAACAGTCACATTATATTGTGAGTTCACTACGAACTCGCATTTTCAATGGACTATCTGACTGATTAGGTCTACTGTTCTGTATCTTATTGTGACCGGATGGAGTTTGTAACTTGTTGTCTTCGACGGTATGCTTCTGTGATATAGTTTTATATAAAAAAGGCAACAGTTTCACTATATAAAAAGACACAATACGAATATACCGCAGTCTCCAAAACACGATACCTTCACTTTATACATGAGATACACTGCATGTATACGGGGCCGTCCTTACATGACCCTGGCTGTTTATAGGACGTTATATATGGGAGGCCGTCCTTACATGACCCTGGCTGTTTATATGACGTTATATATGGGAGACCGTCCTTACATGACCCTGGCTGTTTATAGAACGTTAATTAATCAAACAAACAATCTAGAAAGCAGTATGAAATGTTTAACAATCCCACTGTACCACACTCAGCCAGAACGCAATAGTTCAATGTTCAATGTTCAATTGTTTTATTAAAGTGTCAAACATCTTACAACCTACATGTAAAAACATTTCATAAAAGTAATACTACATCAAATGTAAGACATGTCGAGCCAATGATGGCTTACTTAGACACTATATATATACATGTAATTACATAAAACGGAATAGTCTAAAATGTTACATGCTAAAAGATAACAAGGTAAGGCTGTCCCATGCTATTAAAAATGGTTAGTATATAGCCACGTTATGTTACAGGATATAAAATTTACAAAAAGTTACTTCTCCTCCTCCACATTGCATAAAGTTGATTTGATAGTAGATTTGGAGGAGAATTATCAATAAGGTATTTAAATTGGTTAAGATTATCCATAATATTAAAATCAACATATTTCTGAGCATCAGCTAAAAGAGGCCATCGTAAATCATTATAAAACTCACATTGTGTTAAAAAATGGATTTCGTCCTCAACCTCGTTTGATAAACAAAGTTTACAAATCCTATCGTTTACTGGCACTATCGGCCTGGTATGTCGACCCTTTTCGATTTCCAAAGAAAGTGATCCACATCTTAAATTACATAATAGGCCCCTCCTTTCTCTATATCTAACACATTTTACATAGTCACTTGTTGTTGGCTCATATTTAAATGTTCTATAAAGTCGTAGTTTGTTACCATTAACATTTCCTTTGTCGTTCCACAATTGAATTTGCCAACTATCGGCATCCGTGTTATATAATCTTTCTTTAATTTTCCCCATCTTCCAGAACCGAGTTCTGTGTGTTGTAAATACATCCATTAAGTTATTCTTTACTATTAAATCATGTACACGTGAATCCCAAGAATTACGAAGACATCTGGACCATTTATGGATTTTACTGATCGTTCTATCATTATCCATATCTGTAATTTTCAAATAAAGTCTTAAAACTTCAACTGACAGTTTAGTAGTAGTGGATATCCAGCCCATGTCGCCTCTAGTGGCCAAGTTACTGGAGTATTGTGATGCTCCAAGGAAATATCGACAAGCTTTGTTTTGAAGTACAGTTACTTCTCTGTATGAATTGATGCCCCATAGTCCACTCGCGAAGTAAGTTATTGGTTCCACTATAGAGTTGAAAAGTTTTGAATAAATCGAGTGTGTCATACCTCCCGCGTGACTAAACTTTGCGTAAAGGGCATAAAGGGCCCTACTCGCTGACTTACACAGTTCGCGTACCGCGTGATGTAGATCTAGATGTTCCTGGAACCATAAACCTAAATATTTGTGTTTAGAACAAATGTCAATGTTGGCATCACCGCATCTGAATTTGAATTGTGTTACTGGCGAAGAGGGGTTACGAAAATGAACTACGTTGGTTTTGTCTTTGTTGATATATAATTTCCATTTACTACACCATTCCGACAGTTTGTCAAGCATCTTTTGCATTAAAGTTTCATTCGGAGCTATAATGGCTATGTCGCCTGCATACAGAAGTATTGAAACTATCGTGTCGTCTATATGCACACCACAACTAAGCGAATTTATGTCCTTTGACAAGTCATTGATGAATATAGAGAAAAGTGTCGGAGAGGCTTTACAGCCTTGTTTAAGTCCATTTAAAACCTCGAATGGCTCTGTGAACTTTCTGTTAACTTTCATCCTGCTAACATTATTTACATAAAGGGATTGGATTGCTCGTAGAAATGTTCCGTCTATTCCAAGATGTTTTAGTTTTAACCATAACAGATCTCTATTAACACTATCGAAAGCCTTTTTCATATCCACGAAACTGACGAATGTTGATTGTTTCCGTATTTTACGATTGTTGAGTATGTTATAAAGGGCATATTGGTGATCAAGACAGCTGCGATGTTTCCTAAAACCGTTTTGTTCGTCGACAAGAATATTGTTCACTTCCAGCCAGTCATATAACCGCTGATTTAGTATATCTTTCCCGGCTTTTAATATAGGAGTTATAATACTCTCACCCCATATGTCCGGAACTAAACCTGACCGGAACGCATTACATATTATCCTGTGAAGTATGTCTATACAGGCTGGATTTCTTAGTACAGCGCTTTGAATATCGTTCATACCTGCAGCCTTGTTGAGTTTAGCTCTGTATACAGAGTCCTCAACTTCCTTAAAAGTAATAGGGTTGTTTAAAGCTGAAGTGTCTGTATCCAGCACTGGGCCCAGCGCCTGACGAAGATAATCCACAGAATATGTTACGTGCGATTCTGACGGTTCATTATACAGATTTTTATACACGTCATGCCATTCTCTAAGAATCTGTTAATCGTCCGTGATGACATTACCGTCCGCGTCTAAAACTTTGTGGGAAACAGATTTTTGACGATCATTGGAGATTCCCAGTTGACCGATTTTTTCCAGAAATCTTTGGGCGAATTTTTGCATAGATCTGATAGTTCCTGTTGCTTAAACATATGAAAGCGACGTTTTTCGCGCCGTAGTGCCCGGTTAAATGTTTTCCTGTCGTTTATATATGTTGCGCGAAGTTGTTTTCTTAGACGATATGAACACGTTTTATTGTTGAGCCATTCGCGTTCACTATCACATCTTATCTGCCATAGTCTCTTTAAATCACTGTTCCAATATGGTTTTCTATTTGTTAACATGTTGTTGCCTTTCCTGTGACGATTTGATTGCACTTTAGGAAGTTTGTTTTCCATTTCACCATGTATAAGGTCTATAAAACTTGTATATGCTGTATTCATGTCATTATTTTGATCAATGGCTTCTTCAATAGTGTCTATAATCGATAAAATGGATAACATAGCCTCGTGATCTAACATAAAGTTTGTTTGTTTGATTAATTAACGTCCTATTAACAGCTATGGTCATGTAAGGACGGCCTCCCATGTATGCGGTGTGTTGCGTGTATGTTGTGCGAGGTGCGTCTTTTGGGAGACTGTGGTAAATTCATGTTATGTCTTCTTGTATAGTGGAACTATTGCCCTTTTTATAGTGCTATATCACTGAAGCATGCCGCCGAAGACACCAAGCAACACACCCCACCCGGTCACATTATACTGACAACGGGCGAACCAGTCGTCCCACTCCCCGTTTGCTGAGCGCTAAGCAGGAGCAGAAACTACCACTTTTATAGACTTTGGTGTGTCTCGGCCAGGGGACAGAACCCAGAGCCTTCCTCACAGGGGCGAACGCTAAACGCAAGGCCAAAAGTGAGGCGGTGCCAAGGAAGGCATTAGGAAAGATAAAGTCTTCCGGTATATCCCTGGTGTTGTATTTGTAGCTTGTGGTATCAGTTCCGGTTCCGGACACCGCCTCTACCTGGTGCCGTATGGTGCTAGTTTTTATAGAAAACGATATCAACGAATGATCAGACGTGTTTTCCTCATCAAAGTTAAATAAATTACATATTTCCGACATTGTAAAAATATTGAAGTCTGTCACCAGATTTAGATTTTCTTGAGGAACAAGTAAATAATCGACTACAGACCGCCCTCTTGAAGATACACAGGTGAAATTCTGTTTCCCCTTTCTTCCGTTGACCATCACAAAATTGGAGTCGGACAGGAAATCAATGAAATGATACCCATGGTCGTTTATTACAGTGTCAAGAACTTCTCTGTCTATAATATTGTCCACACCTTCCACAAAATCGGATAAATTCCCGCATCGTGCGTTAAAATGGCCCGCAATAAAAATATCCCCTATGGTTTGGCAGGTAAAAACCTGATCCAGTATGTTGGAAAAGAATAACGAAGAATCCACAAGTCTCGTCGATTCTTTTGGCAGTAAATAACAGACACAGATTAAAAATACTTGGTCAGAGGAATGAAATTTAATCCATAATAATGCCCTCCCTGGATTTGTCTAATATTTCATGTTTATACGAATGGGCCAGCTCGTTTTTGATAAATACGCAGACGCCACCGCTTCCTCTTCTGGCATTGGTGTCTAAATTGGTACGATTATGATGAATACATGTATAACCGCTAATCATAACATAGTCGTTCTCTTTCCAGAAAGTTTCGACACAACAGAATATATCGAAATTGTAAGCCTTTAAAACACTTTCCCTGAAAATCGAATTTGGGTTGTAGCTTATATTTGAACGCGACCATCCTCCTACATTCCACATACAAAGCCGGATTGTATCCTATGTGTGTGAACGGTTGTTATCGAAATGTCGGTTATTGACGTGAACTCCGGATCCACCATGTTCGCTGGTACCGTTAAAACGCTCACGTTGTTCTCTCCTAGAGGAGTCGTTCCAGCGATTGCCTGACGTGCGCGTTTTTTCTCCAGAGAATGTCCTTCGGCGATCACGTGACTTGACCGTTGTCCAGGTAAGGTCTCGACCACGTTGTGAAGAGTAATCACTTGTGTAACTTCCTTGGCTATGATACGGCGACGACGTACGTGAACTCTTGGTGTGGTTTCCGTTCTGGGCATGTGAGCGGTGTTCACGATCCTTCACAATCCTTCCATTGACAACTTTATAGGCGTTACCGAGATGGCTAGCAATGACTCTCAGATTTGACTGCTGTTAGTTTGTATTCATTGTCCGTGTCCTGTCCAATATATACATGCTTGTATAGGTCGGTAGACCTTAAGGCTTTTTTATTGGCGAGAACTTTGTCTTTTTGTTCTTGTGTTTGAAATGTCACCAGAATGACTCCAGGTTTACCGTTAAAACTTTGCTTTCTATCGATTTCCTCAATTTTTACATCCTTTAGTTTCAGAATGTCACGTACAATTGCCAAAACGGCGTTTTCGTCGGACTTGCGCGCGTTGTTCTCAACCGCTAGGTTCCGGAAAATGACGTTACGTGACCTATCCTTGGCGTGTTGCTGTGATTTAACGGCTTCAGCGTACGACTGTATGTTGTTCAATCTCGTATTCATTGAATCAATTTGGGGGTCTACATCAGATTTAACAACTTTAAGTCTCTCATCTATTCTAATGTCGATGTTTTCTTCTAAAACCTCAACAACCCGTGATACGACCTTGTCTATAATGTCAGCATCAATGTTGTCGAGTCGATTGTTCAACGAAGTTGACATAGTTTGAATTTGTATTGAGAGTTTGTGAAACATTTCCTCCATGGACATGTTACGTGACGGAGAATCGGGCGATATGTTGAGATGTGGGCCTTTAGCCTTTTTAACTTGCGTCTCCTCCAGACACTCTATCTCCGATAACTGACGTTTGCGTGGACCAGAATTGCGTTCGTCACCTTGACGGTGTGCACGGGAAGCTGAGCAGTCCTTGATACGATTGTCTTTTGATCCATGTATATCAACGACTGTTGTGATACAATTTTCTGACATTACATTTTTAACGAAGTCTGAAGCTCCCTCTCGACTCATTGGATCGGATTCCCCCACCTGAGACATTTCAGTTCTGATCTCACGAAGTACGTTTTGCTATGACCGGTGAGGACTACTCACCAACTCCACCGTCAGTCGTCAGGCCTTGATTTGGAAAAATGGAAGTTCCCAAACTTCAGTCTTACCAGTATCCAGGAGATAAGATGACGAAAAACGTTTTGATAAAACACTACTTAAAAATCCAAGTATAACGTTGTTTTTAAAACACAAATAACAACATTTTTTACGGAGCTCAATTTGAACGACACCCGCACACTCACGCATGCGCATATAATAGTATTACCATCTTTTAATGATATGCATTGGATGTCCAGACTGCTGTGATAGTCTTTTGACACTAAGAATCGTTTTTATGACATTTGGACTCGAAGCAATAATATTTGCCAACACCGCTTTCCCCACAACTATTTGCTATTTATATGTGCTTTACTGTTGTTTATATCTTATGTTTTATCACTTCGGACCAGCCAAGTGACCATTACACTACAATTTACCGTCTAACGTTTGTCTTTTACAAAACATATATGTATACATTTGTATAGAAATTACCCCGAGATATATATCCTATTGTTCCTTTCATAAATTGTTCTGACGGAAAAAAAATCCAGAGTACTAGACTTTTACCTCTTACCAAACTTGACGATTTACGTTCAAATGAATTGTTTTGGCAAAGAATCTTCGTGGATTTTAAACATTTAGTTCAAACAACTATACTTAAGGTAACTAGTAATGCACAGGCGTAAATATTTCGGAATTCATTTTGATCGTGAAATTCTCGAAAATTAATATCGTACAAAGAAAGCTGATTTTAGTATTACACTGGTATGTTGGTAAAGAAATCAGGCTCCAACCAAACTATGATCAATATATGTTTTACAGGACTAAAACTATTATCTCTAAAGAACTTATAACGACACGCCCATTTTTCAAACATATATTTTTAATTCGTCAGATTTCAGATAAGCATATACATTACACATAGATGCATGTCCGCCGAGACAAAATTAATTATCAAATTTGAATTATATAAAGAAGCTTTGAAGTTGAGTAAACATGTAAAAACGGAAAATATAGTCGCTGCAGTTTTATTTTTATCACAGCAGATTGGAAAAGAGCAAGTTATACATGATAACCGAAATAGCAAAGATTTCACGTGGTTCACCGATGGTTTTATGGTATTCATTAGCACTTTATAACTCCTGACGATGCGTTTTTATGTGAAGACACGCAATTTAGTGTTCACAGAAAGAAGCTATTTTGACAAATGAATGAGGTCCCATCATGACAGAAATAGATTCAACCGTCCTCTAGGAATACGATGTCTTCTCGATGTTCATGCATATTCACATTATCATGAATATTCCATGACTTCTAGATTATTATCGGACATATTAAACACAATGGAGCATATTGTGAAGAATGAAATAGGCATACTTGCTGGTTAATACTATAAGGCTTTTCTTTATTTTGGCATTTTTTCTATGTTGAACTGAACAGCTCAAGAAAAATATCAATATATACAGTAATGACATACAATATATATGTGGATATGAAGAATATTCCACAAGGCTTACAGAATGTAGCAAAACTACATGTCGCATTTTGCATTTTATTTCAATCCCTCGGATAGAATATCTTTACTCTCCATATCCACAAAATTATAGTATTTTTCTCGTATCTAGTTTTTTATAAAAAAAATCTCATATATTCCGTCCGCTATTTTCAAGCTTCTGCAGGATGTTCTTTGAAGCCCGCTATCTAAGTACAAACATCCACATACGACATAGTTGTATTGCATGTGTGACAGAACACAATAACTTGATGAATCAGCACGCTGTCTGCGTACAGTATTTTATATAAACAAACCACATACCTATAATTTACTTGTCCATACTTTCACGTCAGTTCCTTAAAGAGATTTCCACTTACCTCTATGTTTTAATGTAACCAATAATGATACTAATTTATCATGCGTGTTCGACCTCTACATATTATTGAAAGTCAATATACTGATGTACTACGTATGATTCTGTGTATACGGTCTGGTGCTATTTGACCTTATTGCACTAATGCAATTACTAAATTTCCATGGGCTCTATCTACATGTATATTGATGATTTTAAGGAGAATATGGTGAATTATTGCTTCACAAGCCTACTATCGCTACGTCATATGGAAAGACAGCGTAGTGATGTTCACAAGGAATTTCAGTATTGGTTTTATAATTTTAACGTCTTATTAACAGCCAGTGTGAAGCGTGTGTTAAGTGCGAGGTGCGTGGTTTGGGAGACTGTGGTATGTTCGTGTTGTGTCTTCATGTATAATGGAACTGTTGCCCTTTTTATACTGATATATGTTTGCTTGTTAATTGTTTGTTCGTTTAATTATTTTAACGTCTTATTGACAGCCAGTGTCATGTAAGGACGGCCTCCCATGTATGCAGTGTGTGTAAAGTACGAGATGTGTTTTTCGGGAGACTGTGGTATATTCATGTTGTGTCTTCTTGTATAGTGGAACTGTTGCCCTTTTTAAAGTGCTTTGTCACAGAAGCATGCCGCCGAAGACACCAAACAACACACCCCACCCGGTCACATTATACTGACATCCGGCGAACCAGTCGTCCCACTCCCAGGGCACAGAACGCATAGCCTTCCTCACAGGGACGAACGCTCAACTCAAGGCCATAAATGAGGCGGTGCCAAGGGAGGCATTATGAAACATGCATTTGTCTAGTGATAGAATTTCATCTTAGGCAATTGGTGTACATGTTGTGGCGTAGGTATTAAAGTTATATGTGAAAATATTTTGGCATGTTAATTTTTCTTCACTTATCATTTCAAATTCATAAGGTTGGATGAATAAAGCCGTGAAAATCATTCAAATGGCTTCAGATGCCTTATAAACGTTGGTTACAACACCGAAATTGAATGTATGTACTGTAAATAATATTGTTGTATTGTATGCCTATGTTTAGATGGAAACTCTTCTGCAGAAATCACTTTACAATTACCAATAACACGGTAAAAATGTAACATGAAATTGTAAACCACCATTTGGCTTCATGGTCTGACCGTAGATACTCATTTCGCTTCACGGAGCATTTTCTGCTCTTATTTATATTTGTAAAATTAAAACCAATGCATTGAATAATGTAATTTTCAAAATTTTAGTAACATTTGGTGATAATGACATATTAAAAGCTTATCTAAATACGGCATATTTAACTTCAATTAACTTCGTTTTTTGGAAACGTAATAGTCCTCTATGGTAAAACTACCATTTTGATATTATGTCAGTTCTATTGACACAAGTTCAATCGCAGCCTGGCTGTTAATAGGACGTTAATAAATCAAACAAACAAATGAATGGATTTTAGTTATGAAATAGACATTTCCGTGAACGTCTGCTGTACGTTGGCAAGGCCCACACCAATACTTACTGATTGTATCAAGTTATTCTACATACAACTCTGTTTGCTAAACACACATGTTCGAGACCGTATCGATATATCATGAATATATAATCTAGTTATAATTAGTATTAACTCGGTCTATTGCACGACTCCAAAGGCAAGTGTTCGGCAATACCAATTAAATAAACGCATGGCTCAGCTGTGATAGGATAGGCTATGTCTTCAGAGAACGATAAACCTATAACTTCTCATTATGGGTGGTACGGTCAAAGCGGAACTGGTCGTGATGTAAATATTAAATCAATGATTAATACCACTGCTTAGAATATGATGTGTAATTAAACACATAATGATTAATGACGCAAAGCGTCAATTACAACAAGGGGTGTTGGAATGACAAAGCGTGAAGGTGTTTAACATCTGTTTATTTAATATTTTAACCTTGACGATGCCATGGCGTTAGATTTGCAGCATTGAAAGACTAAAATTATGTTGGGATGGGACGACTGGTTTGTCCGCTGTCAATTTAATGTGGCTGTGTTGTGTGTGACGTCATATATATATTATGGCGTTAAGACTATCTGTGACGTCACATTAGTGTGTTTACACATGTGTCTTACCATATTTATGACATGGCTAGACGGGCTAGTTATGTGATAAATTCATTTTTACATGAAATCTTATCGACTTTATGATACATTTTCTGTCCAACCTTATAACCTAAAACTTTTTAGATCAACTTTAAAACTGAGTTGTGCAAATATTTCTTTAACCTTATTCCAAAATATTTCAATATTGACATTTGATAATATAATGATGAAAATTTTCTATTACGTATTGTTTTCATATCATTTTATTCAGTTCTGTTAAAATAAATGTATTCTTTTTACCTTTAGTGTTTGAAATCGATAAACTTTTTCACTTTGAGTATTTATTAAAACTTCTTAAAACTCCATTGTTTGTTGTATGTTTTTTGTACTTTGTTGCCGATCTAACCATAGTGAATTTACTAAAACATACAGACAGATATTGTGTGCACACTGAATCAGCGGCTGATAGATCCATGTGTCGAAACTGATAGGCGGGTCTCGGGTCAGTAAGATCTTTGCACTTTATTTAAGTGGTCTATAACATGGAAAAAAGAAAAGTACATTACATGTAATTAAAATATATGTAGGTATCGTTGAGGAAGCATTTACCTTAAGCCACGGACGTCACTCATTCAGATTTATAATAAATACAACATTGGTTTCTTTTGTTTAAAAAAGTATAAATTGTATACGATCAGGTCCGGCAGCACGGCAGCGTCAGTGGAAACATTAGAAACAATTAATGTAATGTTATATTAAAGTTGCACAGTACGGCCGGTCATTTTCGCAGTACAAGCAGTTTACGATTAACTTTAAGCGAGAAAGTCTGATTTGAAGGAATTTAATTTTTCTTTTGGAATGTATGTCATTTATCTGTTGAAATATTTCGAGGATTAAATGTTCAGGGCCACATCGATTTACTGCAAAATCGCTAAACTACTCTACAGACGAAAATAACGATAATTTAAAATATTCATTTATCACAGAACTGACCCATTCAGCCATGTCACAAATATCGTAAGAAACACGTGTAATATCACTATTGTGACGTCATAGGTAATAAATAATATCAAATCCTAGCCTGATTTCGCAACTCTTATATAGAAACGACAGTTTTGTCTATATTTTCATTAACATTTATAATGTGATAAGTAGAATCTTACAATAATATGAAATTTATTGAACTCGTTAAAATAATTCGATATGCCACTCGCCTTTAACTCGTTTAATAAATTTCATGTTACTTAAGATCTTCTATTTAGAATACATTATATTAATTGAAAAGGGAAAGTAATATCAAATATCATATGAACATCGCGGTTTTCAATCATCTTTTGGATTTTGAATTAAGAGTGTGTTTGAGAGCATTAGTTTTGCTTACTGATTTGTACTGATATTTCTGATTCTGAAATGTTTATCATAAATATTTACCTTTTGTGGAGAAGAAAGCATACTGATTCATAAAGCATCGATACACAGTCGATATTTTCTTCATTGTATGTTCTCTGAGCCGATGGTTATCGGAAACTTAGGAATCTTTTTATCGACTTGTACTATAAATACGTTTAAACATGAAGTCCTCAGAAGTGCGGTTAACCTTGTAGATATCGGGAGCATGTTTGTATTAAGTTATTGCCCATACGTATAATGGAATAGATGTACTCTATGGTGACAAACTTCTGATGGACGACGCTGGTGTTGATCGGTATGTCACAGCAGTGATTGGTACAAATCGTCATTAATTGTATCTCGGTTTGGCGCGTGTAATTCACAGAGGTCATCCTCAGATCAAACATTAGCCTGGCTATCAATACGAGACTCGGCCACACAAACAGATCTGTAATTCTGACAAATTTTATCTTTCGGGATGTCAAAATACAAATTCTGAGGAATTAATTTATCACGTCAAAATTCAACCTGGTTCTGAGCAGTTTATGTTTCTCGCGAAAGACACATCCCTATTCTAACTCTATTTACATGAATGAGAATCTGTATTTCAATAAAATATAACATAAAATTAAAGTTTTAGTCCTACTAACAGTTCCTTTGTTTGATATAGGCATTTCTATTGACAGATATTACGGATTTAATGGAAAAAATATAAAATCATAATATGAATTTCATTAATAGATATAAGTACTGTGTATATTCATTTTCTATCGTCTGAATTGTAGCAAAAAACTGGGAGATGATGGTTTTGTTTTGGTGCTTTTCGGTTACGACCGACAGACATATGCTCCCTACATCAATTGCCTCAGTGTTTTGTTAATGACTTTAGTGTTTATGTAAATTTTGAGATCTCCTTTGGCTGTCCGTGTAAGTTTTCTTGGTGTACTGTTATCTACAATATGTCTTCTTTTGTTTAATTTTCAACCAGAAAAAGTGTGTCTCTTGCCCTATAACAGAACATTTATGTAGACAATCTTTGCGATTGTCCGTGTAATTGTCTGTGTATGTTCATGTCCAAGTTGACTTTATTACCGACATCGCCCACTTGGTACATAAAGAAAAGTGCAATTGTCTTCATAGATACAGTGTTGTAATTCCACGGTGTGGTATAAACAATATCAACAATTCAATTTATTTCCCTCAACACTCATTATAAACTGATCTTTTGTATGTTTACGTTGTATACAATTACCATAGTAACACTACATTTGGACTGTATAGGGATGAGTTCACCTTGTAGGTATAGTTTTATGTGTTCATGGTTATGTAGAGCCAATATGTATCTAAGATTTGTTCTTTAACTCACTTTTAAGAAAACTATTGTGTTTCTCTCAGTTCCTAAAGTAACCGTTTACCGTCTATACAATAGTGTAAGGATCTTTATAAACTTTAACACTGTATATTAAACCTGTCTATTGTGCTTTTGTCATGGCTTTTGTAATGTTTTATAACCTGTGAGGTAGACTCTGGGTTCTGTTCGCTGATCTAGACACAGCAAAGTCGATTAACGTGGTAGATCCTGCTTAGCACTAAGCATAAATGGAGTGGGACGACTGGTCCCCCCGTTTTCAATATAGTGTGACCGGTTGTGTTGCTTGGTTTTTCGGAAGCATGCTTCAGCGATAAAGCATTATAAAAAAGGAAACAGTTCCGCTAAGCAAAAAGACACAACACGAATATAATCTCTCATACCATGCACCTCGCACTTCCTACACGCAGCACACCACATACAAGAGAGGCCGTCCTTACATGACCCTGTGTGTTAATAGGACGTAAATATATAATAAACTAATCCAAACACAATAATTGTATGACCTATTGTCTACAGCCGGTACAAATCTAAACAAAACAAAACAACGAAGTACTTGACACTAATATAGCAGAATCAGAGATTGAAATCTCATTTAAACAATTGGTCACTAGTCAATATATAACTCAAGTAGTACTTTTGACATAAAAACTAAAACCAAGTTATGAAAATCCAAACCAAATACAACAAAGACAGTGAATACTTAACTTCAAATTAGTATGGAAATGCATGGGAAAGAATAAGAAATGAAATTACAACCAGGTGTTTAATAAACGTAAGCACTCGTATGTCCAAACACTATCTCAAATAGATGTAAAACAAGACTACTGTTTGCATTAGATGTTATATAAGTTAACAAATTATATGTAGGAAAATGTTCCCAACAATTGGAAGTTTCTACTCTTTTTTGAATTAAGCATAAAGTGGGAAATATACCACAGTTTTCAAAAACGTCATTTAATCGCCATATATAAGCCCAATCACCTGTACTCTCCATCAAACGTTTTGGCTTAACATCCTTTGATAAGATAAAATCACTTATTGTAACCCGAGCCCTTCAAAATCAAGATATACCGTGACACAGAAACTCCTGTACACAATTCTCCATTGAAATCGTGCAATGTTTTGTTCTCGTTAATGACCACGATGGTTATCTTTGTTTTCCCTGGAAAAAAAACACACATCAACATAACATCCACTACAGTGATAAGGCGGTTGTGTTTCAGTAGATGGATAGACGGACTATATTTGCAAAGGGACATGCAAACTCATTTGAAATACTCATTACGATCTGCAGTAGATTACTATGACTGACCCCAAGGAGCTGATGGGAATGAGACAGGGAGATAAGTAAATCTCGGCATAATTACGTATGATTTGAACTAAAATTAATTTTAACAAGGACAAACATTAGTCCTTCATAACTGCATGGTCAGTTGGTAGCCGTTGATCCATTACCCCGCTACTGCTGATCGAGCGTCTGTGCTGATCATATCTGAGATGATCAAGCACACACACACACTCAGGTCGCTGTGGTAATTAGTGTAGTCCTTGGTGTAATCTCTTGTGAATATCATGATGGGTGAATGATTAGTAGGACAGATAAAACATTTTATAACAATAATTTCCAATCATATACATTTGTACTATACTAGTTGTTGATGATTTAGTCTATAAAATAACGTAATAAAGTGTTACTAAATAGTACAGTTGTAATATGCTACCTCAAGTTTTCCGAAATATATATGTGGCGCAGTCGAGTTATAAAACGACTTGTTGAGATACTTGAGGTCCACTACAATAATGTTAAGTTGACTTAGCTTAACACGAAAATAAAAGTCGACTTACCGACACTAATATCTCAACAAGGGTACATTGTCTAACAAAAGAAAATCCTAATGGTATATTACCGTTACAACTTTAATAGAGTTTTGAGTAATTGTGTAGGTATTCATGGATTTTGGCAGATACAAAATATATTGCTTTATAATTTTTCAATATATATGTATGATACAAATTTATAATTTTCATTAGCGTAATAAAGTAAGGAAATCATACATTTAAATTGTGTTACATTGTATGTGATCGTCTAATTCACGTGTTAATAAGGCAATATTAGTACTTAATTGACATGTCCAGGAAAACAGTCTTTATTACCATTATTACTTAATTTATACTTCCCAACCTGAACAAAATGTTTAAGAAAAAATAATATGATTTAGCTATTGTCACGTCATTCGTACATTGCAATCAAAACAACGAAATATGTTCCAACTGAAATGACTTAATGCTCAACGCAATAAAAACACATTGCAATCAAAACAACGAATTATGTTCCAACTGAAATAACTTAATCTTTAACGCAATAAAAACACTTGCGCGTAAGTTATGAGGTAATTTACGTTAATGTACGTACACGAGCATTTATATTTTATCATATAGCAAAAGGACACCGCTGAATAGTGATTATTAGTAATGATTCCATGGGGGTCGGAGAAAGAGGCCCTCGAGAAATACAGACTAAAATGATAATCTTACAGCATATCTTGGTAATAATCTAATATAGAGTTGGCAACTCGGTCACATCACCTACGTCATCCCACATCACTTTAAGCGATTAAAAAGCAAATTTAACATCTTACAAAGATACACAACCGTATTTCGGAAATGTATATCTTTCATTTAACGTATAATTCAATGCCAACACTTTTACACAATTGGAGAAATCCGAGAAAATGCTCAGATTTTCAATGAGTGTGGTGATTAATATACTACATTTATATTATTTCACTGCACACTGTCAATTGATAGTTTACGTTGCTAATGTAACATGCGGTGTCTGTAGGGTTGGTTGTCCTCAAGATGGATGGTACATGTATTTAAAAAACAAAAAAACAAGTTGAGAGCGTATCGCATTTTTTTAACTTATTTGTAGGCTGTGTTGAATGTGCAGCAATCTAAGTTCGTATCATTTCACTGTTATGTCCTTTTGAATGTTTACACGTCATTGTATTTTAATAAACTGATTGTTTTGAAAATAGGGTTTTTAGTTATTTTTCAAAAATAAAAGTTGTGACTACAATGCAAGAAAAAGAAGAAAAAATACCAAACATGTAAAGTTGCGCAACGATTATTTTTTGTATTTGATCGATACTGTTTTGTGCATTTAAGAAAACTTGCGCCTGTCTTCTATGTAAAGTATACACGGATACTATCATATACATTCAATTTTATTACTATTATTATCAAGTAACAATTTTTAGCATCCAGAATACATCACTCATTCGCTAAATGAAATTAAGCATAACAATGTCAAGCTTATGTCATGGCGCGGCGTCCGTCAACTTTTTCTTTGAAACGCTACTAGTTATATATTTCTGCATGGATTCTAACCAAATTTACTTGGTGTAAAGGTGGACAAATGTTGAACCTAGAAAGGGCATATGAAACATATGTTATCTAAATCGTAAAAGCCTAGGTTTGTTCAGAAGAATTCAGAAATATCTTCCCACTTGTACTAGAACGAAATATTATTATGCATGTGTTGTCTCTAATTTTTATATTGTTCAACAGTTTGGAATGGTTTTTAATTCCAACTTGATATATAATCTTTTAAAGCACAAAAACAGAAAGCAAAGTGAAGTTTAGATTGCCATTTGACACTCCATCTGCTGACATGTTTCACGCGTTTAACTGAATGCCAATAGTTGAGTATAAATATAGCATCAATTATCTGGTTCCTGAATACCTACGTAATACTTTCCATCTGCAGTCTCATGTTGGTACCGTATTACAAGATCTAGTCGAGATCAGACTTTTTTTCCAGTTCCTAAGCATCGTACCAAATTTTCCGCAAAAACCTTTATTATTTTCAGGAAGTCAGATTTGGAATGATTTACCATATCATCTAAGGGAGTCTGTTAAATCACTACTTTTAAGCTTTCACTTAGTAGACAGCTTAGAGATCACATGTGACTCCTGACAGTTTTATCATCTTAATGATTTTTATCAACGTTTGTTTACTTCAGTATTATACGATGGCCGATAGCGGCCACCACACAACAGTATCAAAGTAACAATTTTGTGTACATGTACATTTTTTTAAAAAACGTGTACACATTTTGCATTTACATTAAATTAACATTCCAAGCTTAATCGCTTGACCTTAAGGTCAAAATCAAGCAGAGAACAAGTATATCGCGGGAAATGTAATGCGAGTGTTTTGATAAGAAACTGAAATACAAATGCGAAAACACGTACGCGTTTGTATTGTGAGCAGAATGAGTGCAGGTTTTGTCATGGATCCGATTATATGTAAGTTGTATTTTCTACTATTAAATGTAAGAATTTTAAAAAGAAAAGCCGGTATACCACGCCTCATTTAAAATAAATCATGCTGATGGTTCTCGGCTTTAGTACACATTTTGTAATATTAAGTAGTTGTACTGTACATGTACATTTTTCAAAAAAATGGACATGTACACAAAATAGTTACTTTGATACTATTATGTGGTGGCCACTATCGGCCATTGTAGTATTAATCCATATTATATCGACTTTCACATAGAGATTTAAGTATATTTTTGTCTATGTGTCCTAACCATCTGATATATAAACCTCAAACAATTTAGTATAAAATCAAATATTCTCCAGTGCTTATTACATGTTGCCAAATTGTAATTATAGCAAATAAGATAGTGCTATGTAAGCATATAAAAATGTCATTTATTATTTTTTTCGGCGATATTAGCATGTATATGTATTAGGCAAATGCCATTGAATTGATCAGTATTTATGCATGAAAGGTATGTATCCTGTGATATTTATTAATAAGCTACTGTATTATAACTTTTTCATTCTTTATATTTCTCCTATTTTTTATGTATGTACTTTAAACTAACCTATTATTACATTTTTCACTAACTATAGAGGCCCATGTGGTAGATAAGCCGTTAACAAAGCATGCTCATCCTCAGTGAATAAAGTTTATTATTATTTTTATAGCTTGTGTATCATGATGTCTACTGTGTTTTATTAGTATTCTACACTACAAATGACAGGAACAGATTAATTTTCTGTGTCTGTCCTCTACACCTTCTATATATCTGTCTTTGTTACTGTCCCGAGAGAACGTGTCACCTTTTCGCCCGATCATGTTTTTCATCAGATCAATAATGCACTATTTCGACTCCATTAGTCACGCTGTCCCGGTGATTGTTTTTTTATATGATACCTCAGAGTATCGTATCTCCTTTATCGATATGAAGAGGTTTTAAATTAGAAGTGGAATTGGTTGATATAGCAAATCATCGGCAATGTAAGCTATCAATATTTACAGTTTAAAAGTAGAGTGTGGACAGAATAAAAAAAAAATAATTGATTGACCATCCATCGTGAATATTGCAGTCATATAAGATAGTATGTATTGTTGTTTATTATACGTTTGTATAGTCAAGCGTGAATTGTGTATAAAGACAGATACCTTTCCTCGGCTGCAGGGTTCAAGGAGAGTGTAAATCTGGTTTTATGTTGCAAGCTCTGTTTGTTTGTTTGATTAAATTAACGCCCTATCAACAACCAGGGTCATTCATATAAATCAATACTCTGAGACAGGTTACCAGAAGTTATTTATGTGTCTTTTTAGTTAGCTAACTATACGTATTGAGGTAGGCGTGTAGTAATTTTGTCAACATGCGTTTAAATTGACAAAATGTATGGAGAGAAAAAACCATAGACCTTTTGCAGATAACATTTACCATGTAATCATGTAAAAATGATCAATAATACCTTCTTCTGAGTCTCTGGCAGCATGCGTCAGTGATATTTAAGATTGATGCCACTACCACTATGTTTATGACATCTGGCCAATGTCTCATTAAAGTTTTTTATGGCCTCCAGAAGCTATAGGGATTCATTGTTTGCAAAGTAGTTGAAAATGTTAACAACGCATATATCGTATAACATTGGGCAATGAGAATCTCCAGATATCCCAATAACAGCGCAATGACAACCAGACTAGTTTTCACAGATCTAGAGATTACGATACCTGTACTTCAATTTGTACAGTGGCTTTATTAGAGACAAATTGGAGTTGGCTGGCATGTTTTCTTTATCTGATATCCCACCCTCCCAACCTGCCGTATAATTTCTCTTATATAAAAAATGTGTTGCATGAAAGTGGTATAGCTCATTTACATACAATGAAATGTATCATCGAACGTATACCTTACGTTTTCGGAAGGGAGGTAACTCGTACAGAAATTTTTCCTACTAATGTAAGGTAGAGTTTATGTTCGAATTCGAATCGAAAAGATATGTTTTGGTCACCTGACCATAGGTTATGATGACCTATTGTGATAAGTCTTTTGTCCGTCGTCGTGCGTCGTCCTTCGTGCGGTAAAATTTCCTTGTGAACGCGATAACTTCAGTTAATATTTGCCGAGCTTAATGAAACTTTATATGTAGACGTGCATTGGAAAGATCTCGGACGATTTCGAAAATCGACTTGATAAGACTTAAATTACGGAGTAATTGCCCTTTGCAATATTAATAATTATTATTGACCCTAGTGAACGGCATAACTTGAGTAAATGCGAACCAAGCTTAATAAAACTTTGTGTTAAGACAAACATTGGAACGATCTCGAACGAGGTCGAAAATCAGCATGATTCAACTGTTATTTACGGAGTTCTTTCCCTTTGCACTATTAATAAATATTGGACCTTGTGAACGCAATATCTGTAGTAAATATGAATCGAGTTTATTGAAACTTTGTGAGTACTGTAGACTAACATTGGCAAGATCTCGGAGGAGGCCGAAAATCAGATTGATTCAACGGCAATTTACGGAGTTATTGCCCTTTACACTAATAATTACTATTGGACCTTATAACTTTAGTAAGTATAAACCGAGTTTAACGGAACTTTGTAATTAGACTTAACATTGGGAAGATTATGCACGAACTAAAAAATAGTCCTAATTCGAGAGTAATTTACAGAGTTATTGTCCTTTACACTAACAATTATTATTGGACCTTGTGAACACAATAACTTGAATAAATATGCACTCAGCTTCATGAAACTTTGTATTTAGACTTACATCGGAAAAATCTCGGATGAGTTTGAAAATCAGCTTGAGTCAATGGTAACCTACGGAGTAATTGCCCTTTGCGATTATAATTATTGAATTTTGTGAACATGATAACTTGAGTAAATATGATCCGAGCTTAATGCAACTTTGCATATAGACTAAAATTGGACACATCTCGAATGATTTTGAAAGTTATATACGGAGTTATTGCCCTTTACAAAAATAAATATTGAACCTAGTGAACACGGTAATGTGAGTAAGTTATAAGCACTATGATTACCCGATAGCAGGTGAGTGAATGGGGCCAATTATGCGCTTGTATAAGTCAGAGTGCAATCTGATTAAAATACAAATTTTTATTATAACTACGTTTGATAAGAGGATCTGACAACATTCCATTAGGGGTCACGTCCAGATGACCTTTGGAAATGGCCAATCAAATCTGCATTGCCAGAATGTTGACTGGAGACGAAATAGTTTGAAAAAGCTGCCCGAATTATTTTCGTATACGTAGTCATCTCGAACAAAGAGCACAGCAAAGCAAAATGTATACGTATACTGGGACCAAATGGCGTTATTATTTGACGTAGCAATGTGTATAAAATGTATGTGATCTGATGGACACGTGGTAAAAAGGTCATCCGAACATGACCTTTTATGAATGTTGTCAGATCCTCTTTTGAACGGAGTGGTTATAAGGATCGGTATTTTAATCAGATTGATCGGAGTATGAACGTTTTTGTTGCAGACTATGTTCATTCTGCTTCAGATCATAATGCCGTGATCAGATGGTGTAATTAATGTATTTGACGTACATGTCTGAATCGAAGTTTTTATCCTAAAATATATACCTTACGCATAATTAGTTAATCTAAATCTAACAAATTACTGAACGTATAATATAAGGTATTCGCTGAGATATTTTTTTATTAATAATTGATATCATTTCTGTTATCCCTACAGAGATATTAATGATAAAATGCTTACCAACATTACTATAAATTATACTTTAACATTTATTACTCATTCGTAGATCAGTTAGCGATTTGAAATGTACCGAAACGGGTTATTTTCAATAAGCGTTTCCCTGTTAATATCCATGACATTTATAAATTACAAACACACTCTACATATCGCATCGTCACCAAGGACAGGTTTCACTTTATATTTTCGATTTTATCATTTTCATTTCAAAACTAGTATTTGCTTGAAAGTGTGTTTTTTTTCTAAATGCTGTTCTGAACAATTTTAGAACCCATGAGGGCTTTGCTTTAAGTGAGGGTCTAAATTGAAAGAAATCGTATCAAACGGCGTTAAAGTAGCAAATGGAACAGTCACTATTGATTCTAGTCTCTGTGTTTAATATTGCAGGCCTTTGTTTTACCAGCACCGAACACTGAATTGGCGGAACAGTTAGCTATCAAAACGGCATCTGATCTAAATAAGGATTCTCTATATTAGTGTGACGGTGGTAGAATAGAAATGTTTTTTGTTTAATCAAATTGGTTAATTTAGGAAACTAATGGTTTAACAAAATAGTGATAAACGTGAACTGAAAGATTTTTTTAAACTCTAAAACTCAGTTATGTATTACATTTTCCATTAAACAGGCTAATAAATACTGTTTTGTTGACTTTAAAGTTTGAAAGAGTACTTTTTTTCGACTAATCTACTATTTGAAAGTAGAGGGAATCTTGGAAATATCATCGCACTAAATGCTTTAAGCAACTGAAACGATAATGATACTTATCTCTCAAATATATTTTATATTATATGGAAATTACCTTATTTATTCTAATTAATCATTTTTATATAGACAAGCCTGCATATAGTAAATAAAGTTCTGTTTGTCCTTCAACATAATTTACAATAATTTTACGTACATAATTCACATAACACACAAAAACTTCCGGGAAACAATCATCTGTAAAATGGAGTAAGGTGATCAGCCATTGCGTCCGTTGTCCACAGCCATCAATAATTCACTACTTCTTGAAAAGTGAAAACCACTTTGAATTTGATGGACAGGTAGCATACCTATAAGGATGCAAATATGTACAAATGGATGTGGCGACCCCTGGACACTAAAGGGGAGAAATTTGGTTACATGGTTATAAGCAACTTCTTTGCTGGAAGATATGAACATATATTACTCATAATTTTCACAAATAATGCAAATATGCAAATAGATGAGCTGAACCTCTGGGATATAATGGGCAGGGCCTGTGATAATTGAAGTTAGTGTTCTCGTCTTACCTTGATTTTTACTTACAAACAAGACTGCTTAAATAGCAGGTATGACTGATTTTTATGAATTAACCTTAATTTGATCGAAGCACGACAAGTTGAATTTCTTTCAAGGTACTTAATTCATTTCCCCATGAAATCGAACAAATCAAGGTTCAATCCTTATATTTTAATTCAATCGTATTTATTCTTATACAACCAATTGAAATAGATAGTGCAAATATTACAATTTGTTATACACTTATTTAGAAACTTATCAGTGTAATTCGGTTGAAACATAAACCGTTGACAATAGATTTAGAAATGGTTGCAAAAATCGCCCGCCAAAGCTGCGGAAAATAATGTCTAGACTGCGTGATACGATTGTCTCCCACTTCGATTCAAAGTGGAAATTCACCGTAAATCCGTAACGTGATGGGACCGGCATTGTTTTGTTGGTTTATGTAGCCTTTGGTTTTGATACAAGTTAAACAACTGATAAAAGGGTAATCAACATTAATTAACTGTTATATAGTATTTCTTATCGTCGTTTAAGTTTTTCCATCATTTAACAGACACGCTTTGATGAACATATATGTTGTCTAGTTGCGTCATACGTCACACGGGGACATGGCACTTTTAATTCTTCGGTAAACATGAAACAGAAAAACGATAAAAGGACAGAAATTTATTCTTTTGTCCAATCAGAAGGTTACTTAACCTTATCATGTGTAGACCAGGCCATATGATTAGGCCTTCAACATCCCCAATACCCGACCCGCCTTCACAAATAGCCAAAACGTCTACACTGATCCTTCACTGACGACGTTAACAAAAATAATTCTAAAACTGTAAATGTTCTTGAAATTGTAAAAAATCTGTCAATGATATTTGCGCTTTTTTAAATAAATCTAGGCCTACTGTTAGCAAAATAAGGTCTAGAATATTTTCTTGCGCAAAAATCGATGTTTACATACACATGGAAAATGAAAGTGGTTTCATTGAGTCCGACTTCAGTGAAAGGAAAAGCCATTACATATTCCACATCCTCTAAAGAAAAATTACTTACAAGGACTATGTTAATCAAAGTACACCATATAGATGACCATCCAACGGACAAATCGGTATTCTGTATCCATAGGAACATTAGCAAAAAGATTTAAATGTCAGAATGCTATCATGAGTAGAATCAAACAGTTTTTAAAAAGCTTCCATTCTAGAAAATGGCGGATTCACGAAAGTATGTTTATGGAACAAAAGTGTTCCAGAAAACCAATTTGCTATAAAATGAATTATGGTTGTTGTTACCGAAATCATTAAAGTTACTGAAATTAAAGTAACAATGCAAAATGTTAACTATATATGAGTAACGGGAAGACACCTAGAGTGAGAATCGAACGCAACTTTAGATGATTTAATGACTATTTCCGATGAGTATAAACTGTCGGCGATTTTTATTCTGTTTTGTACTTTAAAGCTCCGTAACTTCCCGTTACCGACAAGGCCGCTGAGGTGATAAATAACAGACATTCCCGAGAGATCACTGTGATAGTTAATGTTAATCCCCAGAATGCCTTCGATAAACGACATAGGGTTAACAAATGAAATTAATTTTCTTGTCCTAATCGAAACTGAACAGAAATTTCCTGAAACCAGCCAGATAACTTGCATCGTATACTGCCAATAAAAATCCTATATTGGCTTCAACCGGAAGTGGGACTCGAGAGAGAGGATCAAATTATGTCTTGGAATTGTATTTGAAATCCCGCGATTTATTCAATCTGTGGTTTCTGCAGGAATTGTTTACATTCCCAGAACCAACTGTAAGCCAATAAAACACAGTTCATCTGTGATGACAGTGTCTTCTATCTATCTGCGCTGCATCAATATTTCGAAGAAAAACGCGTCGTGAGCAAAACGCTGTATCGGGTCACTAGTTTTACGATTTGTAAGTACAATTGTTTTCCATATGTTATATCGGCTTGAAAAATATATAGCGAATCTGTCATGAGTTTTCCTTCATATTAGATTTATAATACGAGTTTATAGTTTTTCATTTGCTGTGAACCTTTCGGCGAGGATCCTCAAATGTTAAAATCTATACATTTTAAAACAAAACAATTAAAAAAAAAAAAAAAACTAAAACGAGGTATGAGTCGATACTGATTTTAACCACTACTGATACATAGTCTAACCGTGTTGGTGCCCTATGATAACATATATGTCTGTACAATATGTACAATGACGTCTTAGGCTTTTATCAGTCACCACTGCCACCTCATTACAAACTATAATGAGCCACTAGGGAAGGTCAGCTCAAAGTAATTTACCGCATAATAAAAACATGTCCTATAGCAATTGCAAGCAAACATCCATCTCTAATAGCAATGCTCGCTGTTTCTAGATAATGAGGAAAGTCTATGCTCTCGAACAAATATTATCATACATGACATGGTCATAGTAACAGATTGAAACGCTCTCAAGTATCTCCGCACTCACTTATTATTGCTAAATGATGTTTTAATGAGACAAATATGGAAATCAATATTTAAGCATTGATGCCACCTTTTTAATTTCATCGGTGTATGAAAGAAATGTTGTTTGTCAACTGTGTGAATCTGCGTAGACGTATGAAGTGTAAACCATATTTTCAGAACCCGATGATTAAAAAAATAGTCACATCAATGCCTATCATTATTTGTCATCAGAAAATTTTGTCTTTTCACCAGCGCAGATCCTTAATATATTTTAATGATTTGACGTCCTATTTACAATTAAGCCAGTGTCATTCCTATGGATGGAGGTTGGATCCTGAAGTTTCACTGGCGATAACACATAAGCAATTGTACTTATCTTCATTATCTTTTATTTATCTTCAGTTCAGCAAACCCAGGGACTCATGCACTTACAGAATTGATTACAAATCAGGAAGGCTAATGTAGGGTAATATAAATATTAATCCGTCTATCTTCTTAAATAATCTAGATCATTTCCGTGCAAAGAATGAATTCCTATCCTACAGTAGAACAGTTGATGAATACATTATACAGATAATTTCCCTGGATATTATATTGTCTGTCATGATAAGTGAGAGTAGCGATAATCTAACTGACAGACTGGGACGGGGTCAATGTGACCTCATATCTCCCACACAGAGAATGGTGCTTGTGCGGTTAGCTTAGTACCATAATATAATAATGGAGCACTTCAAATATCCTACAGATGACCTTAGGATCATAAAACTGTCTAAGACATGTTTCTGTAGCGTCATTTTCTAAAATTTAAGACTGTTTTAGACTTGTGTGTTTTAATCTGGGTCTGGGGTTACAATGGCACTGCTTTTGTTGTTACAGCTGTCTATAAAACACAGTTATGATTGACAATTAAACACGAAAGTTATTTCTAATTTCTATTTTCTTGTCTCACCTCCTCGATCAATATGATCAATTCATCAGCAGGTCTCTTCATATTAATACATAAATGAAATTACAATATTCCGTACTATTGATCACATGTAAAGTAAATAAAGTCATACCCTGGCAGAAATGCAAACATCGCATTCTAGAATACTGTCCGAATATCTTTGTTATTTTTCTTTAATTAAAGACACCATGTAATCAAACTAACCATGCTCTTGAACTTCCAATCACAGAGACGTGATTATGGTATAAGGGATATAAATGAGCCGTAACTGCATATTTGTGTAATTGGTATTCGTATCTTCTGCACTAGTTTATAGATATGTGCTTACTTTCTTATCGTTACTGCCTCCAAGTGCATATTGATACTAAATAAAACCTTTTGCTGAAGACCTGTTAACTGCGTTTCGAAGCCTTGGAATGACATAACACGAATATATTGTATACTAAATACCGACATTCACACACATAGCACACAGGAGAGGCCGTCCTTTAATGACCCCAGCTGTTATAGGACGTTAGGTCTAATCAAACAAACAGCTAATCATTTGACGTTTAATATACAATGCACAGATAATTTTACAAGCACACCAATTCCAATGAATGTAAATGATTTATAATACACAATTTTATACCTCGATATAAACTTCACCATTACAAGGAACCACAACGCGAATACACAAAAACATATAGATAAAACCGCACCACATAGAAGGCCGTCTCTACATGTATATTACCTTAACTAATTGGACGTTAATCCCAATCCGCCGAACCAAACCATTCACTAACTTCTAGGAGTCAGGGGTTATATTCACTAACATCTAGGAGTCATGGGTTCTATTCACTAACTTCTAGGAGTTATGGGTTCTATTCACTAACGTCTAGGAGTCAGGGGTTCTATTCACTAACTTCTAGGAGTCAGGGGTTCTATTCACTAACTTCTAGGAGTCAGGGGTTCTATTCACTTACTTCTAGGAGTCAGGGGTACTATATATGAATTCAGTGTTGGTATGTTAAACTATATTTACATGATAACATATCCACATCAAACAAAATGCAGGTCCATTAGAAACGAAGAGTTTTTTTAAACATTCTTTGCGCGGTGGTCGAGTGGTTAAGATGTTCCGACACATAACCATAAGCTCTGAAACTCTGAGAAGCGGTGGTCGAGTGGTTATGATGTCCTGACATATTACCACAGACCCTCCACCTCTGTGACACGTACTTACATGACCAGTAAAACTACACCACCCAACCCACACTTTATACTAGTTAATAGACACCCCTTAGGTTTAGTCTACACGCTGGCATCATTTAGTCAGACAATGTGAATAGATTCCAAATGTAAGATTCCCTGCACTAATTAGACATGTGCATTATCAAACTGAAGGTTTTCATTGTCGTCCTGGCAGCATTTTATCTTAGGAACGGAGCCTTATTTTCCAAAAGCATATCCTGCGGTCGCCTTTCACTTTGTTTCTTGTGTAATTAGGACGGTAAAGAGGTGCAGATGTTCGAGAGTAATGCCAAATTTCCTCAATATTATTACAGATCCGTAGTACCACTCTGGTACATAAATGATATGACGACACCCCATTTGTGATAATGTTTTGGTGACCTTTGTTCTGCCTGTACTGCAGTTTTTTTCCTCCCAGCTGCATCAATGATAAACGACATTTCGTCACGGCGTTCACATACATGAAGCTTTTGGTGGAATGATTACAGACACGAAGTTATTCTGACAACTCTTGAAAACTTAAATTCACTTCCAAGTTTAGCCAATACGCCGCTTCAGTCTGTTACGTCATGTGACTGTCATCACCACGTCACTTAATTTAGGACATTTTTTATGTACACAGGTGGAATATTATATATAAAGACAGTAAATTTGGCATTACTTACCAAAACATATTGTAATAAATACAATCCAAGTATGCATGGAAAATTAATTTAGACGTTTTGACACTATACAAGGAAAGTACGGCACAAAATGGAGTTCGACATCAACGGTATCACTCAAATATTTCACTTACAGTCAATAATAAGAACAAAATTCAAAGTGTTTCTTGGTTTCCCTTGTGACCAAGTATTACTCGGACAATAATAGTACATGTATATGTTTGATTTCGTGATTTTGTTGATAATTAACTTTTAAAAACAGTTTTTGGTGTCTTATTTAGAAAGTAATGTCATGCACCATATCAATTTATGGTGACATTTCTCGTAAAAATATTTTGTAAAATTTTTGCTTCATGACAAAGATATTTCGCGACACAATGCCTACACAATCCATTGAAACATACATTTCACATGATCATCTTTAGAAAGTTTGTTATCCAATTTGAACAGTCGAACAAATGTCAGGACAAAACGTCTGCGACCCGTCACCAAATAAACAGCGATGAGACACACGCAGGTGTAGAAATTCTTTATGTATTTACCCTTTGGATACTAACCAATGCCTAGCTGACAATTTCTCTGTGGAGAGTTGGCTGTAGTGTAATGAGTTGGACTCCCAGATATACCATCTGTCACCACCACTTTGTCCAGACCTGGCCCCCAGGTGTCTACTAGCTGTGCGTGTTACACAACCTTGATACAAGGAGTGTTAAGTTTATCAAATGTAGCCGTCATAACAACTCACTTATACAATATGTCGTGGGTTTGTCAGTTAGAAATTTTGTCCCCTGGGCTAGACACACAATAGTGCGGTCTATAAATCCAGCTTCTACTTCCCTGTAACGCTATCACAGTGTTACTGACTGGAGTGTGCAGCTCGGAGTCTTTGTTAGTATGGTGTTGTGGGATAACGTTATCAAAAAGTTGAAAGGTCTACTATTATAAGTAGACAGCGAATATGCAGCGGAACGAAACAACAAAATCACCTAATTAGCTACAATGGAAATACTAAGATAGTACAAATAGTTATGTTTGTTAGAAAAAAATTACATGTATTTATCATGGTCCTTGGATACAAGAATAATATTGTTTAATGAAATATCCATTATTACATTGAACAAATAATAACCCCACTTTAATGGTGATACCAACTGTTTTGTTACCACGATTTGTAAAATTCCCTTCTAATGAACATTTCGAGTAAATTAACATTCATATTTCTCGATAACAAGCCGCGCATGCATAAAGTATGAATATATGTAGTGCAATAGAAAAACACAAATACAACAGCTTCTAAAAAGTCAAATAACGATAACGACGACAATACCGTATAGCCACTTCTGGTTGAGATTTCTCAGTCATTGCTATGATCGCAAAAAAGTGACCCGCAAATTATTGAGCAATTGTTGAACCATATATACCCTTTGAGCAAGATCTCGAAAATAATGGCTAAAATACATTTATGGTTATAAATTTCAGTAGAGACATATTGGTAATATCCTTTATCTGTCTTATTTTTCGTACCCCAGTTACCAGGGTAATCATTTTGTCGGACGTTTCCTGAAAACCATCATAACTGTCTGATAAAAATAATGCTTGTGTTCGTTATAACGAACTCCTGACTCACCAGACGTGGTTAATCCGGACGGGATATGTCTTGTCATCCGCTTCATTACAGACCACTATACATGGTTCGACCTTTCTCAACTAAGTCAATATTAGGGCGCCAATTCTTTTCCGCATGATCAACTAGAGCTTCAAAGATCAGACAATACATCTAACTAGTCTCATTACAAATGAGCTATGTACTTTTTCACTGATAGAATATATTTTCTGCGTCGTTGATATCAACAAAGATCATAGTATTTGTCTGCTTGTCTGACTGATTGTTACTAGGTCCAATTATAAATAACAGTAGCCGAGAGAAACTCGTCTAATATTGTAACCTGATTGTCTCCTTTGCGTATTGAATATGATATTCTTGATAATTCATGTTGAAGAAGATTTTTGGTTCTGTGTCTAGTCCCGCATATACTGGAGTTTTTACACAAACGGACATTTTATTTTTTTTGTGTATTGTCACAGGTGGTCGATTATATTAGCATCCAGTATTAACAGCCAGTGTGATATATGGACAATGACCTCATGTGGGAATGTCTGAGAGGCTGTGGAATGTTCGTGTTGTGTCTCCTTGTGATAGTTGACACTATTACCCATTGTATAGTATTATTTACTGAAGTACACCGCCACAGACACCGGACCCCCACATCGCATCCGCTCACATTATACTGACAAATGGCAACCAGTCGTTCCTTTCCTTTAATGCTAATCATTAAAGCAGGAACATAACCTACCACATTTATAGACTATGGTGTGTCTCGTCCTCATAGGGGCGAACAGTCAACTGTGCCAAGGTCGATTTGCTATATGGAACAAACGACACGGTGTTATCACAGCTGGACCCTTTTTATGGATATGTCTTTCAGCTATGATTATTCGGAACTGAATTGGTATGGCCCAAAAATGAGTTTTGGCATAAAATATGACAGTAACCATGGTCAAATCTTTATTCCCGCCTCCTTGAAATGACTTCTCTGGGTTTCCAGATGTAAACTATGACAGTTTGATATATAACTTGTATTGGATAGAGATTTATGCATAGTTACCTGATGAGTAGTCGCCTAGAGTAAAGGAAGAACATTTCAAACCGCAATTAGATGTCACGCAGTCTCTTCCTCTATGTGACCTATTTACATAGTGTTTACTGGTGAAGTCGATTGGCAGTGGTTTACGTGTGATTTCTACACAAATTAAGTCGGTAACAATGTCGCTCACGTCAACAAAATTCTACTTTGCATTAAATTATTGTAATTCGGCACAGTGAGTTCCGTCGGATACGTGGGTAATGGACAATCCCGGAATGTTACGAGCCCAGGTGAAGTGACATTGTGTTTTAAAGAATGATCTCTCAGTCCATTGTTAGAGTCATAGTAATTGTAGGGCGCTTATGAAAGTGGTAAATGAAAGTGGTTTGAAGCTTCTATTAATAAGATATTGAGACTAATAAACCAAGCCATTACAGTTCTTTCTGAGTGGAATCCTTTCCTAAAAGCCAAATATTAAGAGGTTTGCTTGTAAACAAAACAGAATTATAACAGTGCTCTCAATACATAACTATATTTTGTGAGTGTCTTTACACCAATATACCTGAAGATATATTACTTTTCTTCTGTCGTATATAAATGTTTATAGCTTCAACAACGCAATCAATATGAAATATCTTATGAAAATACCAGATATCTTGTTTATTGGTGAAATATCTTATAAGCATGTCTTATATATCTAATTGGTTCCTCTTCAACAACGCAATCAATATGAAATATCTTATGAAAATACCAGATATCTTGTTTATTGGTGAAATATCTTATAAGCATGTCTTATATATCTAATGGGTTCCTCTTTGTTTAGTTAACCCGCCATTGCGAGTAGGTATTGATGGTCACGAGTTTAACGTCATTATGTCAGAGGAAACGACGTGAATTTCCCTCACCAAATAATGACGTCACAATTAATACCTATCCGCAAGGTAGATAACTCTGTAATATACAAAGACGGCATAGACATTAAACAATAAATATTCCCGTTCTCGCCGTATACATTGTAACATAACGAAATGTACAAAGAAAGCTATTCTATTGTATTTACATTTAACAGAATGGTAAGACGTTCGAGACCACACCGGTTGGGTGTAAATGTATCGGTTATAATAACACTGTTGTTGGGCAGACTGTTGTATGCCATATTTTATTTACTGTGTGTAAGGAAATACCAAGTAAAACAACTTCTCGTTTCAGACCCAACAGGTAGCGTTCCTCTGTGTGTTGTTTACTCTGACCGTGACAGCCAACTGTATTGTCCTCACTCTCATCTATCTCTCCAGGAAACTCAAGTCGCGGATGAATATGTTCATCGCAAATCTGGCCTGTGCAGGTAAGACGACTTTGCTATTCGTTTAAGTATCAACACCCAGGCTCATATTGAGGACATTGGGAGTACCCAGAGTAAAATCAACCGAAATACAGGTGGAATGTCGGTCTAGAATATGTCGAGGCACCCTTGGTAACCGAGAAAGGACGGAATATAGTAGTGCATGTTTGCACCATGCCTACCGTATACTACATATTTATTAATAAGCTATTATTTTATGGATATTGAAATTGCTGTTTTTCAAATTTTGATATAGCGCCTAGCTGATGAAATTGTGAAGTTTTACTCTGTAGATTTGGTATTCAATAGTATTTTGTTGGAGGGTTATATCTACATACGTAACTAAAACGTTTTTGATAAAATCCCCATTTTTTGAGATATTGCATTAAGCATCCCATTTCTATATATTTTCCAAAGAAAATATTAAATTTTTACATTTTCTATCGTTGACGGAAGGTTCATATAATGTCTCAACGCATGAAAGTCGGAAAAAAAGAGTTTTTACGTAATTGTTCACACTCAATCTTTCATGTATTTTATTTCATCGCAAGGCTGAAATATAAATTCTAAAATATAATTATTATTAATAAACCTTCGGAACACTTTCATGGAAATTAAGTAAGGGTGTTTAGAAGGGATGTGTTCTGCTTTATCATTAATGTACAATCAAAGCTACTTAGGGTTTTGATTAGAAACGGATTTCATGGTCATAAATTGTCTCTTCAATACAACTAACCATTTACATTTGGAATAGTTTATCTTACAAAGAGAGAAATGAGTAATTTCCTGCAATGCAAATGATCTAAAGAATCAGGCACAATGAGCTCACTAATTGATATTGATAACTGCATCTCGAGAAAGCATCTGACGTCCAATCTATCCTATGATATATGATCCGACATGAAACCTTGTTACCGTGATAGCTATAGCTAGTCTATGGCGAGGATTAATGTCGGTGTCCTATATATCTGTATGTCAGAGGACCTTTCGACCAAGCCGAAGATTTCCACATTCTTTTCTCATTTCCCCACTTTTATTCACTAATTGTAGGATTTACTTCATTAGGGAGGCATGATTTACATCAATGATCTATCGGTAATCTACAGTATGGTATATACTTCTGTCTCTCCTACTGGTGTAACACTGACTCGTCCGTTGTATACACTGATGTCGGCTGAGATTGCATTTCATGGCTATCCGTGGAATATATAATAATGTGGCGTCGAAGCTTCATCAAAGACGCTGCTTTTTTAGAAACCAGCCACACCTTGGATATTACTACATTTGTGACCCTCGAGTAGAATATCCCTTTCCTGAAAACTCATATTTAATACAAGAATACTCTCGGCATTTCATACACGACTCTCCAGCCGGCATTGAAAAATAACCAAATATCTACACTTTATTAATTATAGTCACATCCATTAAATCCTATCTCTTATTTACACCTTTAAGAGCTATTTCCCCTTGTGGTATATCTTGGTTATTAAGTCATATTTTATAAGTGTGACATTATGATTTTCAGAGCAAACGACCGAAATACTTAGATCACAAAGTAATGACGTCACAACCGATACAAACCCAAATGAGAAATAACCCTGTAATAAATTAGAACGATATACACAAAATATGTAATATATGTCATTCACGGTTTTGATGTAAAGTATGTGTTGATGATCTGCTGCAATCGTTCAGTGTGGTTGCAATCTAAAATTTGCAAGAGGGAAACCATGAAAATTATTTGCCGCGACTTTGAATGCAAAAAAACCAGTGATTCTCAGCAAGTCATGCGCGTAAAATTGAATCTCCGTGAGTTTGGTGCGCATACCGAAAGACACTGCGAATATAAATTGGTTAACTACAGCTATTCGGGAAGGGCAGTTCAATGTTCGAATCCATTCTATCGCCATACGGTAATGACAAGCGATGACTGCTTCCTTGCATAAAACCTGTACTGTTGTCAGTTACTGGTGACGTGTCAACGGAGAAATAGGGTAAATAATCCCATAAATTACGTCTATATAATGCACATTGTTAATGCATGAAGCTAACAGACGGTTGGGTATGGAAACAGAAAAAACCGCCACTTTTTAAAAGTAATGTAACATGTATTCTAGTTTTCTTGAACCACGTCTTCGTGATTTGAATTTAAGCTATTGCCGTATTATTAATTCGTTGAATAACACTTCTTTCTTTAATTGCTTATGAAGTGATTTGGAAGCCTCATCGAAAACGTCATTATTTCTTATTGAGCCAATTTCCATCTTGAAAACGTAATATAATGACTGTTTCGTATAATTTGTCGATTTAAATCCTAACAAGCTAACCACCTTAAATGTAAATGTCTTTAAGGCAAAAATAGTCTCCTCCAATGTGATCTGCCAATCAGTGATGCGGTGTCCGTCCTCGATGCTTGTGAAGGAAGTCAGCAGCTCTGACTAACATATAAATCTTTTCACATGACCGATTTCTCGATTATCACTGCCAAAAGAAATTCATTTCGTGACAGCTAAACACCAAAAAAAATATTGCTTAGAATGCAATATTACGAAATTCATCTGAACACAATTTCATTCCGCATAGCTGATGAGAGGATTTTGGTTGTTAAATATACATGTGTCGGAATTTCATCAATAGTTCGTTTGTTTAAATGATAATTGGGCAAGATTATTATTCGTTTGTTTTAACAACCGCTCCAAATTATCATTACAACAAACGAATCGTATGTGAAATTCCAATACAAGCATTGCATTTCAGAGATTTTAATAAAACCAGAATAGGAAATAGCTAAATGACATTATCAGGAGATAATGTTAAAAACAAAAAAGTACGCTGTTGGTTGGTTCATAAGATTAACATCCTTTTAACAGGGAGGTTTAAGGATGACCTCCTATGTATACAGTGTGTTGTGGATGTGACGCGCATGCGTGCTTTGGGATACTGCAATATGTTTATATTGTGTTTTCTTGTTATAGTTGAATTCTTGCCCTTTGTCAGTGCAATGTCACTGAATGATGTCACAGAAGACACAGAACAAGCACTCTCTACCTGGTCACATATATTGACAAGTGGCATGTTATGGATAGATACGTGACCTTTCCACAACAAACCGGAAACAGTCTACAAATGTTGGGTACTAGTAGGCTGAAACGAAACTAGAACGAATATACGTACCCGGCCTACTATACCTTTCGGTCGGGTACCAAATTGTGTCCTTGTGGAGCAGTGCCTAAGAAAATCACTCGGGCACAATTTTTTAAACTTTTTTTGCATGTTTTCAATTATACGTTTACATAGTTTATATGAGACATTCTATAAAAATGTCTCATTTTCAGTTTAAAAAATCTTGAGAAAAGAATATGAAAATATGGCACACATATAGGTTTTATTTTCTGTTTACCAAAAATCAAAATGTTAAGTTAAATCACTTGAAAAAATATTGCATCAGGTTAACATGGTAACATTTTATTATTATATCAATTTGAGCATGGCCCTCCTGTAACAAATAATGTTTTTGTTATAAAATCATTTTATACTAATGTGTCACATTTACCAAATTTAAATTAGACTGTTATGATAAAGATTTATGAAGCAATAACATTTACATTAAATATCATGAAATAATTTAGAAGACTTTTAATGATGGTTTGAATCGATTCACGGTGATAAATATACCTACGAGTCCCGGACCATACACTCATAAAATTACAAAACGTCCCATAGAAATTTCAGATTATTTCAATTATGCAAAGAGGGACCCATTGTTTTGAACAAATCAGCTGAAATCGTGCCATAGTTTTCAAAATGTAGATTTATTACTGAATTTAGTGTTTTTGTCATTAAATAAGCTAGTTTTTCTTGCAGTTTAAAAAAATATGCAATTTAAATAATGCATTTATCATTTCCACAGGTAAGAGTAATTCATATATTATTTCTAATACATAAAACTGGTCATTCAGCAAATGTTATTGCCTTAAATCAATACCAAATGCGTGTTACAGGAGTGACTATTACATAAAATTGTAACAGAATGGACATTTTTAAAGCAGATGGAAATCGTTTTGATAATTAAGTAACAACTTATAGTCATTATATTATCATATTTCACAAATTCCATTTAAATGCATTACATAAAATTAAAAAGTCATGTCACTTTTTAATATTTTTAATTTTATTTAACTGAATGCATTTCTAGCAGAAAAAAGGAATGAGTATGAAAGTCACTACTGTTACAAGATGCATTTCTCTCTTATTACAAAATGAATAGAATATACTACTTCCAGAAATTTGGGATTTCTATTATTATTGCATTACACATTGACTTAAAGCATATTTTAACTTTATCAATAATCCATGAATATTTCTACTGCTGTAATTCTGTTCAAGCATGTGGCTAATATCCCAGCAAAGAAGACGAGAACAACAACCAGATAAAAAGATTACGAACTTCCGATCTTTTAAAATGTCTTATATGTTACTGGTTTTGCGTGTTAAAGAGTTATCTGACCTTGTGGGTAGGTATTAATTGTGACGTCATGTGTTTCCGAGAGTAACGTCATATTTTTCGGAGAAAACGACAAAAATTGCGCTCACAAAATGATGACGTAACAATCAATACCTACCCGCAAGGGAACTAACTCTGTAATATGCAAAGACGGAATTTTGATTGTCGCCTGTAAATTCGAATTGTAATATTTTGACGCATATGAATCAAATCTATCTTATTTTCGTTTAAGATGTTATTATATATACGATGTATAATGTTAAATATTCGAACTACAAATATGACTGCTGAGAAAATTTTATCAAAGCTCAGATGAAATGATGATGAATTATTTGTTATTCATGCACACATATATTTCTATATATTACCCTTAAAATGCTGAAAAGTATCGAATCCATTGATTTCAATATTAAGACAAAAGTTTTTTTTTTCTTCTTAATAATTGTCTTTGTTTTATTCTTGAAGCTGTTAGGAAGACTCTGGGTTCTGTCCAACTGACCGATACACACCGTATTCTATACTAGAAATTGTCATTGGATAATTTGACGGGCTTTTCGCCAGGAATTTCGGCCAAGGTACGGGGATATCGAGATCCTAAAACGACGATGGTAAAGTACAATTTACCGTCATTTTACGTGAAATTAGTGGCATCATAATCAGCGGAAGGTGCGACTAAACTACGGCTAAGTGTACTTTACCCACTTTATTAGGACAATCGGTGGATGCAGGCTGGAAGCCTCTATATCCATATCAACAATATACATTCATAAAATCAGTAGATAAATTCCAGTATATCAATGACTATGGTCATACAATATAGACTGTTAGATTTCAAAACAAATATTTTTCCATTGTTCATCTAACATTACTTCAAAGTTGTATACAGTATCTGCATCTATAATATTTGTGGCAAATTATTCCATTTGTCTACTATTCTGTTACTGAAGAAATTCTTTCTTAATTCTAAATTGCAATGTTTCTTAAAATTGTTCTCAGAGTGACCTCTCGTTCTGCCTGAACTGTCCATTTGGAAAAAGTTCTCAGTTACTCCACGATCATATATGTTTTTAACTATTTTATAAAACATTTATTCCACGTCGTTTTGAGATCTCGAACCCCCCCCCCCCCCCCTTGATAAACTTGGCCCTTTATATCAAAATGCTACAGGTCTCATTTCAGGTCTCTATACCTTTCTGAATTTGATAAGTAGTAGTTTAAAGTTGGGTGTTTTGGCCCCTTTTACCTTGAATATATATGTCAAGGTCAATCAGAGTTGTCATTTATGCCAGAATGCTACAGGCTTAATATTAGGCATGTGGAAGATTGTTTAATGATTTTTGTTTTCGAAAAATTACATTTTTGAACTTCGACTCTTACATGGTTTTTATTCTAAATAGCATAAGCAAGGCAATGCGGTGTTTAGGATGACATGACATTGGAGTTGCCTGGTCATAGTACAGATTCACAATACACATTGAATTTCTGTTCAAGCATTGCTTGTAATTATCTCTCCTGTTACAGTTATACTATCTGAGTCGAAGTCACTACTGTTAAAAAATTAATATCTCCCTTGTTGCAAAAATGAACACCACACATGAACATTTGTATTCTCATTACATTGGCTTGAAGTTAATTTCAACAAGAAGCTTTAAGTTCAAGAAAGTGTCTTAGCAATAATGTGTTAGCCATTATTCAGATTGTCACTCCTATTACACCTGTATACTATCTTAGTTAAATTTCACTCCTGTTATAAGGCTAAAGACTGTTGACTTAAGATGTGCAGTTATTCTATTGTGTCTATAAATGATTGTTAGAATGTAAAAAGTGAAAAAAGCAATGCTGAACCCAAGACAGTTGAATAAAAGTACTAAGATACTAGTGCATTTTTTCACGGCGTCACTACTCTTACATGACATGTCCCTCATATCACACATGGTAAAACCATCTTTTTAATCTAACCACTTACCAGTTCAATATGGTTGTTAAATCAAAAACATCAGAAGACTTATTAATTGTATTGTCAGCTTATTTACCAGAAGTAAAGGTGTAAATTGAATGTATTTATCAATTCTGTTTTAACAATTGTCCCTCCTGTTAAAATGGAAGAGAAAATTTAACAGAACACTTGTAATAGTGGTGACATTCAAAAATGTACACATCCACTTTTATATACCCATTGTTTCAATTTCTTGTTGTAGTTCCAAACTTCAGTAATGAATAACTTATTTGATGCATTGTTTGTAATTAGTCAGATAACAATAATGCTATTTAGCCAGTACAAACACACAACAGTAACAATAAAACTTTCAAAATTCTATATTTTAACAAATTGTTTCGGTAATTTTTTCAAATCAATGAAGTGCTTTTTCATTCTGCATCTATGTAAACCTGGTCATTATTTTATATTAAAAAGGCAACAAAGAAAATCAATGTTGAAAATTAAGGAAATACCCTGTGACATGCCTATTTTGACATTTTTTAAAAAATTCTTCAATAATATCATAAAATTCAATTCATATTGGGCTTTTGTGAGGCAGATCACCTTTTTAAGGTACATTTTGAATAAAATATAACCCAGATAAAACATTAACTTATAAAGATAATTTCTCAAACATCATGTGACGTGAAGTGAAACATTTCTGTTGAATGTTTCGTATTTTATTTTTTGTTTAAAACATAACGACCATTCTTAATATCAACCGTACTGATCACAAGATGTAAAATGTGTAGACTTGCTGTGTAATTTTCCTCCGAATTGACTTTCATATTTATATGTGAAAAAATATCTCGCTGTAAATTTGATATTTTATACGTTTCAGCTTTATTATCTAGTATGTGAGCGATATAATACAGGTAAGATACAATGCATACAAACGTTTTTATAATAATTTACATAATCGTTATATTGCTCCATTAACAGTAAGAGGCACCAACTAAAGCTCTAAAGACGACATCATTATCTTCTAAACGTCTTTTGAGCTACAATATTGCAGCTTAAACAAAACCAGATCGCTCTTATAAAGACAATTTAATGAATGTGTGTTTCGTGTCTAATAATTGACTTTGTGCAAATATGATCACAAGCCGTCGGAGAGTGATACTGTCGTTATAATATCACTATCGGGGCTGCCATGTTGACATAATACAATGGATGAGATTCCCAAGGTCCCTCTTCCTAATAATGCTTTGTCTGTGATATAGATTAATTGCTGAAGAAGACCTTCATTTGTTCCCTTTTGGCCAGTTATACGGTTATTTACTGACTTTTGGAATCCGATTAACTCCTTAACCCTGAAGAGGCAGATGAACTCTTCCGATCCAATTGCTGGAATAGTTTATTTTGAATTTTTAGGGGTGGATGAGATGAGTTACTTGATTAGTGCTGCCGGACTAAATGTAAAGTAATTTAGGATGCAAACTATTTACACCAGTCTGATTTAAATATACATAGGATCTCTAAGCATTATCCATTTTATATGGAATATAATGACACGATTCGAAGAGGCGTTTTGATTTGGTCAGACCTGGCAGGGTCGTAAAATATGATATGAGATGAACACTAACTAGGACTAGGAAATGTTTCTATCTTCCGAGACAAACCGTAGTCTAAGTATTCAACAGACGATTTGTGGAGTGACTAATTAACCTGTTGTCAGTATACTGTGACCATGTGGGATGTGTCTTCTCGCGTAAGTTACAGTGATATAGCACTATCAATACGCTTATGTTCCCCATTGCAAGGAGACACAAGATTACACCGCAGCCTCCCAAAACACAGCCACAGACATTCCAAAACATTGCATAGATGCGAGACTGTCAATAAATGACACCTGGTTGTTAATAGGACGGAAATTGATTCGACCAAGTAATCAAATTTGCAAATGCCATATTTGTAACGACTCATGGCTTTCGAACGAAAACGAACAGTAATGTTAGATGGCGCGCAATAAACCGTAACATTATTATACACCTAATGAGATTATATCGATTTGTAGCCAATAAATAAAATTATTGCGTACATAACTCATACATCTGCTTTGACCAAGTTAAGTCTTCCATCAAATTGACGTCTGGATAATCATCAGTTCGCATGCATATATATGTTATCGATTGTTTTAACTTCGATAAGCCCGATATGACGAAATAAAATATAAACTAAACAGTGTAAATTCGATTTATAAATTCACAGAACTATGCTTCATTCAACCTAGAAGATCAAATTGTACAGTACTTCGATAACTCCGACATGCTTCCTCGTATTCATGTCGTTTTCATGTCGTTAGACTCGATGCCCTTTTTATGGGCCTAAAAGAAATCGACTTGTTTCACAAACTTTGTATCTCTTTTTATCGCATTTAGTATTTCTCGCCCGTAGAAAACACTGGATGTAGTTTAGAACGCACCTGGGTTTTTCACCTGAAGCTGCACCAATGTTTTGTCTTTTAATGGCCCTAAATGACCCTGGCTGTCGATTGGCCGTTTAACAAAGCTTAGAACTCGTGATATACCAGCGAACACAAAACCATTTACAGCAATAAACATGTCTATTATGAAAGCTGCTCCACGTGACCACCTGTCGAGAGGAAGTTGAACAAACCAGTTTATTTCATAATATTGTTCTGACACGTGCATTGCGCATAAAGCATTTAGAGTATGCAAACATCATCATTATGTATTGACCAGATTCACTTTCTCGTCATTAATAGAGGGGGTCCATATACAAAGATTTGACGTATGAAGGCAATGCGTTTCTCTTGTCATAAATTCTATTTCCGGCTGATATTAAAAGACCAGTAGTGTTCCTGATTTAGCAAGTTAAATATTAACATTCTGCTCTACTAGATAATACAAACATTTGGCCACATAACCATCAATAATTTTGCAAAAATAATTTCTGGTAGCGGTTACAATTTACAAGTAATCGACTTTTTGACAACTGATGTAGTGTTATTAATGTTTTTTTATCATCTCACGAGATTAACAGCCTCGTTCTGATATTGTAAATGTCGGTGATACAGAAAACTTTGGCAATATTACATATTAGTAAGTCAGATAGAACTGTCATGGTGAAGGATACGTTTTTTTCGATATCCGATGAAAAATACTAGTTATATATATATAGATGATATTCCTAGTTTTCTGATGAATAATACAAAAGTGTCCACGAGATGAAAAATAATTGTTATTCATCAACAATAGGAGTTTCCTATTTGCTAGATTTCACGTCTTTGTCCTAGGATTAGACCAAGTGATACCAGTACTAACTAGCCATCGATAGTGATTTGTGAAAGTTGTAATCCTTCGCAAGTGTAAATTATATGTTAAATCATAGATTAAAGATGCTCCACCGCCGACAGCGCTTAAATGATATTCATCATTTGAACAATTGTTGGTGTTTAATCGTGTATATATATGTCTAATTAACACAAAAAATGATATGAAATAATTGATTTTGCCTTTGGTGCATGCGCAATCAGTCCTTCATTCTATATAGGATATAGTGCCATGAAATTTTTTGGGATGCAAATAATTATTTTTTACATCTTTAACTTAAAAGTAAAATTAGAAGCTCAAACTTTTCAATGGTAGTAATGGTGTAAAGTAAGTAACTTTTGTAACCGAAGAAAAATGCTAAACAGTCTGTTCCTGTTTTTGATAGAGAAAAAAATACCTTTTGTCAGCAGTGGAGCATCTTTAATGTGAGATCTTGATTTGTTGCATTTCGTTCTGTTACTCACCAAACAACTGTCTTCAGAAGACACCAGGTTAGGTAGGACCGAAATGTGTTTATGATTGGTGGTGACTTGGAGATGGAGGAAAGAAAAAGGGTCAGTATGGATATTTGTCGGGACAACTTATGCATTTGTTCACTGGATTCACCAAAGGTGTGACCGGAAGGTAAAAGAGCATAATAGGATTGACATTGCATAGCTTTACATGTAAAGGTTTAGATTGTGTGGCATTGATTTACTTTTGTTTGTGCCGTTTCCTCTATCTAGTCGTCACAGACGAATCAAACAAGCACATAAATACTACGCTTGCGGAGCAAAATACCAGCGAAGAATTGATGAATTTGCATAAAAAGGAATTCCCAAAATGGGATATTTAGTTTAACGACGAAACCAAAATGGTTTGATGACGGCTTTCTGAATTCAAAAGCAATAAAACGAAGTTTTGAATCGTGTTTGAGTGAAAGAAAACCATTTCTTCCAAAAGAGTTCACACTTCAAATTGAAAATAAAACTATTGTTATATCTTTATATAAAAGGATACCATTGGGTCGAGTTTTACATATGTATCATGCCAAAATAATCACAAAGAAGCATTACATAAAAAAACGAAAACTTAAATGAGAAACGAACTTACCCAGCCAAACATTATGTTACCAATTAATCAACTCGTGGCTAGCTAAACGAAAACATATAGGCAAAATATTCTGTCAGAAATTGATTAGTTCAGTTAACTTGGATGGTGTATATTACAAATGATATGAATGGCAAGAATATTAAAATAACAAAGGGACAACTACACAATAGTTATATGACATAACAACAATATACAATGTGTAGCCAAACTGTCTCAGCTATCAGTGACCAATCACGGAAATGTCTAGATCTATCTTCTGGCCGCAATTCTCTATTATATAACCATTCTTTAAACTTTTAAATTAGAATAAGGAATGTCACCATCAATTGGTATCTTTCAACATGTTATATTTAAAATCTTAAAAGCATCACGAATATTTTGCATACTAAAACAACAAAGTCCCAGATTGGTTATCGCCTGTGATTGTGAGAACTCGGAGAAATCAGGTCGCTAGCATGAACAAGGACTGAGGCTGCACAGTAAATAACTGCGCTTTATTCAAATTTACATCGAAAAGGAATTGTTTCAGACGGATTGCCTGAAACGTTTGTCTGATGTAGGCTTCATAGTCATGATGCATTATACTAAAGCATAGCCGACGTCTAAACGTTTACGGAAAAGTACTGTTCTATCTAAGTTATATGTGTCATAATTGGGCGAACATTTTGATATGCTAATTTTTCTTCGTTGATCTATTAAAACCCATAAGGTGTGATGAGACAAATGGACAGACAAACATGCATGTTGACATCGAATTTAGGCACTTTGAAGGTTCCTGTTTGTACGTCTTATGTTGGTTTAGAGATAAAACATATATGCAGAAGTCCTTTATCAATTTGACTTTAACACTGATACTGGCTGGCGACCCTTTATCGTGATGTACCAATTATCGTGATTTTAAATGGCGCGATACACAAAATGCGATTTTTTTTGTGTGTATAAAGATAACAAACCAAAATTATCGACAATATTATCAAGTTTTAGAAGAAAATTCGAATATTTAGAGAATGAATGGCGAATTTCAGTAAATCTTAACTCACAAGAATGACATTAGTCAGGGGGAAGTATGATATCGGCTTAATTCTAAGATAAATAGTCCCGATTTGTATGTCGTCTACTTCCTATGATGTCAAGGAACAGCGTTCAAAAAACGAAAGTTGGAAGGGAGATAATTCAATCTTTATAACTTGATACAAAAGAACGCTGGTCGGGGTCACCTAAGCGCTTTTGACCAGACGACAAAATACAAAGTAGACCACTATGTTGATATAGTTTGTTATTTCAATGTTTATAGAATCAATAACCATCGGAAATCTTTTAAATATCTTTATTATTTATTCAAAATGCCACACATTCATGAAGACATATTAATTGTTCTTTATTTTTCCCGAGAGTAAATCGTGAAATGGCGGGCGTCATTACCCCCGTGATGGCATAATCGACCGTAATCTTACGGTATGACTGGTGGCAAACAAGACATGTTTTCTCTCTTTTGCACGAACGTTTTCACATCAAATAATTTTTAATGTTTAGATATTCGTGAATATATTGATATGAGATTTTATTTATTTCATCACACATAACTATTTTTATTTTTTTATGTAAAAAATTACGATAATGGGTACAGTAACTTGACGTGATCACGATATGTTACGGTCTTTTTCAAACGACCGTTTTTATTATAAAGTTGATTATGAATTGATAATACTGTTATTAACGGAACTGTTGTGAGGTAAAGCTTATTTAGATGACTAAAAATCATACATTAAATGCAACGTTTAGAAAAAAAAAGAGAAAACCCTCCATTTTTTCTCGATATTGGGTCGCTAGCCAGTATATGAATGCATATTAATATTATACTTTTTTGACATTCTGTGTGGAGAAATACATCACGAATTCTCTCATTAACTAAACCAAACCATATATTTTTCTTTAAGTTTGCCCTTCCATGGAAACATAATTTTGTTGCACACGGTGTGCTTGGATTAAGGGCCATATTGGTGAAGACTTAAAAGTAACAAGATATGACTGTAGATATCGATATCTTTTTTTTTAATTTCTGACTCATACTAGATCGCTTTCCCGTCCTGCTTTATTTGATGTCTGTTGATCAAGATCTGCTAGTTTTTTTGACAAATGATTTATCGGACTTAAGGGTTTTACTTCATAAATTTTGTAATATATAGGACGAAAACATCGTTCTATGACGTCGAATTGAAACTTCTATTTTGCACTACAATCTGGCATCGTTTTACATCCTTGCGTAGATTTAGCCTAACGACAGTACCAGTGGTGTTACCAACACTGCCAACAACAACATGCGATGTGTCCATTGAAATATGGTTCGTTTCTCGTTACCTCTCCCCAATGGCGGATTTGACCGGCTATAATGACGGATATTATCCACTATTGACGATTTAGTTATTCCACACTGATGTGGTGATTTCTAAAGCTTCTGTTTGACTCGGATTGTAATTATTGTTGACAGTCCGGAGGTCAATTCAGAATCAGTAAGATTCCGTATAAATGATACAAGCTCCCCATGGACCCGATAGAAATGTCAAAACCGTAACGCGTCTAAATCATTCTGTACAGTCTACACATGCGTGCTTTCACTCGGCCGGACAAAATCTCGATTTAGGAGGCGTAACAGCTTTTATGCGTGTTGATTACGTACAAATCATGGCACTGTGTAAATGATTGTATGTCAGGGGAGATAACATCCAATTACTAAGGAAAACAGCTCTGTCCATTTACTACAGCACAACGTCAACAGGGTCCTGTCTCCAAAACACCCAATCCCGTGCTTTATAGTGGCTATCTATAACGGTCAGTTATTCAGGACTAATGGACGGCAGATGCGTAGTCCGTCAAACAGGAAATCAATGGGTTTTACCATCAGGGATCCTCCTTTAGGTTAACCCTACGATTGGGGATACACGTATCGGAAAATGATGAGCCCTTGATAGATAATTAATGGACACGATAGAGTAAGATTGGAAAGTGTGACTTTAGGTATCAACAAAGAAAGATACATACACATCTTTTGAGGTCCTCGTTGACACCAAATATATTGATAATGCTATTGAAAAATAAAGGTGTTATTTCCTTCAGAAATGGAAAGGTTTTGCTTTTCAATGAAAACAAACAATTTTCTGTTTTACTCAAAAGTAAAGGTTTTCTTATCTAATGAAATATAACTTTTTTGTTGTGTTTTTTTTCAAATACAGGTGTTCATTTCTATTGAAAATTGACATTTTGGAATATGTTTTCTATACTCGTTTTGATTTAGCTTGTTAAAGTTCGTTATCATGTTTAACTTTGAGCTTTATTTTTATGTATTAAATATTGTTGACCAAATTCATGACGTGCCAATAATTCTTAATTGTGCAATTCACTTTGAGACGGAAAATTGCAAAAAGGAAGTCAGGAAATAAAGAAAATGACTTTGGCTTTTTCATTATCTATTTGGTATCTAACGGACACAGATGGACACATTACATTACATTAAGTCTAACATATTGTCGCAACTCTGACACAAATCAAGCAAGATTGTTAGAATAAATTTCAGATAATTGATGACCTTAGGTATTCAAAATGTGACCTTGAGGTTCTGGTCAGACGTCCGGGGCAGCAGAATAGATCAATTAAATCAATTACCAATGTTTTCTTATTTACAACACATGAGCGAAATGCGAATTCAAGATGAAGTTAACAGTCATCAAACCATGCCATTGATTACAAAGCAGGGGTTGTTTAAAAACAATACCATACGAACACTTTAAATCGCCATGAAAAATTCGTTAGAGGCGATAGCGCGAAATAAAATCACCTCGAGTATAAACTAATTTATAAAATACAAATGATTTCATTTCGTAATAGTAAATCCTGACATTAAAGTGCCACGTAACACAGTCGTAAGTCATGGAAATAGGTTATATAACACAAAATGATGGAGCCAATTTATGGAATGTAATAATTATCTCTTTCTTTCCATAACGCAAATGTTATTTTTCCTTGACAAAAATGATTTACTTCATTTTAAAGTTACGTACATACTTATTAACAATCAGGAGATATGCAATAGATATACAATAAAAATTACTCCTGACCCCTCAACATTTAATTGTTGAATGCTTTGCTGAAGAATATAGCAATATAGAATTGCATACAAACGATTTAAACAGGGCATTATGTTTATTAATCATTTTTATTTTCTTTAAGTTATATTATGTTTAAGTTTTATTATGGTTTTATGCTGCACTGGTGATAAGTATTTTTCTTAACCAAAAACAGGAGCAAATTGGTATTTTTCTTCAGTTACAAAAGTTACTTACTTTTCACCATTATCATCATTGAAAAGTTTGAGCTTCTTATTTTACTCCAATATCAAAGTATCAAAAAATAATCAATTTCGTCCCAAGTCCATGGCACTATATTCTAATCGAAATGAATTACTGATTGAACTTCCACAAAAAGAAATTTTATATTATGTTTTATGTTAAGAAGACATACATTTACATAATTAAACAATAATTATTGTTTAAATGATGAGCATCGTTTATGCTGTATCGGTGGTGGAGCGTCTTCAATAACTTGGTAAGTATAATGCTGAAGTTGAATTCTGTGTCTATAAGACATTTTCTTTGGGAATTAAATTAACTGCAACAAGACGTAATAAGGACAGATAGAATTGGATTATCTCGTCAATGGCCTGTTAACAGTCGAGGGAACAGATCATACATGGAGCTGGCCTAACGAAATGTCACGATCCTGATGGTACACATACATCTCCGACCTCCACTTATAGCAGGATGGCCTCTGTTATATAATGATTACAGTGTGAGGTCGACTCCCCCGATTTACCATTAACTTTCGGACGCCTTGCCGTTCTTAGCCCTATCATTAATCTGTACTCTAGGATATGAATCAAACGTGTAAGTAATTCGAGGCCAATGTTGAGCCATTAATGTAAGATAATCTGTTATTAGTTCTGACTGACAAAAGGGCCAACTACCAAGTGGAATACCGGATACCAGACAGGCTCCATATTGCTTGTGATGGCCGAACGTTTTTGTTCTCCTTGATAACTTCAGTAGGTAGACTGACAATTACCTGGGAAGGAGGAACAGACAGTTTATGTTGATAACCAACACCCTAATCATTGGTACACTATACAATAAAATATACGTTTAATTTGGTAAACATTTCGGTTGACTGTTCTGTCACGCGGTTTATGGCAGGTTACTGTTAGGAATATATATGATATTATTTATTTGTTTTAATCTACTCGAGCATGCTTAATATTCTAAGTTTAGAATTAAAATACAAAGCTTCATTTTGAATATAATAGCCGTTTCTTTATTGTGATATATTGCTTTAACGTATATACCTGTGTTTCTCTTAGCTAATCCTTCTTAGCAGTTCTCAATACCGGTAACTCTTGCGTCAGTTAACTAGCGACTATTGTATATCACGTTTAGTGCTGTTTACATGTTTGTTCCTGTATGTTTTGTATATTATCATTTTGTATTTATTCACTTTAGATCTAGGTTTGGAAGTGTAGAGATGGTTTTTTTCCCGCTCCGCACCCGACTGTAATAAATCAGTATTTATAGAAAATCCTATTTTTTTATTATCCTTTTTCACAGACTACATTAGAGCTTTTTCCCCAATACACTAGCTGTAGCGCTGTGAAAATTGGTGGAGAATCCGGGTAAGTCCACTTTGTAGCTGGACTACGATACGGTCACTCATTGCTAAGATTGATAAGAGCAAGGAACATATAGTTTGTACAAATGGAGAACTGGATATTTCACCAGGGTAACACGCACATGTTAAACCCTTGCCATGGACTTTGCCAGCGTTTTGGGACACTACCTCAGATAAACTATAGAGGAGCAATTTTAAGTGAGTGTAGAACATGTGGAAGAGGTGGAATTCTTTATTCTGACCATCGCTTCTCTTGTCCCGCTAAGAAATGTGTCGTGTTTTAAGTGTGGAAATCTTGGACATTTCTCAAGAATGTGATTCAAAAAAGTGATACGAGAGAAGTCAACGCCTCAGAAATGTTCGGCAGAGAAAGGTAGCAATAAAACAAAGTCCCGCGCTAAGAAGATTAGAGATAAACAGAGAATTGAAACTTTCAGATTAAAAAGGGAGTTTTTCGCCTCTGCACCCTTAGCGTCTGTTTGCAATATGAAAGTTATGCTAGACATTCCCTTGTGTTCATTGAATGGAGCTAATATGCATTTAACTTAATTTTACCCTAGCAGCGGATGTAAACAACAAAAACATTGCTTATCTAAGTGTCTGAATCACACTTACAGTATATGTGAGATGAAAGATTTCCTACTCTGATAATAACATGGCAAATGTATACTACATTTATCGATAGGTCATTCCATCAAGGATGATCACAAACTAACAGTGCTGAATTGAACTCTAAAATACGTGACTTAAATCAATCTTTGCAACGACACATTTTAAAAACAATTCTTTCTTTTTCTGTTGATGGAGTAAGACACACGATTTAATACAGTGGCGAATGGATAACTCATAACTCATCATTATTGACACTAGAGGGTACGTTAGCCATATCTCTAATGATACTGATCAATGATAAATCTTAGTTCTGGTCCCTTTTGGGAAGGACTGACGGGACCCAACAGGGAAATAAGAATACATCTTTGAAACCCCTGAGTAAATAAACACTGAATCTTTAGTCAGAACATTTACTGACAAAAAGTAAGCGATACCTGTCCTTTCGGCTTTTTTATACCATATATTAACTAGAGAAAATAATTCGTAGGTATTGGTTCAGTTGTTTGGATAACAAAGAAATACATTATAACAAAAACACAAAGTAAGACTCCTCTGGATATATAGGACGACACGAAATTTCCTTTATTCCTATTAATCCACATTTCTTATCTCGTTAAATGATATTTCCGTGACCATTGGCTAAGTAATTACACATCCGGTGTAGCTCTCTATACACACCGTAACCTCTTCCTACAGAAGCCTTGTCCTGTTTCCTGTGGTCCGCTGTATTTCTGGGCAGATTTAATTACAGACCAATCAAATCTGACTCACTTTTGGATGTTACCCAAAATGCGTTTCCATTTCACGAAGTGTAATGTGATATTCCAGAAAGACAACTTCCGTGTGAACCGCCATTTCTATACAGGGGAATGGTAAACCGGAAATTGACATCACAGCAGGTGGTCCTTGACGTAGATTTAATAGTACATAAAGGTTATCAGCAACATGGTGTATTTAATTTATGAAAATCAACAGATTATATATGTTATATTTGTACTATTATCAATTATTACCCTTTTATGAGGTTAATAAAGGTTTGACAATCTTATTTGTATTTTAAAGGTGATAAAAACAGAAAGGACATGGAAAATGAGATAATACGCTAGAAACATTCATATATGCTATTAAAACATATATCAGTTTGATATTTGCTTATATTTTGTCTCTAAATAGTAAAATTAATGAAAGCAATCTTCACATCTTTTTTAAGGCAGATTTTTTTCTATGACTTACCTCCCTTGAGTTCCGATGAGTTGTGACGTCATCTGAGACAATCAACGAGCGGAAGCCGGTGTGCCGATCGCGGAACTGTCAACATGCATGTGGATTTTAGCCACAGGTCTAAGTACTTACGGAAATACACACGGAGAAAAATAAGTTATATTTCGACTTATTCGGAAGCGTGTTTATCCCCTACATAATGACATATTACTGACGTCATAACCTGTAAAATGACGTCACTATATGTAAATGATGATGTCATTAATGTCGAGTACATATATCATGTGGAGTACCATGTGAGGGGTTAAACATTATTCTTTTTTTCACGAATGAATTAGTATTACTTTCCTATTCAGTCCACCCTGGAGTAATACGACTGTGTATGTATGTAATTTATAGTTTACACATAAAAATTAACCGGGGAGTTATGATATACATACTGGTAAATCTATGTGCAAAATGAGATCGTAGTGAAAATGGACAATTATTGCGGCCCACCTCTTTAGACCTACGTTTTGATGATGAAAAAAATCATCCGTTACAAACATACGAAGACATAAAAACAGGTAATTTAAAATCGAAAAAATTACAATGTTAAGAACGCTTTAAAATCATCAAAATACATCGTAAAACTCATCACAGCCATTGTAAATTGTAATACTTTTTCCTTCTCGGGAGAGACCTTCGGACCCCAAACACCAAAATATCGCGCCTTCGCAGCTCGCAAAATCATCAAAATACATCGTGAAACTCATATCTCAGCCATTCTAAATCGTAATATTTTCCCAGGAGTCTCCTCCGAACCCTCAAAACATCACAATGCTCGCCAATTTGGCCAATTTGCAATTGCGTACTCATTAATTTCCTGTTATATTCTACATAGATCTAGTACACTTGCGTATATGTAGAATACGAATTTTACCGATTTTTTTTATCTAGACCCCTAAATCGTCTCATAATGGTCAAAAGGTTATCTAGTGTGTCCATATTGATATAAACTAACCAATTCTCAAATCCCTGTGGACTTTTAGTATACTTTTGAAATTTACTTAAGGACGACAGGTTTGTTATTTCCACAACTGCGCACGGTTAGATAATATAATGAAGCGGTCTTGTAAATGATTTGTGTTTTATAAGAAATATGTTGTCTCATGGCCCTGTGTTAGTTGAAATATTAAACATGCATATCTTGTCCACGAGTACATGTCATGCATATTTGGTCACTGTATCTAGTATCTGTCTTTTGTCCTGTCTTTTTATCGGTCGTGCGTGTATTATTACTACTGTACATACATGTTATTCTATTTTCGTATACGGAAAACCCCGAAATTTTGTCGAATGAATCCGTAAAACTCGTAAAACTTAAAAAAAAATAGATAAGCCTTACCCATTCTCTGCGGTGTTTCTAAAGTATTAAGTTCCAAATAGGAAATAGAGGTGTGTAGTACATACATAAGGCGGGATAGGGGCACGTTTGTCGCGGTATGATAGTGTTTTAGAAAGGGTATGAAGGGTGGTGGGGTATACTTTTATAAATATGCATTATATGTATGTACATGTAGTCTAGTGTCATTATTGTTTTGGTCCATTTTCTTGTAAACTTATATTTCTTCTTGTTGATATACACTTTAAAGTCTATGTTTAGAGTTTTAATTTACAGACAAAAGTCAACAGCAGCCTCCTCGAACCTGAGTTGACAAACACGTACATGATGTCAAATGACTTGTGACCTAAAGAACATAACAATTTTAGCCCAGAATATAACGATTAGAATGAGTAAACGATCGTTTTTATTATATCAGGGTATGTTATAGATTGTATATTATATATACGGATACATTTCCACTTATCAATATAGCAATTACACATAGCGCGACTGTTTTAAATATCTATAATCGCCAATACCGCAACACTGCCCCATTGAATTTCCCGGCTCTTTTCACAGCTGTTGGTCTCAGATGACGTCACGAATCTACGGCCACCTGGTGATATCAGGGACGATAAGCGATGCGATCGTTCTAGACAAGGGTCGTTGTGGACTTCGTTTCAAGCATATTTTATTGAAATTACGTCAAATACAACCTGTATTTTTTGTGGGAAGTCATAAAGTGCACCACAATAAACAAATATCGACACAAAAATAGCATATTTAAAATCTGTTTTTATCACCTTTAACAAGTTGATACAATACGGATATACTGCAGCCTCCCAAAACACAAACATTCACACACCGAAGCAGCCTGACTGTTGATAGAGTTGAACCTGATGCACCAAACCAGATATTTGTGTTACAGATTACTAGCTGTCTGTCACAGAATATGTTTTCATTTAATGTGACATTAATTACCAAATATACAATATCATCCTCTTGTGGTACCTTAGCAAACTCCCAGTGCAATGTTAAATACGACATTAATATGTCAGTTCATCGACGTATACTGTAAGGTTCTGTGTCAATAAATATACAGAATTATTGATTTATAATAGCTTCAGTTGTACAAATGTCCGTTACCATTTGTGTAACTCCTATTTAAATTGCTATTTTATCCAGTGATTGTCCAGTAGTATTTTGAATTTTTTTAGACATTTGACATCGATTACATCTTGGAGTAGACAGTTCAATTTGTAAATTCAATTACCCAGAAACGGGAAATTAAGTTGTTACTTATCTGCAATCGACATCATATTTTTAAATATTTTCTTCGTAAGACCTCTGGTTCTACTGTTGACAACAATTTACAATCTTTAACACATCGATCAAATCTCTTCTGTTCCGATGGTGTTGATGAATGGGGTAAATAGGTTTAAACGTTAAAGTCTTTCAGAGTAACTTAAAGTTTTTCACTCCTATAATCTGTTTGATGCCTAAAAAAATACATTAAAAAATACATTATCAAAACAATTGTTCGTTATTTGCAGTAGCTGGCACACTGTTATAATATCTTACTAAAGTAGAAGTTCCTACTTTTCTTGGAACTAATTATGAGATAAACCCGTTTGACCACACCAGCTGTCGTTACGTTGGTGTGTCTAAAAAACCTAATAAGCCAAACCAAACCTACTATACATATATCAGTTTGGTTCTGTCATTAGTGTAATGGTTTGTCTGTTGTCGTGTATTACTCGTGTGCTCAAGCAGACTAGACCTAATGCGATTTCACTAGTGACAGAGAAGAACATGATTCCGCGGGAGCAGTGATATCTTTGGACTGGTTTGGATGTGGGTTGTTGTATATATCCGTATTAAGATCAGAATGTATATGTCTTGCGTGTAATTTACCGCCGTTTTCGGGTTAACATTGAGTTTAAGTAATTATTCGTCTGAACAATTTTTTTAGGATATAGAAAAGGAAAGTATTTTGATCTGTCTGGATGTTTATCGATTTTTTTCAAAATTGCGAGATTAGGTTTATAAGAAATAACACAAATGCAGTTAAAATAAAAGTGTACACTGTATATGACATCCATTTCTATTGAACATCATGTAATCTGTGTCTAATTTTGAGATTATTCTGACAACCGAAATCAACTCTCTTGATATCTCTCCATTGTATTGATGGTCATCACTTCACCGTAAGGTATATAAGGGTTTTACAGAAGCATACCACCAGAAATACACTATACTTATATCGGGCGAACCAGTCGTCTCACTTCATTTGAGAGCTACGAATATGGGTAAACTGTCGTCAAATCAGGTTTTAATTATGGATTTTTTGTTCGTTATATATGTGCTAATATGCGTACATTGAACGTTTAAACTTAACAGAATATGATATGATCCTTATATTTTAAACCGAGATTGTTGTGGTTTTATCTCCCTAACGTTTCTTTTGTGTTTGTGTTTCGAACATTTGGTTAGTTTGATGGTTTATTTACGTCCTGTTAACAACTGTGATCAATTAAGGAGCCTCCCATGTATGTGTTTGTTGAATTGTCTTATAATTTTGGAGCCTGCGGTATGTTCGTCTTGTAACTCTTTGCAATTTTTTATTTCCTTTTTTTCTGAGATGAATATCGTTATTCAGTATCTAAAATTAGAGCAATGTATGGACGAGAAGTTTTAATCACCGCGTAATATTATTGAAAATATTAACATTACGTTTGGGTATCTTTGACTACATACTGATTATACAATTCAAGTACTGTTTTCTGCGAACACAGATTTAAATTTTCGCGAATATTTGTAAAATATATATATATCACTGTCAGTAAGAACCGTCGATCACAGGGACCTGGCACGGATTTCTAAACCGGTTCATCAGGCCATGTCTTGATCAATACTTGGCCAATGTTCTTGATCAAGCACTCATTGAGAATTTTTTTCTCTTCAAGGTAAGATTTGCGTCACTAATAAATAGAACCTGTTTATCATTAAACAAATTAAGGATTTAAAAAATGTCTGGTTTCTCTAACGTAGAGTTCATACCCTTAATACTATAATATATGTATTTAAAGGGACATGAACTTTAAATAATTTGTTCTGTATGCTTAGATATGGTTTTCAGATGTTTATTGAATATTTTATTACAATGATTGGTTATTTAAAACGACAGGAAAACGTGGGTAATACCTACGTCAAAAATGATAAAAATAGACCGTCATATTCTATTTTTGGAACACAATACGAAAGCTTGCCGAAAGCGAGGTTATAATGAACAACAAACTTGCTGACATGTCAAGGAATATTAGTTTTCCACATTTTAAGATTAATTTCTAATTTACAGTGGTTGACAAATGAAGTTTAAGCCATATTTGTTATAAAACAATTTGTATATAGCGTAAGAATGACAAGTCAAAAGTCAAACGAGACTTTTCATTCGACAGTGCACCGCGAAAGGAGGTTCCTGACTTATTGCATATATGTACATCACGCAAGTATAAAGTGGGGAGTTGCTCCCGTCTCATACATTTCAGTGATCCATTTATATTTGCCTACTTTCCCAATCGCGCACGTTACTGACTCTTGACGTACACTGTTTTCTATCGGAATTCGTTTGTGTTCGCTTCACCCACGTTTTTGACCCACCATTTTGTTTACATATACAGTGCATTGTGGGTGGTCACTAAAGTTCAACACTACTATACTATCGTTACAAAATTCGACCGGGCCGGTTCAAAATACAGAAAGATGGAATTCCCATTATAATTATTTCATTTGACACATTTGCACATTAATTGATATATATTACTAAGTAAGGTATCTGACACGTCGTAAATATGTATTTTACTCAAATTTACATGGTTTATTTAGGTTCATGTCCCTTTAAATACTGATGGTTAGAAATTCGTGCCGGGTGCCTATGCCATCGATTACGAAGTTATGTTTTCTCCGTAGTGTTTAAAATTAGGAAAACACGAAATATTATACAAAAGTTTGTATATATTATATAATAAAATCCTTGACAGTAATATTTCATGAGTTGAATTTCATGATCCACTCTCCATATCCCCTTCCTCTCCCAAAAAAATGTTTTCGTCGAGTTCTGCAATTGCCAGAATCTGATTTTTTTCGCTTCAAAATAGTTTCAAAGCATTATGTACATTTTATAAAAGACAAAAGAAAATCTAGCAACACTTGACTTTTCGTGTATGTGTCAATACAATTATTCCCTGGTCTTCAAAAAGTCATCTTAATAGCAGGATATGATTGTCTAGCAACCTTACCTTTTGTCTGACAATGTGATCACGTTACTACAGGTCGTCAGCCTGTCAACGCAGTGCAATGTCATATCTTATTTGGAGTTCAACTGGAAGCTTGGTAGACATGTGCCCACATAGACGATAGTCGAAAGTTAATTGAGGGTGAAGTGCTGGATTCAGTGTCTGAACATATCTGTGGGTTGATTCTTTGTAGTAGCAGTAAATTAGATTTTGATAAATCGTGGTTTGACGTTTCTTGGTATGTAATATTCTTGATTAACTGGAAGCTGTCACTTTGAAACAAAGTTAGACAAAACAAAAGTCCATTGAGCACGAAAGCAGATATTAGGAGAGCATATTATATATTAGCTCGACAGGGACGTTAACCAATAAATACACAACTGTATGTCTGTAATTTGATGTGTTAACATCATTAATGATTTTAAAATCCGATTGCGTTTCCGAAACATATATTGAAATTTTATGTATTGCATTTATGAAGTAATTTAACGTGATTTGGATAGTAACATATATAGCAAAACTCTCTGAAGACGAGCTTGTTTGAAAGAATTTCTGCTTATTTAAGCACTGATGTCACTATTTTCTTTTAAGTTCATCTGGGTATGAAAGAAGTTTTAGTTTGCAAACAAAATTCATTTCATACCCCGATGAAGTTAAAACAATGGGACATGAATGTTTATAGTTAATTTTTCAGACTATTTGATAAAATAAAATACTTTTAAACGTACTAATCCATTAATTTCACAATGAATTATTTCTTCCAAATCAATACGCAACGTCGATATATATATTGTGACGTCATGATAATGTCGGGTTTCACGCCATTCTTGCAATTTTTTCACAATTGCAAGAAAAATAATGTGCCAATCAGAAGGTCGGATTTAGTATGAACACAAATCAAAAATAATTATTACTAAGTAAATGAAAACCGCCGGTTTTGGCTCCTCTCCTCCTCGTTTATACATTTCTACATCTTTGAGAAACATAAAACGAATTTGCTTATAACGAAATATACTTTCACACGAATTTATTTAATGGTCTAGTTGACGCTATAGTCTGACAGTGCAGAATGTAGTCTTGTTTTTAAGTGAGATTTGGGGCCAAAATAGAATTTCAATCACGATCAAACAAAGTGTACACTTTATTGTTTATGATGGGGAAATCTGCCAAAAAGACATTGTTGCCGACTTTGGAATTTGTGAGTAAATGTAGTAACTACGTTTATTTGGAATACAATCATTCTATGACTTTAATTAACTGCTAGTTTCAGAAGTTATAACGAATTATTTCTCTTTGTTCCATAGGATTCGTTATAGCTGTTTTACCGTATTCTAAATATATGCCAGCAAAGTTATATGTACCGTTACTGTCATGTTTATATTTCATCTTACAAATATTTACATTTGGCGAAGCGCAATGGTGTTAATGTGATTTCAATAGATTATTGAAGGATAGCATTTGGTTGAAAATTTGACCTTAGGTTGTTTCCAGAGAAATCTATTGATATTAGCTTAAATTGGCTTCTAGAAATTCAGAGTGGTACTTTTTATAATTTACGTTTTTTATTTTAGAAAAGTTTAATCGTTATTTGTTTTTCATTTTCGACACATTTCCCTAGAAGATGAATCGACATTAACGTAACATATGTGACGCACTTTTTATTTTTAGGAAACATAATTGTTATTAAAATCCATGACGGCTCTATTTGTCTTCATCGATCGCCATTTGCTTTGATGTTTATCGAATCATCATAACAATATCTCATGTTGATAGTTTGTCGTGAATATCTTTTTCAATCAAAGTGCCGTGAGATGTTCGACATATCAGCAGATGCAAGGTTATACTGCACCCTTAACTTTATACAAGAAGCTGTAAAAATATCAGAATCCTCAGGTTTCCTTATGAAGAGAACAGGATGAGCGAGTTGCTTGATTATATTGACTTCCGGGGTCTTTCAATGACGGCCTCCCCTACCGTGTACGCGACGTGTTGCGTGCGTGTTTTGGGAGGCTAGAATCTGTTCGTGTGGTAATCATGTAAGACTTTTTGTAGTGTTATCTCATTGGAAGACACGCCAATCGGTTACAATATACATATGATAACGGGCAATCCATTCGCCCCAGTCCTATTATGCTGAGTGCTGAACAGGAGGAAAAATTACCACTTTTATAGACAACGGCCAGGCGTCAGAACCCAGAGCCTACCTCACAGGTGCGATCGCATAATCAAAGGCGGTATCAAAGGAGACAGTTGGAAGTCAGTTCAATAAACGAGTGAATAGGAACTTGGGAGTCTGTGACTCGCACATACACACACGAAAATATATTCCACTGATATCACCGGGGAATCGAGGTATCGAAAATCACTGCTCGCTCCTTAAAATCATCGCCTTATCACCACTAAATCATTTCGTTTGAACACATTTGTGTCGCACTTGCTTATAAATCAAGCCTACTGGGTGTCAGGTCGTATCTCCTGTTTGATTTAGACATAACGCTGGATTTAAATTGTTATTTATAATCCCTGGAGAACTGATGCAATTAACTATTGTAAACATCACGATTCTCAAACCCAACAGGACTTAGAGAAGCGATCAAGTCTCTGCTGCCATATTTCCGAGAACTCATTTGAAAGTCGGACAAATAATTTCAGGCATACTTGCATTTATAACTCCCACTAAACAATTAAACTAGTGACGGATGTGTACATGCAATCGTAAATCAGATTTTGCAACGCACTGCAGTTCGTGTTCGTGAATAGTACTAAACCGACGCATTCAATTTAGTTAGTTATAGAGTTAATTTTTATGTAGTTATAACTGAAGTGATTACAAAAAATAAATAGCTTTTCCGAGTTTGCGCATCATTATGTAAATTGTATTTATTGACAACCGGAAAAATTAATAAATGCGTATTAGTATTGATATATTCCGCTACTTTAAAAAATTCATCCTTGATGAAGTAGGATAAAACATTTCTTCGGGTAGAAGGTTTAAATCATCGGTTGCAGCAGACTTTGTAAACAAAATGACATTACATATCTTGATTTCGATATCGTCGGCGGCAAGCTTAGGTCTAACCCTACAAAAAAGACTAGAGTACCACTAGTACAGTGACACACAACACGAAAATAACGCGATCCAAAAGACACATGGAGATTGGTCGACCTTGAATGACCTTTAGTAGTACGTTACACCAAACCACAAATACCTGATAAACACGACACATTTTGACAAGGTTACGCTAATGGCTTGATTGATGCAGTACTGAGCATAGATTAAACCTTTGGAAATGAAAGACATTAGTACAATAGAAGTCATGATTTGAGTTATGTTTAGCCATCTACATTTTGGATGGTATAGTTCCTCTGTTTGCACTCTTGATTTGAGTACGACATTTTGTGAGGACGGCTTTTGTTTTAATGTCTCTGACCGGGACACACGTCAATTTATATAAGATATCCTGAGAGCGAGACAACCACTTAGTGCCTAATTTGTGTCATTTTGGCTTGTTGGTATTTTTTCCAACGCAAAAAAGCGAAAATGGCACAAATCAGCCAAAATACACTACCTTTCAGAAACAGCTTTTTATTAGGTCACCTGAGACAAAGTCTCATGGTGACCTATTCTAATCGCCTTTTGTCCGTCGCCGTCCGTCGTGCGACGATAAACAATTTACATTTTCGACTTCTTCTCCAAAACCACTGAAACAATTTCAAAGAAATTTTGTGCAACCCGTCTAAGGCATAAGGCCAATCAAAATTGTTAATTATATGACCCCCAACCCCCAAGGGGCTGTGGGAGGGGCCAAAAGGGGTAAAATTGACTAAAATTTCAAAAATCTTCTTCTCCACTCACAGATGTGCAAGAATTGAATACTCTTCTTCATGGATAGAAAGGTCTCAAGGTCCTCTACAAAAATTGTAAAATGTATGAACCTGGGGTCTCGGGTTTTCCCCTGCGAAGGGGTTTAACTTTACTATAGCTTATATTGGGAAAACACAGTTTTGAACATTATTTGGTCATACGTAGTAGGAAATAAGTCAAAAGTTGTCTGAATTATCCCTATGAAATGACCATTGAATCCTATTAACAAATTTTCCATGACTGACCCCCAGGGGCCTTAGGGGCTGGGCCAATAGGGTACAAATATGCTAAAACTTAAAAGATAGTCTTCTGAAATTCTGGAAATGGTAGAATCAAATACTTTTCATACTTTACAAAAATTGTGAATTATATCACCCTGGGTCTCACGTTTACCCCTGATGTGGGTGTCAAGTTTACGATAGTTTATCTAGGGAAAACACATTTATGAACATTTTTTGCTCAATTTCGTAGGAAATGAGTCCAACTTGGTTAGAATTATTAACCTGAGATAGTATTCTAACATCATATCCTTTTTGGTCCTGACCGACCCCTGGAGGCAGAGGGTGGGGCCAAAAAGGGGTCAAATAGGCTAAAACTTCAAAAAAACACCATCTTAAATTCAGGAAATGGTAAAACCAAATACTTTTCATGATTGGAAAGGTCTTAATGTGTTTTATAAAAAGTGTGAATTATATGACCTTGGGGTCTCACATATCCCCCTGGGGAGGGGGTCAAGTTTACTTTAGCTTTTATAGGAAGAAAACATTTATGAACATTATTTGCTCAATTTTCATAGGAAATGAGTCAAACATGATGATAATTATTAGCCTGAGATATAGCATTTTAACATCCATATCGGTCCTCGCTGACCCCCTGGAGGACCAGAGGGGTGGGGCCAAATAGGGTCAAAATGACTAAAATTTCAAAAAATCTTTGTTTCATTCTATATTCAAACTCAGGTGACCGTTAAGGCCCAAGGGCCTCTTGTTTTCTTAATGAGAATGATGAATATTGTGTATAAGATTTGAGCTCATTGTCTATACGCCATCACCGTCTGAACAATTAAAATAAATTCAATGTTAATTATTATAACCCGGGTCGTTTTATGTTCCCCGCCGTCCTCGCGTTAGTTTACTGTCACGGCGTCAGGCGACAAACCATATTTAAAAAAACCTTCATTGTTAACATATATTACCCAGAAAATCTGGCATTTGTTTGAAACCCTCAGATTAGGCCATCGATATATATTTATTGCATCTATATTATCCTTGCTTTTTAAAAAGACATTTGTCTCGGAAATGTGGTGGGCCTTTAATGACAACGTCCTCTGCACGTGTTTTGGGGACTGAGGTATGTTGGGGTTGTGAGCGTCTCTTGCCGTTGTATAGTGCAATATCAACGAGCCATACCGACACGGACTCAGAAAGGCACACCCCACCCGGTCACATCAAACTATGTCAGCATGTGTCATATCAGACTAACGTAAATCCAAAAGGGTCACAAAAGACCATACTGTAGTAACACTTATGAAGTCTCACGACTTGTTATTTCAGTCACCGATCTACTGAAATACAACCCCTTTTTAAATTGAATGTAAAATAGCTTACCATTAATAATTATACTGAACAGCTGAACGATATAATAAAAATGCGTATTTGCCTAACGCGAGTCGTCTTATATTTCAGCAAAATAATGGTCTTAATTGACTACCACTGGACCTGACTGCACACTGGTTAAATTAATCTTCATTGTTAACATGACTACACAAGACACCTTTCATTAGTATCCTCATCTAAGGCATTCGATATATAATCTTTTTACATTATCGTTGTAACGTTTGAAAAAAAATATTTCGGAAACGTTATGGGCCTTTCAAACCACAGGGATAAATACAGTAATGAAATAACTGTGTATATCAAACAGATCTAACAAACAGCATACTGGTCATCAACATATAGATTGGATACGTGTGATATTCAAATCCTATTAACACAAGCCCGTATCTACTGGTCCACAACCGCTGCGCGAATTTGGAGGCCATGGAAAGTAGGAAAGACTTTAATTACTGCAGAAAAAGCACCATTTCGGAGGCGGGATAGTAGACCTGTAGTCGCCGAAAGGTCGTTTGGGATTTACCATTGGTGGGAAGTAGCTAACAGTGATGAGGGATGTCAGCAGCGTTCTAAGATTACCGTCGTCTCAGTTCTATCTGTAATATCTAACTTCTATTTTTAGATTTAGTCCTATTATAGCTGTTAAGGTCTAATCAACACTCTGATTTGACGAAGGATGGTCCGAGCAGCTTCTCAAATTGCAACGGTTTGACTTGGTCAAACAGAATTACTAATACAAAAAAAACCTCAAATATAAAGTTCCCTATTGAAACTGGGCGATGGCTTGGTATCCTAAAAGAGAATAGAATATGTAATTTATGTCATGTCGATATCGGAGATGAATTTCACTATATTTTCAAATGTCAAAAAAGGGAAATTTAAACCATAAGAGAAACATGATTTGCTCAGTAGTACACCAAATATCCTACCTTTTTAAAATTAGAGCGCCTATTGAATGTTTGCAGTATTCAAGTTATGAACTTTGCATTTTTTCTAAGAGAGGTGATGATATTACTTTAAATTAAACAATATAAAATATAACGTTCTGTATCTTATACCTTGTACATGTATATTTTGTATCCATCTTGTTATGTAGATGTCTATGTATATCATAGATTTTGTATCCATCTTGTCTGTAGATGTCTATGTATATTATAGATTTTGTATCCATCTTGTCACGTAGATGTCTATGTATATTATAGATTTTGTATCCATTTTGTCACGTAGATGTCTATGTATATCATAGATTTTGTATCCATCTTGTCTGTAGATGTCTATGTATATCATAGATTTTGTATACATCTTGTCACGTAGATGTCTATGTATATTATAGATTTTGTATCCATCTTGTCATGTAGATGTCTATGTATATTATAGATTTTGTATCCATCTTGTCTGTAGATGTCTATGTATATTAAATATTTTGTATCCATCTTGTCTGCAGATGACTATGTATATTATAGATTTTGTATCCATCTTGTCATGTAGATGTCTATGTATATTATAGATTTTGTATCCATATTGTCACGTAGATGTCTATGTATATTATAGATTTTGTATCCATCTTGTTATGTAGATGTCTATGTATACTATAGATTTTGTATCCATCTTGTCTGTAGATGTCTATGTATATTATATATTTTGTATCCATCTTGTCATGTAGATGTCTATGTATATTATAGATTTTGTATCCATCTTGTCACGTAGATGTCTATGTATATTATAGATTTTGTATCCATCTTGTCATGTAGATGTCTATGTATATTATAGATTTTGTATCCATCTTGTCATGTAGATGTCTATGTATATTATAGATTTTGTATCCATCTTGTCACGTAGATGTCTATGTATATTATAGATTTTGTATCCATCTTGTCATGTAGATGTCTATGTATATTATAGATTTTGTATCCATCTTGTCATGTAGATGTCTATGTATATTATAGATTTTGTATCCATCTTGTCATGTAGATGTCTATGTATATTATAGATTTTGTATCCATCTTGTCATGTAGATGTCTATGTATATTATAGATTTTGTATCCATCTTGTCATGTAGATGTCTATGTATATTATAGATTTTGTATCCATCTTGTCATGTAGATGTCTATGTATATTATAGATTTTGTATCCATCTTGTCATGTAGATGTCTATGTATATTATAGATTTTGTATCCATCTTGTCATGTAGATGTCTATGTATATTATAGATTTTGTATCCATCTTGTCATGTAGATGTCTATGTATATTATAGATTTTGTATCCATCTTGTCATGTAGATGTCTATGTATATTATAGATTTTGTATCCATCTTGTCATGTAGATGTCTATGTATATTATAGATTTTGTATCCATCTTGTCATGTAGATGTCTATGTATATTATAGATTTTGTATCCATCTTGTCATGTAGATGTCTATGTATATTATAGATTTTGTATCCATCTTGTCATGTAGATGTCTATGTATATTATAGATTTTGTATCCATCTTGTCATGTAGATGTCTATGTATATTATAGATTTTGTATCCATCTTGTCATGTAGATGTCTATGTATATTATAGATTTTGTATCCATCTTGTCATGTAGATGTCTATGTATATTATAGATTTTGTATCCATCTTGTCATGTAGATGTCTATGTATATTATAGATTTTGTATCCATCTTGTCATGTAGATGTCTATGTATATTATAGATTTTGTATCCATCTTGTCATGTAGATGTCTATGTATATTATAGATTTTGTATCCATCTTGTCATGTAGATGTCTATGTATATTATAGATTTTGTATCCATCTTGTCATGTAGATGTCTATGTATATTATAGATTTTGTATCCATCTTGTCATGTAGATGTCTATGTATATTATAGATTTTGTATCCATCTTGTCATGTAGATGTCTATGTATATTATAGATTTTGTATCCATCTTGTCATGTAGATGTCTATGTATATTATAGATTTTGTATCCATCTTGTCATGTAGATGTCTATGTATATTATAGATTTTGTATCCATCTTGTCATGTAGATGTCTATGTATATTATAGATTTTGTATCCATCTTGTCATGTAGATGTCTATGTATATTATAGATTTTGTATCCATCTTGTCATGTAGATGTCTATGTATATTATAGATTTTGTATCCATCTTGTCATGTAGATGACTATGTATATTATAGATTTTGTATCCATCTTGTTATGTAGATGTCTATGTATATTATAGATTTTGTATCCATCTTGTCACGTAGATGTCTATGTATATTATAGATTTTGTATCCATCTTGTCATGTAGATGTCTATGTATACAATTATGTCCTTATGTAAAACATGTTCATGTGTCTGGGTGAAAGAATTGAAATCTTGAGTCATCGGCAACCAGATAGCTCAATCGATAGACCATAAAGTGGGTCCCGGGTTCAAACCAAGGTCTGGCAATGCATTTTCCTGACACTACAATATTTGGTGCATCTGACCACTCCTGTTTTGAGTTAGGTAAATACATGATAAGGTGATGTAGGAATCTTCGTGTATTGAGTCTTCGGGGAAAAACTAAATAGAGAGGGAAGAATGTAACGGTCGCCGGCAATCAGGTTCCCCATTCGGTAGAGTATACGGCTAGAGTTCGGGAGTTCTGGGTTCTAACCCTGGTCTGGCCGTGCATTATATATCCATGAAAAAATGTAAATTATTGGGATTGTTTCAAACAAACTAAATCACATCATCCCACTGTATGCCAGGTGACAGCAGGAGTTCATGTTGAATCAATCATGTTGGTCAACTTATCGGGGTTTTTTTTGTTAGGAATATACCATCAAACCAAATAACAGAAATAAACAGAAATAAATGCGTTTAATCGTTATTTAATTGACATGATATATATAATATATGCTCCAACACCGACAGATCTAAAACGATACACATCACTTAAACAATAACTGGTGTTTAATCGTGTATATATGTGTCTAATTAACACAAAAATAACAAAATAATTTATTTTGCTTTTGGTACATGTGCAATCAGTACTTCATTCCATATAGTACATAGTGCCACTGTTTTTTTCGGGACTAAACTTAATTATTTTGAATATTTTTATCTTAAAGTAAAATTAGAAGCTCAAACTTTTCAATTGTGTAAAGCAAGCAACTTTTGTTGCTGAAGAAAAATACTAATTTGTCTGCTCCTGTTTTTTTCGAAAAAAAACAACCTATTTGTCAGCGGTGGAGCATATTTAATTAATGTATGTTCTTGAAATTGTGCGTCACATGGGCTCAACCTCAATTAAAATATGAGTTGAAAAAATAGTATGCACAATATCTGCTCATTAGGGATACAAATGTGTAAATGTTGCTGCATGAACTGTTGAATCGACTGTCTGATGTTTATACACCTTACGTGATGAACTCGCCCGTCAAAGCTAGCACACCTTCCAGTCGGAAACAAATATGACAGTCAATGAGGCAATAACAATACATTCACATTAGTGTTTTTGCTGATTTTATCCCATTGTTAAGGTGACTGACGTTGATCATACATTAATTTGCTGACGGTTCCGTTCACGCGTTTCAATTGTACGAATCTGTTGGGATATGGGCGCCCACGTTCTTTCCAAGAGTGATATATTAGAACGATTACAACTCATCCTTAATAATCCAAACTGTTTCAGTGGACCTTTTATATTTCAGTAACTACAATTTTGTATACGAAATCCTGTTCGTTACCGTAACATATAAAAAAGATTTTCTCTCCAAATTGTACTGATTAAGGAGAAAATTATATACGATTGTCGACACTAATATTTTACAATAATTTTGCAAATTTCAACACAAAAGTACTCGTCAATAATAGCATATCCAAGATTTGATCTAAATAGTTCAAATACTTTTATCTTAATTAATATTTTCTTCAATATTGTAGGTAAAAAAAACGTGCTGTGAATATGTCTTTTTAGTCATTAGTTGACATGCCGGACACTCTACAGATCGTGGTGTCCGGAAGTTTGAAGTGTTCAACATTTTATAGCTAGTCATTAGTCGTAGTTGTTCTGGTTGATCAGGTGTCAGACACCTTATTTCTGGGCCTCTCAAACGTGGCAGAACAGGTTGTAGATATTTTATTACTTACCTTTTACCTCGTTGAACCTAATTAGATGAGTTGTGTTATCCTCACAGTAGGGTAATAGTTTTTTTCATTGAGCTCATGATGGTGCCGTCATATGCCTGTAGCAGTACTAACATGATGGCCATATTCTAATACAGACATTCCGGCTCTTTTACTTACATCAAGAAAATTCGTCCAACAAAATTTGTCTGTACGCTTGTTCCAATTCGACCCAACTAAGTATGGGAAAAAAGAATCATGGATCTGTCAAGTGGACAGGAATATATCTGCTTCCGTAAAAGATTTTGACCATCAACAATCGTCATGCCTCGGATTGACAAGCCATAATGTTTCACTCTGGTTGAGATATCCCTGTCCACTTAACATACCCAACCAAACTGCTTTTAATTGTGTTTATTGGTTTCTTTTTTCCCGTTTATAAATGACTGAGGTTATCCTTTTTAATTTTGTTTCAGATTTGCTGGTTGCCTTTTTCTTTGTGCTGACCGACATTATATGGAAGTTGACGATACAATGGTATGCCGGTAACATCGGTTGTAAGCTCATCAAGTTTATCCAGGCAGTTGGTACTTACGGCTCTACGTACGCCCTGGTCGCCTTAAGTATCGACCGTCTGGATGCCATAGCGAGGCCAATGAGCATGAGAGGAAAAAGTACGTAAATTACTGAATTAAACAACTTTATTTACGCGTATACAATAGTTCATGTCACAATGATTTTTATCAAATTGTCGATTAAATAAATTCAGGATCAAGATATTTCCTTTTAAGCTTTTATTTTTTATATCTGGGAAATAATTCGTGCATACAGTAATTTTGTGTGTAATCCATTTTTTACATATACAATATACATGTATGTAAATCAAACTAAACAACTTATTGAGAGAAAGTCCATTACGATTGACACACTTGTCGATTTAAACTGCATATAGCCAATTTATATCTTATTAAATAATTAGAAAAAAGTGAACTCGACGTGGAAATGAATTATCGCGTGAATATCTCAAATATAGTTACAGTAGAGCCATATTGATTTGATTCTCGAAATTCAATTGAGTAGTTAGACTTGAAAAATAATTTGGTAAACAAGGTATGTTGAAAAAGGTTATTACCAAATCTAATGAACACTGACTGCAAGCAGTATAAATGTAATGGAAATCTTAAATAATACACCATGAAATAAAATGTAAGAACCATTAAAAATTAAGTAATGAAAAAAGTTATTGTGTTGCGTTTTGCTTACTCTCTGAACACGACAATATTTCCTGCTGAATTGAAGTCAGCTGTTCAAGGATCCCGTAAATCAACGAGCTGTTACGTCAATGTTATATTGTTGACTTATCGGAACATTAAAATTAACAGAAATGGTCGGTTGAAATGTAAATATGAGGAATTATTATTCTTTTTTATTGTTTAGGGGTGCACTTGTTTTCACAGATATTTCAACATGACATAAAATTGCAGTTAACACACCAGTAAACTACAAAACATAAATATGTAGAATGGTTTTTTTCCTGCCGTTATCAGTAAGTCTTGTTAAAATTTATCGTAAGTTTGAAAGACTGAATGAAAATATCTTGATATGCTCATGTTTAATGTAATTTTTTAAATGATTGTTTTATCAACATTTATTTTCAAAATGAAGTCTCGGGATTATCTGCAACTATGTCGTGTTTCATCGATAAAAAAATACGTGATATCTCACTTATACATTATTAATGCGTGAATAATGGTGGGTAGATCAGCAATACTTTGATTGGGGTTCGACTATATTATATAAATTAATATATTTTATCTATTGTTACCATAACAACAGCCCGGCGATGCCGTATCCTGATTGGGTTAAACTGGTCATGTGCTGTGATTTTCTCTATCCCAATGTTACTGTCCTACAACCTACAACTGGTGGACGGACACATGCCGCAGTGCTGGATGCAGCTACCCGAGCCATGGATGTGGAAGGTAAACGTTTTCCTTTTTTCTAAATTTATTTGTATTTATATTCAAAATATTTTCATTTCCGTTTTGCTACATAACCTTACCGACTGCGAAATCATTTACACTTGCGTAGTCGCAGTGGCTGCTACGCAAGAATACACACACCGGACCACTGACTTCCGCAAGTAGTGTGAAAGCGCATTCGATAAGGCCTATTGTATCTGTATTGACAAATCTTCAGTATAATGCAAGTATGAATGAAATGTAAATATTAAATTATATATCAGAAAATAAAACATTTAATTAATATTGTATAAATCGGATGAAAAAAGATGAAGTTTATAGTGAAACTATATTTTGTGTACTCTCTGAATTTGACAATATTTCCCGCCAAATTGAAGCCAGCTCTTCTTGGATTCCATCAATCGACCGGCTGTTCCAACAATCTTATAATATTGAAAAAACAGAGATTTATTTTATTCGAACACTTAATCTAAATGCAGCTACTAAATCTAAAATGTAAATATACAACAACACAAACAACATAACATAAGCAAATCGACAGCAAACATAATATCTTAAGATAATAAAACAGTATAAAAATGTAACAAAAACACAAAACAAAAAATGTATTTTTGTATGTCTTTGCATAAAGAAATACCCGGTATATATACCACACGTGTAACTCAATTTTAGTGACACATTTTGTTTAATATCTCTGACATTTGAGACAAGAAAGAAATATCCGGTATGCGTATACCACGCATTGTAACTTTAGTCAATATCAAAATTCCTTTTCCATCTTTATAATTATGTCGACCGGTGTACAGGGCAAATCCGGGTATTTATCCGTATATAGAGCGAAAACAGTCTGACACTAGCAATATCAAGTACATGTATCTAGCATGCGATGCTGACATCTTTATTTGGCGTTTATATAGTCATGCAGCAATTTTCTCTTTTTTTTCCCCTATAAATATTCAAAGTGAAATACAAACAACTGTTGTGTAGACTATCTAATTGAGGTCTTTGTATTGCTAAACATAATATACAAAAATGACAAGGAAAACGAAAGGTTTGCTCAATTTGGAGAGAAAGGAATTTATCTGAACATTGAGCGAGTTTCTGTATTTGTCGCGCAAAGTGCGAAAAATAAAAGATTGGATTCCGATGATGTCAACAATGGAAAGACAGATAAGATGGTTGACGAGCAGAGAGGAAAGAACCACTCAATGGACATGGAAACCATTAGCATTATAACTATATTTCACACGTCTAGTGGCATGTTTATATAAACCTGAGAAACTGTTGGAAAAGATTTACAATAATTTCATTTGCTATGAAAATCAATTAAATGACAGGTCTTATTTGACTGGAAACAACCCAGGAGAGGTCTTTTAAATTTTAAACTCTGGCGGTTAAGCAGAAGTAGGTTTGGGGTTAGACTCTAGGACTTGCTCAAGGGGCAATCTTGACATTCATGTAATCGAAATGCAATTGAAACAGGACGTGATGGTGATTTATTGTTTATTCATATATCCTATTAACAACCAAGGTCATGTAATGACGTGCCAGGTGTGTTGGTAGTGGAAACCGGGAATAACCGAAGAAAAACCACCGACAATCGGTCTGTACCTGGAAAAGCTGTCACACGGAATTCGAACTCGCGACTTAGAGATGGAGTTGTGGTAATATGTCGGGAATTCTTACCTACCCGACAACCACGTGACAGTGACAATATAATTATTTTACATTGGGTAAAGAGGTAATGCTATCCGTGTGGACAAAACGACCGTCGAATTATCAATTTTATATACACAAAACAAAAATACGACCACTGAATATAAATGAGAATATAAAATACAATAAAAGGAAAGGGAAAAAATATTAGAAAAAACATCGAATGCAATTAAATCTTCTATGATTGAAGCCGAAAGGTTGCTCCTAGGGAGCTTTATGATGATTGTCAAAAACGATGTTAATCAATTAGTTGAAACGGCAGAAATTTCCGCGTGGGAAGTAACCATTCGCCTCAAGTGGCTAGAGGATTCAGTGTATTTTGGGTAATCAAGAAAAAAAACAAATTAAGTAGAATCCGTGACAATGAATGACAGAAAGAACTGGAGTCAAGATTACAATATAATATTAGGTTAATGATGTTGATAGTGAAAATTTGAAGATAATAAAATCGATTGTAACAAGATGGTTTCTTTGATGTGGATCCCCCGTGTAGATCATTATTGTATATTTATGATTGATAGTAGTTATAATCATTATTATTATCGACACAAACTAAAAGGCTATAATCATTATTCACAGCTTTATGTTTAATACACAATTACCGTGCCGTATAGCCGACTTTTCTCGCAGGTTACCATTTTTTGGTGATTTTTATTTCTAAACAGAAAACGATATTTTAGAGGTTTTTAATTTTCGCTATATGGCTTTAAAGGCCCACTTCCTTTCCGAAATGGCTTTTAATCTTTAAAATTGGAATGTAAAACGAGATCGATAATTTTTTAGAGTCACAAAAGTTACTAACTTACCGTTAATATCAAATTTAAACATCATCTTCTGAATCGTTTAATTAAAACAAACAAAATGCCAATTTTCATAACGCGGGTCGTCCTATGTTTCCCGTCGTTATCCTTAAAGTCATATGTGCCTTATTTTTCATACTCACGAATAAAGATGAGCTTTTAATATGTTATTCATCACCAAAAATTACCAACTTTTTGAAAATTACAGTGCTTTCAATGCATAGATTAAATTTTACATGTACAAATAAGAGCTGAAAATACTGCCAAACATCGTTTATTTACATCAATAGTGAAGTGAAATGAGTACATACGGTGAAACCATGAAGCCAAATCGTGGTCTACAATTTCATTACATAATTTTTAAATGTTTTTAGTAATTAGAAAGCGACTTCTGCTGGTATGTATGTCTTCATTTAAACATATTTAAGGCATAAAAACAACAATTTTTCAGTACAAAATTCTGTGTTATTACTAACGTTTATAAGTCATCTGGAACCATTTGAATGATTTTTACAGCTTTATTAATCAAACCTTATGGTTTTTAATGAATTAATGATGAAAAAATAGCATGTCAAAAATATCGCCCAGTTACAGCACATATAACTTTAATACCGTGCAGTATTTGACTATCGCTTCGGAAAACGACAAAACAGCGAAATAAATCTCCACAGTTAATATCGTCGAAATTTTGCCAATGTTTGGTGATGTTACCTCATCATCAGTCATCGATATCAATTTTCCCTATTTTATATATGGTTTTTTTTAAAGAAATCTTTAAACCTGGCTATTTGGTATGGGGACATGCTTTGATGGTTCTGCTGATATTTATACTCAACATACTTCAGTGATATAGAACTATAAATAGGGTAATAGGCCCGTTTTACAAGAAGACACAACACGAAAACACATTGCACTTTACACAGGCAAAACACCACATACATGGGAGCCCGTCCTTACATAACCCTGGCTGTTAAAGGGACATGAACCTTAAATAATTTGTTCTGTATGCTCAGATATGGTTTACAGATGTTTATTGAATATTTTATTACAATGATTGGTTATATAAAACGACAGGAAAACGTGGGGAATACCTACCTCAAAAATGATAAAAATAGACCGTCATCTTCTATTTTTGGAACACAAAACGAAAGCTGGCCGAAAGCGAATTTATAATGAATAACAAAATTGCTGACATGACAAGGAATATTAGTTTTCCACATTTTGAGATTATTTTCTTATTTACGATGGTTGACAAAATGAAGTTTAAGCCATATTTGTTATAAAACAATTTGTATTTAGCGTAAGAATGATAAGTCAAAAGTCAAACGAGACTTTTCATTATACAGGGCACCGCGAAGGGAGGTTCCTGACTAATTGCATATATGTACATCACGCAAGTATAAAGTGGGGAGTTGCTCCCGTCTCTTGCATTTCAGCGATCCATTTATATTTACCTACTTTCCCAATCGCGCACGTAATGGACTCTTGACGTACACTGTTTTGTATAGGAATTCGTTTGTGTTCGCTTCACCCACGTTTTTGACCCACCATTTTGTTTACATGCATTTAATTTTGCAGTGCATTGTGGGAGGTCACTAAAGTTAAACACAAATATACTATCGTTACAAAATTCGACCGGGCCGGTTCAAAATACAGAAAGATGGATTTTCCATTATAATTATGTTATTTGACATGTTTGCACAATAACTGATATATATTACTTAGTAAGGTATCTGACACGTCATAAATAGGTATTTTACTGAAATTTACATGGTTTATTTAGGTTCATGTCCCTTTAACAGGACGTAGATATTACAAACCACACCAATGATATCCAACGGAAATAATCGGCTATACCATATGTAACTAATAGAATCTAATATCAGCATTTAAATTATCCTGTTGGCCTCCTAGTCGGTTAGTGCCACCATGTCAGCTCCTAGGCTATCCCGACTTTCCGCACATATGGAAAGGCTTTGACATTTACTTTGAAGTGTTTACGCAGATCGTGACGACTCATCAACTCTTTTGTTTCCGTCAAGTGGTCTCGTTAGGAGTTTATTACTGGTGGTGACGATCCAATCACGTGCTGTTCATTTCAATATTGTTATCTTTTTTGTAACGACGCAGTGAAACGAATAGCGTTTTTGTCGATTGGAATGAGAGATATTGGAGTTACGAACAGCGTTATAAATGTTAAATTGTTTCTCCCAACAATAAGTTAGGTGTCGGAAACTGACGCCTGAATTGGCACGGAAAGCTTCCTGATAAAAAAAGACATTGCAAGACGATATTATTTACCATTTGTCAAGATAATGGTGATGCATTCTGATTTCGATATTGTCACTTTTAAGCGAGGCATGAGAATTATCTATAATCAAGAAATGCTGTTACCAAGGGTAAACACAGGATTACGTAGATGACGTAAATAACGCCCGTTGTCAGTATAATGTGACGGGATGGGGTGTGTTGCTTGGTGTCTTCGGCGGCATGCCTCAGTGATATAGCACTATAAAAAGGGCAACAGTTCCACTATACAAGAAGACACAACACGAATACACCGCAGTCTCCAAAAACACGCACCTTGCACTTCACTCATGCTACACACTGCATACATGGGAGGGCGTCCTTACATGGCTGTTAATAGGACGTTAAAAATCAAACAAACAAATCAAACAAAGGAATCGTGTCGATTATGAGAGTCTCACTGTTTTATCTATTGTGTAGGATTTGTGTTTGTCGATAATTTCAGGAAATAACATTTATTTATTTCTAATTTGACTTATAAAATTTCCATGCTTTAACTGACTTGGAACCGATACTTTTTACGGCATGGTATTTTCGAGATATGGAGAGACATTATTGTGGCCAGAAAATATAATCCATGAAATGATGATGATTAGATAAAGTTTTAACATACATAGCATCAACACTCGAAAATTCGCTTAGTGATTATTAAACTTTCTTACATTATCAAAATCGTTATCTTTTCATACGGCGAACATAATCAACTGTACAGTATAAATTTACTAAAGATAGGCCTAATACCTTAAAATTATATATTCATTTTGTAACTTTTTTCCTATGAAATAACTACGCCAATCAGAAGCGACGTTACAAGTCTCACTATCACACGCGAACAAAACAAGAATATACGAGTCTTGTAACAGGAGAAGAGAAGATGAAGCGGTAAAATTGGGACTCAAACCATGGACCTCCGAACACAAGCTGGGTGCTCTACCGACAGATCCATTTGATCACAGATGACCGGCCCAGCCCAATCCCACTATACCAGCGTGAGTAAAGAGAAGACAAAATAATGACCAGACAAACCCAGGATCTCCGATCACTTGAATGCTCTACCGATTGAACTAGCAAGTCGTTGCTGACCGACCCAATTCATTCCTGCTACAGTCTTCCAAGATACAAAATAATACCACTATATTATAAAGTCGGTTAATCGATACCAACAGAATTACTGTAATATTTTCTGTTACCTCGTTTTGGGTTTAAGGTTTTCTTATCTTAGAATATATAATGAAACCTATAGACCAGACCAACAAAATACGTCAACGTAAACACTCATGAGTTCGAGTCAAAGAAATTCATTTGTGAATATTGTGTCGGTGGGAGTGTGTCCTTAATCGACACAACACTTGCTCTTGTTTGACGTTAGGCAAATCAATGAGAACGCACCTAATATCTGTATTTTGATTCGGCGTTGAAGTTGCATTCATTACCATCTTGTCACATGTAGCGTGACTACCAAGACACCTAGTGGAAAAGACAACTATTAGAGCATTAGATACACTTTGCATGATGTCAATGATATTTGCTTAATGCCATCTTATATATCTTGGTATTGTGTGTGTTTTATATAAAATGAACATACAATGTATTTCTTAATATTACTTCCGCTGTACGTTTTGCACCACAAGCGTTGTTGTAATAAAAGAAATGCCATTTCTGTTAAAATCCGGATATATATTTCGTGTTGACATGCATTTAGATATAAACTTTACAAAAAGGTATGCAATTCTAAACAAGGACTTCTACATATTGTTATTAATCAATGGAATGGCTAATGGAAATGGAATTGATGGGACATAATGTTTAACCATGAAATGTGTAGAGAGATATTGACAGGAATTCGTAGGTTTTGTTTATCAATGCGGTTATTGTTTTCGACATTTACGTGAAAGAAAATATATACTTGACAAAACAATCAATTTCAAACCTGATACATTAAAATAAACATTCCGTTTAGGTGACTTAACAGGTCTGGCGGATTCAGAACGATATAATTGATAAGACTGCACTGCAACTCTTATCATACAGGGAAATAATTTGTAGTTCTGCTCCTGCTTAGCGCTCAGCACTCAGATAGTGGGACGACTGGTTTGTCCGTTGTCAGTATAACGAGACATGTTGTGGTGTACTTGTTTGATGTCTTCGTTGGATACTTGAGATAGCAATAACAAGGAGGCAAGAGTTCCACTATCACAAGGAGACTCAACAAGGATATAACGCAGCCTCCCACATCACACAGCCATTTACATGCGTCAACATATTGCGCTCATGATAGGCCGTCATTAAATGACCTTAGCTGTTATAAGAACGTAATTAAACCAAAAATAAATCTGTTATGTTGTAAATTACTACTTATTACGAATTCCCTTTCTATTGCCAGGTATATATTACATTGATAGCCATTCTGCTACTCATCATACCAGCCCTTATCATCGCCTTCTGCTACATTTTCATCGTCATCGTCATTTGGAGGAGATCAAGCCTCTCGCTGAATACCGCCAACAGCAGCGAACAAACGCGGATCGTTTCCAAAGGTGGGTACATAGAATTTATAGATTCGTTCACCTGGTCCTAAATTTCGACACACCTATAATATTCCTAAGTATCAAAAGTATGGGTGTAGAGCGTTCAATTCTAGACCTAGCTGCTACAGAACCTGAGATTAGGCTGAAAGAAGAAGCTTTTGGGGGCCATTTTGAAAACTAATATGGCGGCCACCAGGAGTCGTGGTGTTTTGGTGTGCTTCTACAATAGTATGTCCTAAAGGAGATATACAGTAAAGACGTTTCATGTTTTCTTCAAACTTAAAACGATTGTTATGCTTAGCCCATCCACTATAAGGAATAGCACGGTTTTAGATGTAACTTTCAAATTGTAATACAATACTAGTTTAGTTAGTAAGAGAAAAAATTGTTGTGTTCAGAAATAAGTTGATGATACATCATAATTTAATGTTACATTTACGCCATTATCATATATCTATAAGACAGTTAATATCGTTTAAAGACATTATACATAAGTTATTGATTTTGATGAAATGTTAAACCTATTGTTGGTAAACAAAGTAATCCCTGATAGCACTATCCTCGATCCTGCATTGGTTACTATCTCAGTCGTTATATCCAGCCGTTACAACGAAACTGAATGGTCTATGTGCGACAACCTCTGTATACGATAAGATAATGTTATTGGGTCTCCATTGATGTACAGCCGACACTATGTTGACAATGAAGTAAGGCGCATTTCGCTTTAACATAGCTTACGGCTGGATACGACGACAGTGACAATGACAAGACAGATTCGATATTATCTAATATATGTTTAATCTTACTACCAATGTCAGAAATAATATATGCATAAATTCACCATGCTTACATAAACAGATTCAGGCAAACTTTGATATCGACCTAAATAAGTAAAAAAAAACACTTATTGATAGACATTCCGTATTCAAATAACCACGGTGGTTATATAAATCATAATATTAATAGGATGCTCTGGAGAATAACTTTGGATTGATTGCTTTAAGGTCTTATTACCAGCCAGAGTCATGTAAGGACATGTCAATTGTATTTATTGGTTTAGGAAAGGCTGATTACCCGGAGAAGAAACAACGACCAGCGATCAGAAAATAAAACAAACCGCGATGAAATGTTGGGTGTAAAATAATTGTTGTTATATGATTACAGATGCTACATCTCATTCCCCCTCCGACCAGAGAAAGCGGGTCCACTGGACGGAGTGTAACGTCAGTTCACGGGGTCTTATCCCCAAAGCTAAAATCAAAACCATCAAAATGACATTCGTTATTGTGTTGGGTAAGTTACAACAATGTAATACCATCATAGCGTTAAATTAGGTTATGAGTTTGGGGTTTATCCTAAATGAGTCGGTTCCTTTTTCCATCAGTAATAAAATATGGTTTCAATCTCTATTCGTTGATGTTATTCAAACAACATTACTGCAACTTATTTACTCAATTGAATGGCAAAACTTAAAATATTCTTATTGAATTATAATTGGGTATAAAAATATCTACGAGTTATTTTCAAAATTTTTGGCAATTACTTTTAAAAGTGAAGCATTTTCTTGAAACGACATTGTGTCTTTTTAAAATGTAACTAATTATTCAAAATTAGAAAGGATAGAAATTGTTTTCATTTCGTTTCTTTCAGCGTTCGTGTTATGTTGGAGTCCGTATTTTGTATACGACTTACTGGATGTATATGGTCACATACCCAGGACAAACGAAATGATCGCTGTGAGCACATTTATACAGAGCCTAGCTCCACTCAACAGTGCCGCCAACCCAATTATTTATATGTTGTTCAACAGCAAAATGTACAAAAAATTCTTAAAGAACAAACACCATAACGGTTCACCGATTACAAGTGCAACACGGAGTCATGTATAAGGATTGTAATATTGCCTTATATGGTATTATAGTCATTGTACTGTCTTATCTACAGACGCTAACGAGTTCCGCGCCCAGAGAGTACATGGTTCCTGTGATTTTTTTTAAGCGCATTTGCAAAACGCGAGATTTATTGTATCAGGAGCCCTCATGGACTGCAAAACAAAATATTTGAATTCCAAACCAGCGACACGATCGTAGATATAAAGATATCCTGGCTATCTGATGTGATATCTACAGACGGTAATGAATTCAACACCCAGATGGTACGTGGGTTATGTAAAAAAATATCATACAATTACTTCCACAACGTTTTTGGGTATTCTTGGTCATCAGTGCTTCTTACCATATGCATAACGCCAAGGGAAGTAACTGTGATAGATCAGAAAAGCTTTTTTATAAGAGAATCGAGTGGCATTCTGGTACATGGAATAAGGATGTGAGAGATGATTTCATTCACAAGATATGATGCATTGTGTACGTCATGTTTTGTGGTGTTTTCAGTGGTTGTCGTCTGACTTGCAGTTATGCTCTGTGACAATGACACTGGTTTGATTCAACCATGAATATTGTTTGGCAGAATGATACCAAAAGCCATTATATTACGTGGCAGTATGTGGTAACTCGAACTGTAATGATTAGCTGACAGGCCGGAAGTGGTTTTCACAAGGTTATGACGGATTTTACCCATCATGCATTATCTTGCTTGTTCGGGTTGATAACAATGGCGCACACCTTAGTCAGGTATAATTATTACCATTGTTGATATATAATTAAATAAGCATACCTGTATGTAATGTATATTGGCAGTATTATCAGTATGCTTTACGTAGAATAAATCGCGAGGGACAAACAGACGAATCAATTGTATGAATATTATTTCATTAAAATCATGAATGGATACTTATGTTGTTTTTTACTTCTTATTTCTGTCTTTTTCATATTTATTACTGTCACAAATCACATGTCATTTCTTTAAACGGCTTTTATTTTCAAAATTGTTGTGTAATAGAAGATTGACAATTTTGTAGAGCTTATCGATAAAACTACATTTATCGTCACCTTCTGAAAAGAAATAATTAAAAATTGAAATAAATCAAATGCTAATTTTCATAACGCTGGTCGTGTTATATTTCACGTCGTCGTCCTAATTACCGGGCGATAGTTGACTATCACTGACGACAAAACAACGAGATGAATCTTCACTATTACATAAAGATTCAGCTGTAAATCTTGCATTCGTTTTGTGACGAAACCTCACATTATCTATGATTTAGTCCGCTTTGTTTCAGAAAGGCAGTAGGGCTTTACATATTTATTACTCAAGTAAGGTTCATTTTATATACAGACATGCAAAAAAGTCCCAATGTCATATAAATCACACAAGAATGAGGGACCGCAAGATAAAAACACGCTTTACGTTTTCGTTACCGAAGCCTCGCAAAACATACAAACATCAGCACACCACAACATATTCAAGACATAGGAGACCGTCCTTAAATGACCTTGTCTGTTAAACCCAACAAAACCAAAGCAAACAAATGGAGCGTAAACACCACGAAATACAGCTAAACTAGAACATAGAACCATTATTGCTTTCATAAATCGTCAGAACTTTAACATATTCTCATATATGAGCAGATATCTCCGGCCGGATTAATATAGGTATTCCGTGGCAGGTGCATGTGTCCTGTTTGGTGGTCTCGATGCGTTCGTCTCGCAAGAGATAACCCGGTTTGGTGTAAATAGTTCACTTATATCGTGACTTCATTGACGATAGTATATCTATGATATAGTCCGCTTGCATGGTTTCTTCATGGGCGATAGTCTATCTATATCAAGTAAATAAACGGCCAGTCTTCATCACGTGACCAGATATTGATATCGAAGTGTGACCGTTATATAAGGACAACGATATGAGTAGACTTCATCCGCCTAACATAGATAGGGCCGGAATGATAGTAAAGTAATCATTACTGGAATATCATAAATAGATATATTATATGTATATATCAATAATAAAACATTGTAACATGATGAATGACATTATACTGTAGACATTTTTAATCTGAAGAGTAACATATGAACAGGTGTATACTTCACAAACAAGAATATTTTTACTTAATACTTAATCGTTCATATTTCCATAAACTATATTCAGTTTCAAAGTGTATTTTTTGTATTCACCAAATGCAACACATCATATAGGTTGTACAAGTTCATAAAGAACAAAAATAGCATTTAATAGTAATTCATAACAGATGGCAGAGAATAATTAACATTCAATTACTTATACAACTTAGCATGTTTATACAATGTATATTTACACACACATATATATTTTCCAACTACTCACCCAGTAGGAGTTTTCTTTTACATGAAGCTTGTAACTTACTTAAAAGTTAAACATTTTTACCCTTGAATGTCTGTAATAGTATTAGTCTTCAATATCATTAGTATTACAAACAGTGCGTGCTCTCTTGTCTCGTTGAATGTTATTGTAGCGTCCGGACTCCATGCAAAAAGTATGTGCATGCATACGATATTTACTCTATATGTGTTTAATATAATATATCTAAATGATTTTATGTAAGCAATTAATAACAAAACCAGAGGAAAACTCATCGATAACATATCATTATCTAAACAAATAGCAAATTATTATGTAAACAAAAAACATATTATTATGTGAACAAATAACACATAATCATGTATACAAAAACATACTATTATGTTAAAGATGCTCCACCGCCGACAGAGCATAAATGATACTCATCATTTGAACAATAATTGGTGTTTAATCGTGTATATGTATGTCTAATTAACATAAAACATAATATGCAATAATTTGTTTTGCTTTTGGTGCATGCGCAATCAGTAATTCATTCCATATAGGATATAGTGCCAGGGAATTTTTTCGGGATGCAATTAATTATTTTTTATATTTTAAACTTTAAGTAAAATTAGAAGCTCAAACTTTTCAATGGTGGTAATGGTGTGAAGTGAGTAACTTTTGTAACTGAAGAAAAATACCAAATCGTCTGCTCCTGTTTTTGATAGTGAAAAAATACCATTTGTCAGCGATGGAACATCTTTAACAAATAACATATTATTTTGTAAACAAAAAACATATTATTATGTGAACAAATAACATATAATTATGTATACAAATAACATATAATTATGTTTATAAATAACTTATTATTATGTTAACAAATAAAATATTATTATGTTTACAAAAACATATTATTATGTAAACAAAGAATGTATTATTATGTAAACGTTAGCGCTCCTCGGGAGATATGTAGATATTTTCTGCTATTCATAGCCGCTGTGTGAAACAGAAAAATACATTCAATCCATATATTTAAATAAGAATAATTAATTGAAATAAAATAATATTGAAAGGTTATTATATTATATTTAAAAATATCACACCCATATACGACGAGAAAGGAGATTCATAGAATAGCTGGATGACAAAGTCGTTCCACAACGTCGCGTTTCCAAGCTTCCGCCTTCCGGTCGACCAAGTTTTGCAAATGACAAACGATAAACAAGAAATATAGAAAAAATAAGTTTTGACTGACTTATTACAGTTAACCTTTGTTGATTCTTTATCAAGAAACAACACATTAAAGAATATACATTAACATATTGTGGGGGACTATTTTTAGTGATATGAAGCTGGCGTAATGTTTGAAATCAGCTGATCGATGCACGAAAATCGTTGTATTCATAGTGTATTCATGGTGTTTTCATAGGCAAATGTTTGCTTTTGTCAGTTGGTTGATTCATATAGTGACGAAACACTCAGAATGTAAATATATAATTATGTAAGCAAATAACATATTATTATGTAAAAAATAACATACAGTTATGTAAACAAATAACATATTATTATGTAAACAAATGACATATTATTATGTTTACATATAACATATTATTATGTAAACAAAGAATATATTATTATGTAAACAAATAACATTATATTATGTAAAGAGAGAACGTATGAATATGTACACAAATATCACAGTTTTGCTAGAACACATGCCATCAAATATGTTACGTTGATCTACACTAAAATGTGTTTAATCAATTCTTATCTATCATGGTGCGCATTATGAATGTCAAAAATATGACTATCATTGCTTAATAAAAAAATGAACTTGTCGTCAATAAAATAAGGGCATGCTATACTTTTTTTCCTTATTTTTTGTATGATTTTCTATAGGGAAATTTAAGTTAAGGAATTTCTTATAGGGAAGGAATGTTCATGAAACTGGGCCCTGTAGTCAGCACAAACAGGTCAAAGGTCATGAGACATGTTGTGAAGTAGCACTTCTTGTGTGTCACATATGTTGTGACGTAGCACTTGTTGTGTGCTACGTCTATCAGTTCTTGTCTAGATCTAGTGAGTAATTTTATACATTATTCTATTATGGCCCTTTCCAGAGGGACCTGTTCTCCTCGTCTTCGACTCGGGGAATATACCTCGCCAGACAACACTATAGGAGAATTGTTCTCGAGGGAAAGGGCCATAATATATTTAGTACGTCACATGACATTCAAAATGACGTCATACATTTGGTGCTCATTCCCGGGGAACTATACCGGAGAACTATACTTTGGTATAGTTCCCGTAATCAGGTATAGTCTCCCGTAGTCAAGAGTGACAGAGAATGGTCGCAAAATAGACCATGGCTGTTATCCAATTACATTCCTAGTAATTATCATGTGATGTATTAGTAAGTGTATAATAATGAACAATACTATCAGGTTATTGTTAAGTTGGAGGACATGTATCATTCTGGAACATATGGCATACTGTAAAAATATTACTTTTGTTAAATTAACATTTTTCACATTATTATTTGTTGGTTTGTAGCTGACATAGGTTTCATACAAATTTTACTTGTAATAAGATGTTTGATGTAACACGTCAGGTCCAGTTTCATCCGTGAGATAGATTATATAACTATCTCTCCACCTGTCTCTTAGATATAACTAGGCCAGGTAGACCGCTAAAAATAATCAAATGTTTGTCCATGTGGCTGACACGCTGACCAGAGGCCAGTGTCCGGAGACCTGGCGGTGAGGTAAGGTGTCGCTTTCTTATCATGTATATGTGTATCCATGCGTCGTCCTATAACAAGTCTATTTTGTCTGTAATATATATTATTCGTTCTAAATGCATAATAAGGTAGATGAAACAATGCTTAGTTTTCAATACGTTATAAATTCAACATATTTCATTGTTTATTTGTTTTCCCCAAATACATAACATGCATAAATTGGGCCAGAAACTGAAGTTGTCAGTGTGTATGATTAAATTTTGTAGATTTGTGTTTTTTTCATATAAAATTCCACGAATGTGTTACCTTAGAATTGCTTCCAACTTCGTGCCAAGAGTAGCAACAGATGTAGAAAACAAAGTAATCAGAACAAATAATAGGCTTACGATGCAGCTTAGGCAACAGAAAAGATGCATCCTAAGTTGAATATTCTGTTTTTTATGTTTTATCAAGTGAACAGCATGGTGTCATATGCTATGTTGATAATTTGTAGAAAATGACCAACTACGCAAGATTTGACCTTGAAATGGCAAACTTCCCGTTTTCCACTTACTATGGTGTTGTTTGCAAATACAAAAAAAAATATAGGTGTAAAAAAACCGAAAGCGTGGAGCTATTGGAATAAAAAATAGAAAAAGTAAAAAATCCCCAATTAAATTCCTGCTTATTCACTATATCAATCAATAGAAATTATTCTGTCATTAGATGAAAATAAATGACATTGCTTTCCTTGCTAATTAATTATATATTGCGAGTAAAGGTGAAGCATTAGCTTGAAATTTCTAAAAATAGACCTTCCAACAGTTATATCTTTAGATGACAATTTTACAGGTTTCAGATTTTCGCTTGAATTTTGTTGACATTACAGTCCAAAAATATATTTGGTATACAAGAACTGGAAGTGGTGTAGTTTCTCGCTGAAAATTTGATATTGCAAAATTAGGTGTCAGAATTAGGTCACGTTTAGGTTTCAAGACTTTAAAAAATGTATTTAAAATCATAAGCGACACACATATTTAGTCAAAATTTGCAAAATATGCACTCTTGAAAATGTGATATCGTTTTACGAAATTGAACATTAATTTGACATAGTTTTAGGCCAAAAGACAGGGCAACATAAAATCATCCCTATCAAAAGTACAAAGGGGCCTTTTTAATCTTTTAAGGTATCTTACAGGTTTTTTGTCATATTACTAAAAATGCACCTGGCTGTTGTAAAATTGGTTCGTGGGCAACATTCAATGGTAGCTGTAATAAATCCTCTAGTCGCGTTTTACGATCATTCAACAGGGACCTTTTACCTATATATTTGTGACCTAACAATGTACTCTTCAGAGAATTATATCATTTGACGACATAAAACATTATATTGTGCAACTTTAGTTTGGCCTTTTGGATTTTTAAACGTATTTCAAGGGTTGGCATAATTGTTGCTACTATTACATTTAGTTTAAATAAAATTTGTTCGCGGGCAAAATTCTATTGTTTATATGTTCTGACGTCATTGTGATGTCTTTTTGCAGATAAATGTAACCAAACCATATTTTTATGTTTCACTTAATTAACTTTCATCGTATGCCAATATTCTGTATCATCTAGTATACTACTATTAATTTTCCAAAGTCCATGACCATTTTTCTTACCTGTGAATAATTCTAATTATTTGAGCTGGTCTAATATTAAAATCATTTATACTGTTTTCGACAGAAGAATAATCCAGTCTGCTGGCTTCTCCTTGTCCATTTCGTCCACAAGTATATCGTGTTTTGTTCCTATACTTGCTATCTCCAAGTATCTGTAAGTTTCAATGGTCTGTATTTAATATTTCGACTTCCTGTTTATATTATCTCTGTCGCAATGTACTTAATATCAATTCAAGTGGATTTAAAAAAAAAATATATTTCTTTAATGTTGAATATTATTTTACAATGGTTAGCATTTTATCTGCAATTTCAGCATTAAATTAGATCAATTTGTTCTCCAAAGCTTTAATAACAAAAACACCATTACTAATTGTATAGAACTACTTAAGATTACGTATGGAGTATATTTTCCGGTACGAGACATATATCAAAGGTCCACTAATAGAGTACAAGTCCCTTATAGTCTGTGGGCATTTAAGAAAAAATATGTTTATCATTTTTTCTGATTACTTTATTTCACCTGTTATTTATGGTTCCTATTGGAGACGCTGTTCGAGTTTTAAGTAACTCCTTTCTCGATGTGTTGGAGTTTTGCATTCTAATCTGACCGGTCTTATAAATTTGTCTAGCTTCTGTGTATGTATTCTTTAGATTTCGTACTGTGGTTTTTCTACACGGCCCTTCATGTTGATACTGTCATATTTTTCCGTTCTTTTTAAAGTAAAGCGTTTTCCCTCTATGTCTAGATCATTCACAATACAGACGTTTACATTCATCTTTAAAATACGCGAATCCGTACCACTCTTCTAAACATTTCATGCATTTTATTCCATCTCTTTGTGTGTCGTTTTGGTGCCTTCGTGTCTAAATCAAACTTATAATTTACATCAGTATCATTAAACAATTAGATTACGCTAAATCAGGAGTATATGCCCCTGAGGGCATCGTGCTACTAGTATCACTGAGTACATAAGCCCAGGTATGCGTATTACCGTCACGCTTTATTGGCTACTCACCAGCACATGCGTGGCCAGCTTATCAAACCAATACATGTACAATTTGTATGTCGTTTTAATTAAAACTAACAATTGTTTGTTTACATCAAAAATGTTCAAGGCCATTTTCACGAAAGTTTAAGCTGTACATACGATATAACCACACCATTCTGGTACATTTTCAGAACATAAAGCAGTTAATCACAAAATACCAACATAACCCTCAGATAATCGTTGACAATCTTCAAAAACTTTTGGAAGCAGATAGGGTCAGATAACTCTCATTCTTCATGTGATTTTCAAAGAAATTTTAAACACTTGTCTGAATATTGGAATAACTCATTATAATAAATTAAGGTTCCATTGAAAATCATACTGGATCTTTACTTTTTTTCATTTTTTGTCGTTAGGTCACTTTTCTGTATCTGTTATTTAGTCAACGGTAATAGTGACACTGAACATACATATATAAGTATGAAAGTATCCGGATTTTAATTGTAAAACTATTTTTAGAAATATTTTTATTAATTCAAATACAAATTAAGAATATTATATAAATATTATAATTATTGATATAAACAATAATATGAGTTTTGCATTCTTATGCTTTACAAAAAGTCACGCTAAAAATAGTGTTACGCAAATGACATGCGTTAACCCTTTCACCCGTATTTTCAAGGCTGATCACCCGTTGTTTACTTACCAGAGGTTGGCAATACTACCCTAAATGCGCCTCCTATTATACATAGTCTTATCAGCCATATCACACTGTCTACAGACAAAGTTATTCAATAAACGTCCGATAGCACATATTTCCGTTGTGTTAACTCACATATTCAACAATTGCCTTCATATTTTAAGTGTATTTCACTCTTCTCCACTATGATATTGCTTCAAATCGCCTTTGCTTGTAAAACATAATCAAGCCATAAATTTGATAAAAGTTGAACGTAAACATGCGCTTACACTTCAGTTATCTTTTAAAAAGTTTATAAATGACAATAACAAGTCATAGTTCATGTTATCTTTTCACTATTGAATAGTAATGTCGGTTGTTCGTTAACGTCAAATCGATTAGAGCGCCCCAAAATTAACAATTACAGCGTACCCCTTGTGAAACGATCGCTCAGTCTCTAGGTTATGTACTGTGGGATTCACTTAATCTAAAATCGGATATATCAAAATAATTCTCATCTTGAAATAAATAATTATTCATGTTCAAATACAGAATGTGTCTTTTTACCTTTGCTATATTGAAATCTGATACCAAAATTGATAATTTGAAACGATTTGCCATTCCCCAAGGGCCAGCGTAACCCAGTTCTACTGTGTGGTAGACCAAGACCCATATTATAGCGCTTTTCGTAAATCATGTAGAGAGCCCATAAATTAAAAGTGAATTGATAATGATTATTTTGTTATTGGACACGCAAGGTAAAGTTAGACAATAATTCGTCATTTCGAACAACGAATAACGAATATAACTGTTTAATTTTACCTTGATATAGCGGAACATGGGACAACAGTATGACTTTATTTGTTTAGATAAGAATACAGTTATATATCAAGAATTTTTTTTATTTTAAACTAATTTACACCAATCAGCTGAGAGAATGGCATTTACCTCGAATGGTAAGAACGGAGATATCAGAGCGGCACAAGCGAAGGACGACCATGACGTTATCGATGAAAAATGGGAAAGAGAACATCTCCGATTTGGATTCGGGAGTTGGAAACCCGAGTAAGACATTTTAGGTTTTAGAAACTTCTCTCCATGAACTGTTTTTCAAATCTGATACTCCCTTTATTGAAACTACTTTTAAAGTTATATGTGCCATAACTGAGCAAAAAAATGACATGCTATTTTTTCTTCAGTAATCTATTGCAAACCACAAGGTTTGATGAATCAAGATGTAAAAAACATTGAAATGGACAGTAGATTTTGTATGATGCCTTATAAACATTAGCTACAACATTACAAGTATCATTACTACCAATTTTCAATATGATACTAAAACTCGAAAACATGAACCAAAAAGGATACAAGTATCTCAATATACAACAGATTATATAATGACAACATATGCTCACAGATGTCTGCCTTTTCTTTAGCTGGATTCAAGGCTTCAACACTATCCGGTGGTTCGTGTTCTGGACATGCGTTTTCAGTTTCTTCCAAGGCTACATTGTTAACGGTGTGATAAATGCTATCATAAGCACTCTGGAAAAACGATTTGAGCTCCCGAGCTCCAAATCAGGGCTTATTGTGAGCTCTAATGACTTTTTCGCCTGTTTTCTGGTACTGGCCATCAGTTACTATGGCAGCCACCGCCACAAGCCTAAGATTATAGGGATAGGGATACTAACTCTGGGACTGGGTTCATTTGTGTTCTCACTACCTCACTTCATGACAGAGATATATAGCGTGGGTACAGACGGTAAGTAAAATGGCATAGACATCGACGATCAGTTAAATAGCATAGACATCGACGTTGAGTAAAATAATATAGTCATCGACGGTAAGTAAAAAAGCATAGTCATCGACGCTGATGGTACAATGTAAGTAAAATGGTACAGTCATCGACACAGATTGTAAGTAAAATAACATAGACATCGACGGTAAGTAAAATAGCATAGTCATCGTCATCGACGTTAAGTAAAATAGCATAGACATCGACGATATTCAAAATAGCATATTCATCGACACTGATGGTACAAGTAAGTAATATAGTTTCAATTCATTTTATTCACTCCAGACACACGATCTGTGTGTAACAGGAGGTCAATCAAACAAATACATATAGAGATGACAGAACAGAGATACATCAATTACATAATAATGTTCCACAAGTTTAGCAATAATACATACGATTACACAATCCTTACATACATCCTTACATTAAATGTAATTATTTTTCGTACATACATTACATACCTGTAAATACATTATATTACATTACATATATTATACACATTACATTCATCACTTATTCTACTATAACTACATAAATACATTACATTACATACATTAACCACATTACATTCATACATTACTCTACCATAACTACATAAATACACTACATAATACATTACATTTCACATAATTATACACATTACATCATATATTTCAAAGCACATAAAATACATTATCATTACAACATTATATTATACACTACATACATGTATTATACAATTACATACATACATTTTCTACATAAATACATAAATCCATTACATTACATATATTACAACATTACATTATACATACATTAATTCTACACAAATGCATTACCAAACATTAATTTATTAAGGTACTGCATACTGTTACCATTACAATTCACACTTTTTTATACATTAAGACATTACATACATATGTCACATTACATTACCGAACGATACATAGGCCTATATACAATGCATACATACACCTATAATTACACTGTTCATATCCCCACGCCACATACACATGTAATAAGTATGAATAAGTATAAACACACGCAATATTACGTACAAACTCACATACATGTATATAAGTATGAAATAAGTTATAAACACATACACATTTCGTACAAACACACATACATGTATATACAGTAATGAAATAATAAATATAGTATAACACATACACATTCGTACAAAACACACATACCATGTATATCAGTATGAAATAAGTATAAAACACTTACATATACGTACAAACACACACATACATGTATATCAGTATGAAATAAGTATAAACATGTACACATTCGTAAAACAACACATTACATTATATCAGTATGAAATAAGTATAAAACACTTACATATACGTACAAAACACAACATACATGTATATCGTATGAAATAAGTAATAACCAATGTACACATTCGTACAAACACACATCATGTATATCAGTATGAAATAAGTATATAACACACCACATATCAATCGTACAAACTCACATACATGTATATAAGTAATGAAATAAGTATAAACACATACACTATATTCGTACAATACACACATACATGTATATTAAGTATGGAAATAATTAATAGTATCACACATACACATTCGTACAAACACACATACATGTATATCAGTATGAAATAAGTATAAACACTTACATATACGTACAAACACACATACATGTATATCAGTATGAAATAAGTATAAACATGTACACATTCGTACAAACACACATACATGTATATCAGTATGAAATAAGTATAAACACTTACATATACGTACAAACACACATACATGTATATCAGTATGAAATAAGTATAAACATGTACACATTCGTACAAACACACATACATGTATATCAGTATGAAATAAGTATAAACACACGCACATATACGTACAAACTCACATACATGTATATAAGTATGAAATAAGTATAAACACATACACATTCGTACAAACACACATACATGTATATAAGTATGAAATAAGTATAAACACTTACATATACGTACAAACACACATACATGTATATCAGTATGAAAAAGTAATAATATTACACATCGTACAAACACACAACACATGTATATCAGTATGAAATAAGTATAAAACACTTACATATACGTACAAACACACATACATGTATATCAGTATGAAATAAGTATAAACATGTACACATTCGTACAAACACACATACATGTATATAAGAATGAATATAGTATAAACACTTACATAATACGTAACAAACACACATACATGATATATTTATATAAGTATATGATAGTGCATATACCCGTACCATATACCATACCAAAACACATGTAAGTAAGAAATATATAGAAGAAAAAAAATAAGTATTACATCATAGGAGACTAATAGGGTTCCCAATTTAGATATGAATTTGACAAGATTTTTCAGAAGTGCAAACATTACATATTGAAAACATACCTTTCATTTTGGATTCATATGGGCAGTTGTAATAATATTCCGGAATATGTTTGTGTCGAATTTCCTTTTACTAAATCATTTTCACATTTATATAAATAATGAAACTCATCACCAATGTCTAGATAACATAATGTACAAATCCTATTTTCCTCTACTCACACCCGCCCCACCGACCTGTTTTCAATTGGTAGCTTAATATTCGAAGTTTTAAATTTACATAAAGTTTTTCGTTCTTCTGGATACAATTTTTTGGAGATAAATTTCTAGTTCCCACTTACTTTTAAAGATTGAATAAGTTTTACCACGAGATGAAGTATCAATATCGTTATTCCAATGTTGAACTAAATTGGTCAATTAATCTTTGTTTATATACATAATTTCAACTTATCTTTACTAATAGTGCATTGTGTTTTGGAAATTCCATATATTACTGAAACCAGTATTATCAAAAAATGGATTGAACAAAAGCCAGCCATTTTACTCAATTTGACCTTGTGAATGAAGTTTATTAACAAAGGTATATAATATCACTAGATAGTTTTCCACCTCCTGTGATGAGCTTGTGCCAAAAAGTCACAGTTCTTAATTTAAATTTCAATTTCTAATGGATATCGTCCCAATTCGCCATATACCATAAAATGTGTGTATTATTTCTTAATTTTAAGATATTTTTACAAAATTGCATGTGGATTTTTTCAAATAATTTGAGTATTTTCATATCCCCAATATTTCGCAACCATACAGTAAGATAGGAGCCACAAGTGAATCAAACGATTTAAGTTGGATATCAATCGGAAGAGAAGCATTTCGGATTTTCCTGTATAAGAGCATAAAGTGCTTTATTCGCTTGTTCTATTAACTTATTTTTAGCTTTGAAAAATTTCCCATTATAATTGAATATGATACCAAGATATGAAGTAGGAATCTTCAATTTTAGCCTATCATTATTAAAAGTAAATATGTGTTCTTCTAACTTTTCTTGTTTTCAAAATCACTACTTTTTGTTTTATTTACATTTACAGTAAGTTTCCATGTTTCGCAATATCTATGGAAACAATCAAGTGCTTTTTGGAGACCATCTCTTGATTCCGACATCAGAACCAGTATCGGTCGGCATACAAGATAATAAAAGTTTCAGATTACATTCCAATGTGTGTAACGCATGCAGTTTCAATTTCTTCCAATAGATTTACAATTATTTTCACTTAAAAAACTTTCTAAATCATTTAAATACAAGGAAAATAAAAATCGGAGACAAATTTTTCACCTTGTTTTACTCCGACATTACATATGAAAAAATCTGACATTTCGTTCCATTTTTAACACAAGACTTAGTGTTCAAATATAAATTGTAAATGACTCGGAAAACCTTTTCCACTTATATTTTGAGCAATTAAACTTTTTCCATAGACCTACGCGCCATATAGTATCGAACGCTTTCTTAAAATCAATAAAGGAACAATATATTTTTTTCTTTTGTGAAAGATTAATAGAGATTTAAACGAGTGTAAGGATAAAAATGTTTCCGTGTTGAATAATTTTTCCTAAACCCAGCTTGCGCATTAGAAAATAAGGTTAACATCTTCTGCGTAGTGATTCACCTTTCATTGATAATTGCAGTGAATAATTTTTCCAAACATGACACTAAAGTTATTGCCCTATAGTTGTCCCGGGTCTCTATTATCGCCTTTGTTTTTATAAATTGCGTTTAATAAACTGCCAACTGTCCATGATTCGGAACCGTTTACCCTTTCTAAAATTATATTAAACAGTTTTACATAGACGGGTAATAAAGAGTAACTTGTTTTTTAATGTACTCATTTATAATTCCATCAAAACCACCAACTTTATTATTTCAACTTTTTGATTCGACTATATTTATTTCTTCTTCCGATATAGGTTTTCGTTAAATGTCATATTTAATTTTGATCATCTAGTATATTTGTCATATCAAACTCATCATCGTCATTAAGGTACTACCACTAAGGTTTTTAAAATAATCGTTAAATTCATTGATAGATAAATTAACTGTCACGTGGATTTACCAGATCCATCAAAGTTTGTTAAGTATATTCCAAAGATTTGGGGATTTTTCTTGAATGATTCTCTTATTTCTTTTTCTTTGTTAAATTGATATGATTTATAACATTTGTTTATCTCTTTCCTGATCCTTGCTATTATGTTTAAGATTAATTCTATTCACATTATTTTTAATTCTAATTATATTTATGTTTTGCTTTATGAAATTCCTGCCCAAGTTTAGCACATTTACCATTGAACCATGGCTTATTTGTACTATTGTTATGTTTCCTTATAAACATTTTACTTCGAATGCTTTTGAAGCGCTTGATTTAAAATAGCTTCCCTATGTCGTCAGTTTATAACATTTATATCAGAGCTAGTTATATCAGTTATTTTCCTTACTTAGTAATAGTCTAGTTTTTGATTATTGTCGTTTAGGATACCTTCAATTATCATTTTCAACATTGTTAATAAAGTAATTACACTTCTGTTGTTTTGCCATTTTAGGGGTTCTGTTAGATTGAGATTGAACAGGGTTGGTCTTTAATAAAAGTAGAGCTAATATGTAAAGCGAAAATACAATCTCAACTCTGCAATGAACATCCGAAAACAATGGGTTGAAATCAACTATTCCAAAGTTAGATATCACATTAAATAGATCCGCTGATACAATAAGGTAATACAACTACAGTTGCTTCATTACATGTTTTTTTACCGATAAACTTATCTTTGCCAGTGCGGCATTAGCTATATAGATATTTTTTTTTTTACATAAATCAAGAAGTTACTACCATAGGTGTTAATTCCCGCATTACACATTCACAATATTCGTAAAAGTGGAGTGTTTAGACGAGCTAAGTTTTCTATAGTCATAACATGAATGAGTGTAATTCATCAGTTGTATCTAAATCCAGTATATCTGAAAGAGCTTCGTCTGGCTCGATAAAATCAGGGTAGTTTCTGGTTTGTGCATTAAAATCACCAATTAGCAGCAATTTGAGGTGAGTTTTGGTAAGTTTAAATCATTTCGATCTCAATTTCAGTAAAAGCCTGACGTAGAAGAGTATTTTGAGTTATCAGGCTAGCGGGATATAAATAGCCACCAAGTAAATAGTTTATATCATATTTAAGATACAGAAATCCCATTGCACTAAATTCGGATTCTGTTTGATGAAAGTTTAACAAACGCCTTTGAGCTCTAGTTTTGTATATGATTACTATTCGCCAGATTTTTTAATACAGAATTTTCCTGTTTTTAACATAATATAGAAAAGCCATTCAGGACATTTCAGAAATCAAATTCTGCAGTTTTTGCTTTCAACACAAACCAAAAATAATCATAGGACTGTATAAGATCTAGGAATTCTGGAACTATAGCTTTTGCTTTATATCCCATACGTTTAAGATAAGAAATTTTCAAGTTCAAAAGAAAGTTAATGTTACTGGTACCACCAGACAAAGAGGGTGAAGACCTCCTGTTGGTCACTGTCCTAACGACATATTAGGCTGGTTGGAGGGCGACCGCAACTTATCCTGAGGCGCGCTTGACACCCTGGAACGCGCGGCGGTTCCCCAGGATACACCGGTGTGTCTGAATTGATCGGCGAAGTCTGGCGCATCCTGTACGGCGCCAAAGTTGGATAACTGGAGGCTGTGGAGGTCCTCTGGGAGAGCGCGGTCGGAATAATCCGGATGATGCTGAGGAGGTGGAGGATGTATTGTCGGCCGTCAATGAACAGTTTGTCAGGCTTTTTAGTCGCATCTTGTCGGTTGTTACGTTTGACCTCTTTGAAGACCTGTGATATAGAACACGACGGCGTTCTTTATCTACCGGCGGGAAACTGTTCGTTAATGCTGAATTGCCGTTTCGAAGCGGTTTGTTAGGGAGCTACATTCAGGACACGATCCACATCTTTTCTATTAACAACCTTTGCCACAATAGATCTCGGTTTGCCGTCGGCGCGTTTTTTCTTAACCTATGCACTACTTGAAAGTACTATTTCCTCCGTGATATCTAGCTCGCTTTTGATAAAATCTTTTACCCACTAGTTCTGTATTTCCCCCTTCGAGTTCTCCTAAAGCTACCAAAAAATCAATATTATCTTTCATGGACCTTTTGTTTTTGTAGTTTCTAGGAGCCCTTCTCCTTAACTTCACATTGGCCTCTGACCCATGTCTCTCTCATTACTCTACTATTTGCCCAGTCTGTCTTCTCTAAGATAGAGTTGTTAAATTCCAATCCCTCCTAATCGTTCACTCACCTGTGTGAATCATTTCATTTTTTATCTCCTTTATAGGCCGTTTCAATTTTTCCAAATCGAATATCAATTTCACGAGAGACTACTAGATATAGTGTCCAAAGTTCGAGTTTCGATACGCACTGGTATATATGTCTTAATCGTGGACTCGATATTGGAGGGTGGAGTTGGTAAGGGCGGGGGAGAAGAAGTAGTGTGCTATGCTAGTGTAATATATCCGCCATATGCTGGAATCAAGGGCTGACCCTGGGGGGTGTAGAAGAGGGGTATAGGGGCCGACGGAAGCGGCTGAGACCCATAAAGTTCATTTGTGCTCGCCGATAGTAACCTCACTCGTTGTGTGTATTGGCGGTGATGGTACATTGGCTAGTGTGCCCGGCCTGCGCGTGCAGGGTGTCTGTACCTGTACGTGACATTCCTTAGTCATGGGTGAGTTGACCACAATTTATGACAGCTACTTTCCGCTTTTTAATTAAGGCCCATATATTACATACAGAGGCGTTAGACTTTTGAGATAGTATAGTAAGCTAACTTCACTTGCACTTGTTGTCGTCCAGATAAGAATCATAACTAAGAATGTCAGATCGGTAAACTTCCAATTCCAAGAGCACTCGTTAATTACGCTTTCACCTTGTTGGCCATCTTGAATTTCCCCATAGAGTAGTCATTCTTCAATGACGGTAA
>SAYR01004695.1:121383-147449 GCA_004382745.1 Argopecten irradians irradians
AAAATGGTGAAAGTAACGTGTTTAAGTTTCATGATAAAGAAATAATTGGATATATTTATGAAGAATATCAAACTCGTTTTGTAGATATAAACAGTTTTGAAAATGTTTGCCGACTTCAAAATAGTACCACATCTTGTAAAGTAGAGAAGACGTCACACCTACAGAATTACCTCTGGGTGTTTATGCTTGGGAACGCTCTCCATGGAGCGGGGTCGACGCCCATGTTTATCCTGGGGACGACGTTTATTGATGAGAACACCAAGGCCAAGATGACGTCGTTATATCTAGGTAAGGATATATGTACTATCGAGGGTTGATCTTCGATTACCTTCCGTAATCATGAACGTTAAAATTTAGATTTAACTATACCAAACACTAAATTGTAGCTGCAGGTTATAAATTAGATATATCAAAACTATAAATTAAAAGAAAAAAAAACCCATTTCCACTGCAACCATACCGAACGCAGATGATCTGCGTGTTTGATAACACATTAAATTTCCCCGTTGTTTAATTGGCATTCGTTCTCCAACAACACTTTTCTTTCGAGAAATCGGAGACTCAAACTTGGTCAACAAAATTCACTGCCGACTTAAGTCAAAACTTTATATTGAGAAAAGTTATTTCCATTATGCAACCTTTGTTTAAAGTCCGTTTTTAACTTAAGTTTGTTTTGATAAATCGGGACCTGTTCTAAATTCAGATTAAGAAAGAAAACCCAGAATTACAAATACATTTTGTACAACGCAGTTGATCAATTATCATTTAATGATTAAAAAAATAATAATAATAAAAAAAAAATTAAAAAAAAATGATTTCTACAAATATTATATTCTCTGAACTTTTGTCTGTTCCAGGTATTATGTATGCTGCGGCGTCCATCGGAGTAGCCGCGGGTTATATGCTTGGGGGACAAACCTTAAACTTATTTACGGACTTTCACGTTCTAGATCCAAAAAAGTAAGTCTGTAATTAGCATTTACTGTTAACGCATTAGGTAACTTAAGTATATGTTGAAATCAAGAGAGAATGAAGGTGCTTCACGTTTCTCGGACTATCGTAAACTACTGTCTATATCGTTTTCACTATATTATGGTTCATGTATTCGTTATAAGAACATATTCGGGAATACATAAGATTGCAATCAAAGGCTCTTAATGACAATATACATATATCAATTATGAACCTTTGCTGAGGTCCATATGGTGTTATATAGCTAGCGTAGAATAAATAATGACCGAGGGCGTATCCCGAAGTCATTACTTTTAAATTCTACAAGGGCAATAACACCACATGGACCGAAACAAAGACCCTTTATTTTTTTATATTGGATCTGTCGTTTTTTAAACAAATGTTAAAAACAATTATAATGACGCAATTATAATGACGCAATAATAAGAACGCAACATAAGAATGCAGCGTTTGGGCAATGAATGTTGCAAATGAATATTGACTAGTTATTTCTAAAAATGGAACCACCGAGTCAATATGCTATTTATTGAATGTCATAACATGATATTTGATAGGACCATCTTTTAAAGTAATTAAGCGTGTGATGATGCTATACATAGGGACTGAACGGTGCTTTTATTGCGTTAAAGATTGTATGAACCTAATTGGATACATTTTTTTCTTTTATCCCCGTATTTAATTGCGCCCTGTAACTGTTCTGTCGCGGTGGCCGAGTGGTTAAGATGTCCCGACATATTACCACAAGCCCTCCACCTCTGGGATGCGGGTTCGAATCCCATGTGGGGCAGTTGTCAGGTACTGACCGCTGACTGGTGGTTTTTCTCCGGGTACTCCGGCTTTCCTCCACCAACAAACCTGGCACGTCCTTACATGACCCTGGCAGTTAATAGGACGTAAAACTAAACAAACCAAACTGTTCTGCTTCAAAACGTAGTATCTTTGATAGACATCGACAATGCTTGATTTGCTCTCGTTTGGTTTCCGTCCAAACGTTCACATTTTACAACTGTAACAAAAATGACAATTTACTAAACTTTAAAAGTTTATGTTTGATGAGTCTCCGTAAATCATCTTTATCTTCATGTTATCTTCGCAACATTTGTGAAAAGTGGCGAACATTTTATCCCTATCTACTTCTCTTACATTAATAGCAATCCCCATTCAAGTTTTAAATTGGCGAATGTTTATCTTTGATCCGATAGTAAGATAATTTTCCGTTTTCCGTCACAACTTCCAGGTATATGTTTCTTTCGTTGAAACACCAATTTTGCTAATTTTAGAGCAGACATTTTGAGCTTTTGTCCTGATCACAATTCTCCAATTAATGAATTCTCTATTCTGACCCAATGTAAACTCTTAAATCACTGATCTGCTCAATCAAATAAAATACTACTATTACTGCCAGACATCGTTTTTTAATTCTCGCTGTATTATACTGTTTGTAGTATAGGTCTGTCCCCTATAGACCCTCGCTGGGTGGGTGCCTGGTGGATTAGCTTCCTCATCAGTGGCGCTGTCATGTGTATAGTTGTCATACCGATATGTGCCTACCCAAAACGGTTACCAGGTAAGATTGTTATAATATGTGCCTACCCAAAACGGTTACCTAGTAAGATTGTTACTATATGTGCCTACCCATAACGGTTACCAGGTAAGATTGTTTTAATATGTGCCTACCCAAAATGGTAACCAGGTAAGATTGTTATAATATGTGCCTACCCATAACGGTTACCAGGTAAGATTGTTACAATATGTGCCTACCTATAACGGTTACCAGGTAAGATTGTTATAATATGTGCCTACCCAAAACGGTAACAAGGTAAGATTGTTATAATATGTGCCTACCCAAAACGGTTATCAGGTAAGATTGTTACAATATGTGCCTACCCATAACGGTTACCAGGTAAGATTGTTATAATATGTGCCTACCCAAAACGGTAACCAGGTAAGATTGTTATAATATGTGCCTACCCAAAACGGTTATCAGGTAAGATTGTTATAATATGTGCCTACCCAAAACGGTAACCAGGTAAGATTGTTATAATATGTGCCTACCCATAACGGTTATCAGGTAAGATTGTTACAATATGTGCCTACCCATAACGGTTACCAGGTAAGATTGTTATAATATGTGCCTACCCAAAACGGTTATCAGGTACGATTGTTACAATATGTGCCTACCCATAACGGAGAATATGTGCCTACCAAAAATGACTACCAGATCTAATTGTTAGAATATGTGCCTAACCAAATCGGTTTCCAGGTCAGATTGTTCCGTCTGTGGGTACTGCAGAGTTATCTGCCCTTGACAAACTTAGGTCATTGATATTGATTTAAAGAAAATGCGTGAACAAGTTAAGGTAGAAAATTACCCAATATACCATATTTAAAAAGTATAGACCGGAAACTGAGACTCACTCTGAATAAAGCGGTTTATGAATATTTTAGGTCTATGCATGAATGAATAATAATATTATCACGTTAAATCTTTCCATATAATACTTAAATTTTATAAGTTTATACAGAGAAAAATTAAGATAAAAATAAAACAATAACATGAGTTTTCTATTGCGCAAAGGTTATGGCGATTACCCAACTAAAGTCTAAAAGTTTCTGCTTTATATCCAAAAATGGTGGCCTTGAATAAAACCCTTGAAAGAAAAATTTCTAAAACCTATGTTCACGCAATCTGATTAACATTCAGATTCTTAATCTCATTCCGTATAGGATCTGGCCCGATTTATCGTCACAAACTTAAAGATGCTCCACCGCTGACAAATGGTATTTTTTCACTATCAAAAACAGGAGCAGACGATTTAGTATTTTTCTTCAGTTACAAAAGTTACTTAATTTACACCATTACCACCATTGAAAAGTTTGAGCTTCTAATTTTAACTTCAAGTTAAAAATATAAAAAATAATTAAATGCATCCCGAAAAAATTCCGTGCTACTATATCCTATATATGGAATGAAGTACTGATTGCGCATGTACCAAAGGCGAAGTAAATTATTTTATATTATTTTTTGTGTTAATTATACATACATACACACGATTAAACACTAATTATTGTTCAAATGATGAATATCATTTATGCTTTGTCGGCGGTGGAGCATCTTTAAGTCAAAAACTGACTCAAGTCATCAATTTTCATATAAGTTACATAAGGAGAAAAAACTTCAGTTTTGACTTTATTCTTCAATTTTGTTCCAGAAATCGTGGCCTGATAACATCCTGCACGGGGTCACGTGTTGGTGACCTTGTAAATTAACCAATGAAATCACTACCTCCTAATATCTTAACGGGACGGGAATACATTTGTAGTCTGTAAGATCTGTCAGCGTCATTTTCTTGGATATGTGACGTTGCGTACAATGTTCAGTCACTTTTATGTAACGTCATTGAATAAAAAAAGGCATTTTTTATAACGTGACGACCGCTATTGACGTAACGTGATAGAGCAGTCAATCAAAAATTGCATTTTTGTGTCATTTCTTCAAATCAAAGGTCTTGTTCGATAAAAAAGTAAAACAACATCGCAGACTATATTTTCTAACATGTTAGACGAAAAAGACGACAAATAGACGAAAAAGGTTTTTTATGCTAACAATTCATGTCTCTATGTCATGAATTTGTACCGTTTTGTACAGTGTGTACTTGTGATTTCTCTCTGTTTAATCTTTTTCTTCGGATCTGTTGATCGGCAACTCTGCAAACAAAATCATTTTGAAGTATGACGTCACAATTCATTATAACGCAATGACGTCATAGAAGTGCGTTTTCGGGGAATCTCTGTGTCAAATTTTACCGCCATGTGGCACTTTGACTGAAACCGCATAGAGATGCGTGTTACATTTGTCGTGCCAAAAATAGTCATTTTCTCACCAAAACGCTTCAATAAAAGAAAAAATATTGCAGATATTTTGACAATTGTCCTCCCGTTATTTAATAAATGTATAACCTTTTAGTTTTTCAATTTAAAAAATAGTATTGCACTTATATTATTTAACTATTCAACGTTTTCTCCAATGAATTCTGGCGTGACGTAAAAGTGACCGAACATTGTGCGTTATGTCATCTATAGTCATTTCGCTCAAAGAGCATAACATAATTTAAGTATATGCATATGATCGTTATATCGATCTGTTGAACTCCTGCACAGGTAGTGAAAAGGTCATCAGAGCGTGACTCCTAATGGGAAGTTGTCAGATTATGTATGTAACGAATGACAATAGGATACGGAAAAAAGTGAGTGTAAGGATGCTTTGATGATGAAAATTTACGATTCGTTCAAGGAAGCGCAAAGATTCAAGCGGAGAGAAAGTCGGAGGCGTACGAAGGAGGAGACAAAATAGCAGAGGATAAATTTGGGAGAGATTGGAAAGCATTTCCTTTGGCGATGAAAAATCTCGTAAGTGAATTTTTCTGCTCCTATTTAATCATATTAAATTGATTTTAAAAATTATACATTGGATATGAAAAATAAAAAGCGTCATTATCTACCGAGGGCATTATTTTTATTTTATACGACTACATATGGGTCAAATAAGAAATATTAACGGTATATTGCGGATTACACGACATTTTTACTAATGGATGTCTGTATGATATGAATTACTTCAAATTGTAAGTATACAGCAAATATGCTATCCTATCCGTGTAGACAAAAAGTCAAATTTCCAAGGCATCGTGTACATTTATTAAGAAATATATAAAACACGGTCACACGATATAGAATTAATATTAAAATACAAGATGACAAATGAAACAAATTATATAATGCAATAAAACGCAACAAACCTTCCGACGACCGGGGCTGGCGGCTTCATTTGTCCCATAAATGACAAAAATGTCCACAAAAAGCTTTAATGTTAAACAACTAATGTAAATAATTCAATAACCACGTGATATATGATAACGTTTGTGCGGGACTTTTGTTTCTATTGGTGATGAAATTAAGCTAAACGATGATATTACGCGCTACCTTCAATTCAACGGGAAAATTACTCACGATTACGTTCTATCATCACTGACGATACTAGTCCCGCACAAACATTATCAGGTATTAGCGTACATGAATTATTACCATTTACATGGCTATTTATCACCAGTACATCGCCTTAATTTCAGATATTGAATCCTACGTTTTTCTTCCTGTCGATCGGTACTTGTACGGAGGGACTCATTGTCGGCGGTGTGGCGGCTTTCGGTCCAAAGTTCATGCAGGAGAAGTTCAACCTTCCGGCAGCTCTAGCTAGCTTTATCATGGGTAGGTAACACATATTGCAGATAACTAGAGCATGGAGAAAGATGGATGGCTAATAAACATTCTACACACGTATTAGCTTCCCCAAAAGCTAAGAAGACTACCATACAGCATTATGTATTAGTAAGTAATGATAGGAAAGCTTGGCGAATTGTTCTGTTCACAGTTAGCTGGCATAGTTCTCACGACAATTCATTTTTGAAGAATGATAATTTAAATACACATTCAATGTAAAATAATCAACTTCATGATATCCACGAAAGGGCCACTTTGGTTATAACTGCACTGTAATTTAGCGCAGTAAAGCATAGCATTTTGTTTCAACAACTCCCATGTACGGACCTTTACTACAAGTAGGTCATGAACAGCTAGCTAACAAAAGTCATATCACCGAATATTTGAAACCTCTCTAGACTTACCATTATACTCTTTTCAGTACATGTAGCGTCGCCTTATGTGGTTTCCGAGAATAATGCTCGACTACCAGAAAAAAGCATGCGGGCTTATCTGGGTTTATCTTATGAAAATTTGTTTGCAATAATTTCCCCACTGGTACCCCCTACACACATGACATCTTCAACAACAAGTAACCAATCAACACACGTAAATAATTATAGCTAACCAATCAAATTGACAGATTCTTTGTAACCATATGAAATCCCAACAACATGGCAAAGCGACCGATTAAAATAGTTACCATCCTTGGATGATGGTAGTAATAATGTTTAGTATTGCTGCGTGTTATAACTTTACCTTTGTATTCTCTATACTATTCTATAGTAAGTGGAGTCCAATACTTCAGATGTTATGATAGTGTGTTTCTTTTTACTACCTTGGGAAATATACTGCAGGCCTAAGCGCTTTCGTAAACAGTACTCTGTTCAGTGTGTTTTATTACTGAAACAATATGGAAATACTCAAAAACAATAATTGCCCATCAACGAATTACATTACAATACATACCTTTGCCTTGGGCCAAGAAAAGATGACATTACCATAATATATTTTCGATATCGTAAAAATTGCGTAATTCCGGTGATGGTGACGTCACGTTTTAGTGGGACTGAATGATGTTTCATTCACTTGAAGGATAAAGTTCGGGGTCAAGTTTGAAAAGGTTCCGTCAGATGTGGAACAAATTTACGTGTTCTTATTGACGGATAAAGCATTTCGTATTGTTCGTATTGACGAATAAAGCGGCAGTATATATATACGTAGTTATCCGTCAGAATGTGGGGGTAGTTGCTGGATAAATATACACATGTTGTGTATCATACAATGGTATGGATTGGATGATGTGTTTAAAGATGATTGACATTGGTATTAGTTCTTTTGTGGTCTTGTTTATCTGACCCTGACCGACTTATCTCATCAGCGCAACTGTAATCATATCACTATTCAAAAGCAATGTGATTTACGTTATAGGGGGATATCCAATTATTTTGCTATTTAAAGTAACGTACTTACAATGTATATATCACTTAGACTACTCCCTATTGTCCACTAACAACTACACATCTACTGTCACCACCGTCTTATACAGTATAACCAGGCCAGACAATGGACAACCTCGGTTAAACTAACATGACAATACAGGTTTTGCACCTGGTTTGGGTTCAGTAAAAGTACAACTAACCCCATAAAATGTCTACCCGAGTCCCCTCATGGCAAACCTCATTTTCTGGTCAAATCCATAATGGCTGAGATAACTATACGTTAAGTATTGATTTAAGTATAGTATTGGACCTGATCGGACATGAAAAATGATTGAGATGTCAAATGATGTCATGATGACCTATATTTGTTTAGGATAGTCTTTTGTCCGTCGTCGTGAATTGTGGCTTTACAATTCCTGATAAATACGATAACTTAATTAAGTATTAATTGAGCTTAATAGAACTTTGTAAAGCTTAACATCAGTAAAATCTCAGAGCTAACAACTTATTCGTCAGTCACATACAGAGTTAATGCTCTTCGCAATAATGCCATTATTGGACTTAATCACCAAACCTTATTGAACTTTGAATGCATCCTGACATCAGAATTAACTAGTAATGAGATTTCTCGAACAAGATCGACATATTCGACAGTTACTGACGCCATTGCTGCCTTTTGTTATAATTAAAATTTTACTTTGAACACCAATTAATAAATTACTGAAAATGTACCTATATAATATCTGTATGCTTTACTAGTAGTTTCTGAAAGTTGTCTGCTACGTAGTGAAGCTATCTATAGTTCATAAGTAAAATTTGAATTTAAGAAAAAAATTCTTACATATGAAACGAGTGTCGGAAAATTTACGAAATATGTTGGTGCATTTGGAACCTTCCTACTCCACGGCCTAAACTAATTTTCCAACAAAACAACCAAATAGTATTTTAATTGACTCAACATTACGTGAATTATCCTACCCTGTACAAATGTATTACGTTTACATATGACAGGTATTATAACGGTGCCCGGGGCAGGAGGTGGCATGTTCCTCGGGGGTTACCTCGTCAAGAAGTTAAAGCTCAAATGTAAAGGGATCATCAGAATGAATCTGGCCTCGGCGTTAGCTGCTGCTGTGATGGGCTGTCTGTTTCTGATTGGCTGTCCATCCCAGGACATAGCGGGGGTTACCACGGAATATACCACGCGTGGGTACGGACGTTCATAATTCGAAAACGCAAAGTGGTTTGTTAGTCCTTTTCCACAGTTTTCACCATATTCAGATTATTCGAGGCTTTTAGGAGGCTTTACGGACAGTGACTATATTTCTGAAAGAAAAACCCAAAAAACAACGATTTATTACTAACAACTTTCTACAGTAATGTAGGGAGCAGGATGTTAACGTTTCGTACTGAAATTACGATATACCTAATTAAACACATTGTGATAATACCGTATAGGCTGCTATTTACGGTTTCCCCGATTTTCGCTTAAAACAAAACTAATTATAAAAAATAAAAAAATAAACTAAAAAGAATAAATAAATAAATAAATAAAACCTAAAACAAAACTGTGTTAAATTTTGACGATCTGTTGTTCCTGGTATTTATGATGATTTATTTATTTATTTATTTTTTTACACATATGAACTAATCATGCTTGCATATCTACACAAAGACAGCTTACGGGTGAACCGAGTTTACAAAGCCAGTGTAATACTGGATGTGGATGTTCCGCAATGTTGTATGAACCTGTTTGTGGAATGGACGGGTCAATTTATTTCACTCCCTGTCACGCCGGATGTAATCTAGAATACGAATGGCTAGAAGGACCAATGGGACCATTTAAGGTAAAAGAATGAAATATTACTAAGTATTATCTAGAAAACAATTTTTAGAATAATAGGTGTTAAATTTTGTATTTACATGTTCTTCGGATTTAGCAAGATGAAATAAGTTAAGGTCATAAATGCCGAATATTGTTTGTTTTCACCAGTTGTTAATCTCTGTATATAAATGCCATGCTTGCCTTTTTATCAGGGCATATTTAGGTTGCTAGGAGTTCTTTGTGTCATTTATATGGTATTCTTGACAGTTTTACAGTAACTGTTCTTGCGTCGCAGCGTCCATGATGGCTATGATGAATAACACACATCTATCAAAACCGGATGTTACGTCACCAATACCGACCACACCGGAAACCTCCACTTCGACAGGTTCCGCGAATGTAACGGGCCCACCGATTGGTGCGTTCCAGGGAATCTGTTTGTCAGACTGTAAACTATTTTACGTGGTGGCGCCACTGTTGTTTCTGGGGATGATGTTAACGTTTATGACCGTCTCACCGACACAGACTGCAACAATGAGGTAAACACGATGGAAGGCTTTACGTACAAACACATTGTTATGGCGAGTGTCTATATAGTATTAAGTGGTTTCCAGTATAATGGCCAAGTTTTGGGAATGTCACATACAGTCAAATTAAAATATTGATACGACAATGTTCTTGTTCTGTGACACAAATTATCATTTCCCCGTGGGTGTAATCAAGTGATTTTTGTTTGTTTGATTAGTTAAATGACAAATTTGTTTTAGGTATGGCTTTTAGGAATGTCACAAAATTACTTTATCCAACCTATGGCAAACTACATTTGTGCTGGTATTTGGTAGGACAACCTATTATTAGTTTTGATATTACGTGTCCTTGCACAGCTTCTAAAGCTAGCATCGCCTCGGTGATTACAATATTTTTCTTGGACACAATATAATTTTCGTGTCACCCTGTAAGCCATTATTTAAATAAACCCGGCATCGTATAGAGGAATACATTGTAAAGCTGTACATGTTTTTAACGTTTATTTTTAATCGAAAAACTACCTTTTAAATATCAATAAAATATCAATTATAACATACCATTTTTGATCGGATATACATGTGTTTATTTTTGTGCATCTTTGTTCCAAAATGTAGTTTTGAATATAGATTATTGAAGATTAAGTTTTGATAAACGTTTTCATTTCTGCTCTCATTTTGTGTAACAAGGGGGATCACTCTAACGTTCCTATTGTTATAAATATAATTCAGCCTAGCGCACGAATGAGAGTGCCGCATATGTATGGCTTGTCTTCATGTTTATTATACAAACAAAACTTTCTTTATGGCATTGTATTTCATAATGTTAGTATGTCTTTTTATTTGTCTTTTCACTATTGATTCTTTAATTTGCAACATATCGGGCTGATTTATGTACAGTTTCTTTGATCTGCATATCCATAGCCAGTATATGTGTTTTCGTGTCTCATAAGTCTGTTCAGTTGGGCATTTTGTAGTTGAAATATACGCATGAACTTTGTAACGTGTGGAAAATGTGACATGAAATGTGTAAATGTGCATGAAACTTAAAGATACTCCACCGCTGATATATAGGATTTTTTCTCAATAGAAATGAAGAGCAGAAGAATTAGTGTTGCTTCACTTACTCTACATCATTACCTTAAGTATTTTATATTATTTTTTGTGTTAATTATACATATATATATATATATATCTTTAAATGCAATATTTTATTGATTTATTGATTAATTGATTGATTGTGTTAAAGTATATTCCAATCGCTATAGTGTTTTTTTTTTTATTTCTGAACCTACAGGTGCGTCCCTGAGTCACAGAAGGCACTAGCTGTCGGTACCCAGTGGTTGTTGTTGAGACTGTTAGGTAGGTACATATATGATATTAAAGGAAAAATGGCCTAAGGGGAAGCTACTTATTAAGACCATCTGCCAAATAAGGCCACTTCGCTAGGGCCCAAAACGACCATTTGTAACACAATGTACTACCTTTATATCGCCGACCTGCTTAATAGGACATTATTTATATTTTCTTAATGACAAATTTTAAGACAAGGCAATATCTATAAACATATCCGCTTTATAAGACAACTCTTTTAAATTTCCAAATAAAATCAAATTATAAATAAAAGACCACCTGGTTATAACGACCATGTTCCTCTGTTTCTTTATAGTCAGTTTTGAATGTATCAGTTTAGTTATTTTAGGTCCAAACTATACACCTTTTTTCTACCATTACATATAGTCTGCTACATTTAATTTCATTATTTCTCATTTCGTACATGGTAGTCCAATAATGCATTTCATCATTTCTCATTTCGTACATGGTAGTCCAATAAGTAATTTCATTATTTCTCATTTCGAACATGGTTGTCCAAATGTTCATTTCATTATTTCTCATTTCGAACATGGTAGTCCAAAAACTAATTTAAGTATTTCTTGTCTCGTGCATGATAGTCCAATAATTCATTTCATCATATCTCATTTCGTACAGGGTAGTTCAAATATTAATTTCGTTTATTTCTCATTTCGTACATGGTAGTCCAATAATTCATTACATTATTTCTCATTTCGTACATGGTAGTCCAAATATTAATTTGGTTTATTTCTCATTTCGTACATGGTAGTCCAATAATTTATTACATTATTTCTCATTTCGTACATGGTTGTCCAAATATTAATTTCGTTATTTCTCATTTCGTACATGGTTGTCCAAATATTAATTTCGTTATTTCTCATTTCGTACTTGGTAGTCCAATAATTCATTACATTATTTCTCATTTCGTACATGGTAGTCCAATAAGTAATTTCATTATTTCTCATTTCGTACATGGTTGTCCAATAAGTAATTTCATTATTTCTCATTCCGTACATGGTAGTCCAATAAGTTATTTCATTATTTCTCATTTCGTACATGGTTGTCCAATAATTCATTACATTATTTCTCATTTCGTACATGGTAGTCCAATAAGTAATTTCATTATCTCTCATTTCGTACATGGTAGTACAATAAGTAATTTCATTATTTCTCATTTCGTACATGGTAGTCCAATAAGTTATTTCATTATTTCTCATTTCGTACATGGTTGTCCAATAAGTAATTTCATTATTTCTCATTTCGTACATGGTAGTCCAATAATTAATACAACTATTTCTCATAAAGTACATGTTAGCCAAAAAATTAATATCATTATTTCTCATAAAGTACATGGTAGTCCAATAATTCAGTACATTATTTTTCTTTTCGTACATGGTAGTCCAATAATTCATTACATTATTTCTCATTTCGTACATGGTAGTCCAATAATTAATACAACTATTTCTCATTAAGTACATGGTAGCCAAAACATTAATATCATTATTTCTCATTTAGTACATGGTAGTCCAATACTTCATTTAATTATTTCACATTTCGTACATGGTAGTCCAATAAGTAATTTCATTATTTCTCATTTCGTATATGGTTGTCCAATAATTCATTACATTATTTCTCATTTTGTACATGGTTGTCAAATAATTAATATCATTATTTCTCATTTCGTACATGATTGTCCAATAATTAATACAACTATTTCTCATAAAGTACATGTTAGCCAAAAAATTAATTTCATTATTTCTCATTTAGTACATGGTAGTCCAATAAGTTATTTCATTATTTCTCATTTCGTACATGGTAGTCCAACACTTAATTTAATTATTTCACATTTCGTACATGGTAGCCCAATAATTTGCTTAGGTCGATAGGTGTTGTTGATAACACAACAATGATCCCACCATTCAAATCAATATTACACAAAACTGTAAATGATTTATCGGGGTAATGGCTAATATTACAAGTTTAAACAATTGTTTCCGTATACAATGGACATCTCCGCTTTCTGTTAATGATTGTTTAAGTGTTCTGAATGTTGTATATTGACTTTCTCGGCTATTCCATTTCGATTTCCATTACATAAGACATATACTTCTCGCATTTTAAAAATCCTGGAAATACCTTTCAACATATTGAGGTAGATATACAGTTCGCTGAAATAAACTTTTACGAATTTACTTTAATCTCAAAATTTGCGAAAGCGAATCCCACACGAATATTTTACTATTACTTTTCTAAATTGCACTATGCTATATATCCATTAGTGTAGCTGAAAGTACCCGTAAAAATGCAATAACTCCTATTTATTGTTTTAGCATAAACATTGGGTAACTTTCTGGTATATTTGTTTCAGGAACAACCCCGGGGCCGCTTATTCTCGGATCAATAATTGACAGCGCATGTAAAGTCTGGCAGGATGTTTGTGGTGAAGTCGGAAGTTGCTGGATATACGAAAAGGCGGACATGGGGATCAGGATATTTGTTTGGTGGTGTCTAGTGAAAGGCTGTAGCATATTGTGTTACTTCCTCGCCCAGCATTTCTACAGATCATCTACACACAAATCGGACGAGGAGGAGGAGGAAGCCATGCACTCTATACATAAAACGGATGACGACGAGGAGGAAGCCATGCACTCTATAGAAAATATGGACACCAGAGAAACTAAAATCTGTTAAACAGAATGGTTACTGGTCGTTACAGCAATATTTCATTATAAATCATTATCATTCATCACCATTGAACTGGGTTCAATAATGAAATTTAGTTTCGACTCCTCACCATTGAACTGGGTTCAATAATGAAATTTAGTTCCGATTGTGCATTTATTTTAGTTTTGTATTCAATATATGTTTACGATAAATTACTAAAAACACCGAATGTATAACATATTTATCATTGATACAACAACACAGTTTGAATGGGTTTACTGAAGGAAATTAGTTTCGAACAGTTTGCCTTTAAGCCCATTACATTTGAATCAATGATGTGCTAATATTTCGCATACAACAGCTTATTTTTAACATCTACTTTTTAAAATATGATGGATTGGAGCGCCAAAATGGCTCAAACCATACATAGCCCTAAGCTGAATCCGTATAATTACGTGAAACGCTTCATTTAATGCCTCCCGTACCAGTTTCATTTGACTAAAACTTGCTTGAAATGATCCTGATATATTCTCGACAAATTGTTGTTACATATCTTGTTGATCCAAAATCGAATATTGCTACCATGACACCACATCTATTTAATTTCCTATACGACTATTTCCAAGGTGGTAAAGCTGGGCCTCTTGTTATAAATGATAAGCTGTTGAATGACACCAGGTACCACATAAATCCTTCCATAACAATTAAAAAGGCACGCATTTCATTTAAAGCATAATAAATTGAGCCTTGATTTTAAATATTTACAATAGCCACATATACTGTTGGTAAAGGGACAATTCACTCAGGCTAATTCTTTTATATAACCAAGAAGCAAAATATGGCATAAATGTATTGTTCTATATTTCTTCTGAAACATATAACATACAAGAGGCCCAAGGGCCTTAACGGTCATCTGATTACCTTGGCAATAATCATAATTAGACATCGTGTAATGGTAGTTACTTCGATTTTGGATCAACCAGAGATGTAACAACATTTTGTCAGGACCATGTCAGGATCATTTCATGCAGGTTTTAGCCAAATCGCACCGGTGGAACTTGAAAAGAAGTTCGAAATGTGTTTTCAAGATGGCAGCTGTGGCGGCCATCTTGGATTTCGGATCGACCCGAAAAATAAAAACACTTTGTCAGGACCATGTCAGGATCATTTCATGCAAGTTTCAGTCAAATCCCACAGGCAGAACTTGAGAAGAAGTTCAAAATGTTTTTCAAGATGGCGGCTCTGGCGGCCATCTTGGATTTCGGATCGACCCGAAAAATAACAACGCTTTGTCAGGACCATGTCAGGATCATTTCATGCAAGATTCAGCCAAATCGCACAGTTAGAACTTGAGAAGAAGTTCAAAGTGTGTTTTCAAGATGGCGGCTGTTGCGGCCATCTTGGATTTCGGATTGACCTGAAAAATAACAACACTTTGTCAGGATCATGTCAGGATCATTTCATGCAAGTTTCAGCTAAAACGCACTGTAAAAGCTTGAGAAGAAGTTCAAAATGCATTTTTCAAGATGGCGGTCATCTGGGATTTCGGATCAACCCGAAAAATAAAAACACTTTGTCAGGACCATGTCAGGATCATTTCATGCAAGTTTCAGACAAATCACACTGTTAGAACTTGAGAAGACATTAAAAATGTGTTTTCAAGATGGCGGCTGTGGCGGCCATCTTGGATTTCGGATCGACCCGAAAAATAACAACACTTTGTCGGGACCATGTCAGGATCATTTCAGATAAGTTTCAGCTTAATCCCACTGGTCAAACTTGACAAGATGATTGAAATGTGACAAGTTTACGGACGGCGGACGGCGCACGACGACGGACGAGGCATTATGGCTGTAGGTCATCCTGAGCCTTCGGGTCAGATGACCTATAAATATTGACAAATTCTACGTTATTGATTAGTATTTTAATTGATATCGTTGATCAATACGAGTAAGCAGGTATGATATGTACGCTGTACCCATACCCGAGTAAAAGTCATACACGTTAAACAATTGTACTACATTACCACTGAAGAGGCGATGAAATGATTTCTAGGCATGGCAATTCACCATATAAAATAAACACACAACTGTCAGAGCGATCTGAGCGATTCTAGACAAAAGTAGCATTACTTTACGAGCAAGGGACAGGGTTCGGCATACAAGATGTTCGACCACAATGTGTAATGGCGGACAGCGAGCGAGTTGAACATTTCACACGCATTTCACCACCATGGGCTTTTCTGGCATATCACAGTAAAACCGACAGAGCTAACTTCTATTAGAACTGGGTTTTGTTCCGATATATGTACAAATTTTAATGTTCTCTTAGGCTAAATTGTCCCTTTAAATTATAAAACATGTTTAGTTATATACGACATAAATAGTTAAAAGCGAAATGCAAAAAAGACCATATTGTTTTTTTGGATTTTGACGATGTTTAAGCATACGTTGCTGTAGTATGATATATTTCTAATTTTGCAATCGTTATATTTACCGACGGGAACTACACAGATATTACCTTCAATTTTGTGTACTCTAGGGAATGCCCTGTCTATCAGTACAAACCGTACGAGAGCTATTAATTAAAGCGGAAATCAGCGGAAAATACACTTAACCTCTGTGATCGGAACTTAAATACACAATGTGTGTTTGATTGAATCCGATAAATCATCTAACGATAGTCGTGTATCATCATTATCTCTTGTATTGATTAGTTAATGACGTATATACAAATCAAAGTATAGTCAGGCACTCGTGATGAGTGATATCCAATAACTACACTCTCGTGCATTGTGTGTTTAAATGAAGTGGATTGCTAGTGTAAACAGATATGGCAATATTTAAGGAACTGCAGACTGTATATAAATTACATTGCTTTGGGTATTATGTAAACTTACTCTACCATCTAAATTAAACTAACGATTGATGGATAGACAGTATGCATCGTAAACGATAATATCACATCGGTATCAGGTAAAAACACGCACTCTCGCTATATTACTCCTAGGCACATAGACTACACTGACTCTGGTATCATGAATACGTACTTTACCATTTGATTGGTTCAACTAACAGTTCAGTGGAAATCTGGACCAAATAAGATATTTCGCCTGTAACGAATTTGGAATAGACCGCAGATCAGTTTCGAAGCCTGCATATTGGGTATAAATGGTTTCAAATGTTTAATGTGTTGGTAGGGGAATATATGTAGATGTTAAATATATAAAGAAATTTTGAAATTCTGTTAAGTCTGTTTCTTAAGGGGGAAGGGGTAATTATTATAGGAATTTTATGAAAATTTTGGTCAATTCTTGGTGCGGAATTCAACACAAGAGGGCACCCCCCCACATAAAAACTTAGCTGGATCGTATATCATTAAAAAATTCACAGGTAATTGAGATGACCCTCTTCAAAATTAGTGACGGGTGGCCAGACTTGAAAACTCCATTTAACATGGACAGTGGCAAATGTTAACATTGTCGTCTATGGGAAATCATTTGGTTCTGCGGTCTCTGGAAATTATGCGATCAAAACAGTTTTTTGTTTTGTTTTATACAGCTTCTCTGTGTAATGCCGAGCTACATGTACTTGTAAATAATGTTGTTAGTGTTGTTAATTACAAACGGTAATTAGACTTAAGTTCCAAGAAGTAAATAATCGGGCAATAGTGTGATATCAACTGGTACCCATCGCCATGATATAACCCTACAGTTATTACAATTATCACAGGTCCTGTCCATTCTTCTTTTCTTTTCTTCGCCCTGTACAACGTCAGATAATGATATAACCCTACAGTTAATACAATTATTACAGGTCCTGTCCATTCTTCTTTTCTTTTCTTCGCCCTGTACAACATCAGATAATGATATAACCCTACAGTTATTACAATTATTACAGGTCCTGTCCATTCTTCTTTTCTTTTCTTCGCCCTGTACAACGTCAGATAATGATATAACCCTACAGTTATTACAGTTATTACAGGTCCTGTCCATTCTTCTTTTCTTTTCTTCGCCCTGTACAACGTCAGATAATGATATAACCCTATAGTTATTACAATTATTACAGGTCCTGTCCATTCTTCTTTAAAGAAATTACATTAATGTTTTTGTATTCCGGACATGGAAAAAACTATCAAAATCACATTGTTTAAAAAAAAAGTGATTAATACGCATTCTGTTAGTCAATAGTAGTTTATTTTATAATTAAGCTGAATTATATTTAGTTCCACTTTAAACATTCACTTGTGATATACGATTTTGGTTCGATTGAAGACAACATATCTTCACAATTTTCTGGACTTCATTTTGATTGTCTCTATCGATGCAGTTGAAGGCAGCACATCTTAACAATATTATCCTAGACTTCACTTTTGATGAACTTTATTGATGCGGTTAAAGACAGCATACCTTCTTTTTTCACGTTCAGTCCTTATTTTATTTTACATTTCAGTACATGTTACGGTACGGTGTAGTATATTAGGAATATGTCAAGACTGAAAATAAAATCACACGGTATTGTTACAAACAAAGATACCATTTAACTTCGTTCAAATATATGTTGATATAATGTACATATTATTGAGAGAAAATGAGAAAATAAATCAAAGTTATGTACGTTATGCAATGTATATGTAATTTATATTGACTAGAAATATGCGCAGATGCATTAACATTTATATAAAAAACTATCACAAAATATAAATATCCTTAAAATGAAAAGAAAAAGGAAAGATGTTTTTTTAAACTTTATCTTAAAAACGTAATTCTAATGTCTTGCTTTTGATGGACAGGATTGGCGTGGTTGAAGAGAGCTTATATTCGATTTTTTTTGCATTCGAAATTTATGAAAAGAAACTTTTTTTATCGTTACCATAAAACTTCATTCTAGACTAGGATCCACCAAACCCCATCGTTAACATAAAGATAAGGGTACACGATAGAGTTAGCGTGAAAAACAACCAGAACAAAACATCATCCAGGATAAGGCTGAGGCTCCGACATGTAATCCTTTTATTAGCCTTGTCGGCATCGATCTTATCAAATCCGTCCAACATGTAGTTGTTGGTTAGTTTTTCATTGTTTCCAGGTATGGGTTCCTCTGTGACGTCATTACTCGATAAAGAGTCCGTCCCGTCCATACCTTGGTCCTGTGCCTTAGTTTTGACCTTTGTGCCCCTCCGGAGTTGTCTGTAAAGCCGGAGTGCCCAGCGGATAACCGTCGGTAGTTCCGTGTCGTTCCCTTTGTGATAGAGTTTGAGAACCAGAGCCGTGAGGATTACTGCTAGACCGGATATAGTCAGGACCACGACCAAATACACCTCTACAATACCAAGAAATCGTAAAAAGTAAAAACTCCGTGATTCATTATGTAAATAGTAATAATTAAAGTAAATGACGCAGAAAAAACATATTGCCTCTATATCCATACATAAAATATTTAAAATTGATTTGTTACTCTAATCCTTTTAGGGGCCGCGGTGGCCCAGTGGTTGAGATATCTCGACATATTACCACAAGCCCTCCACCTCTGGAGTTCGAATCCCATATGGGGCAGTTGCCAGGTACTAACCACTTGCCGGTGGTTTTTCTCCGAGTACGCCGGCTTTTCTCTACCAACAAATCTGGCACGTCCTTACATGACATTGACTGTTAATAGGAAGTTAAACCAATAAAACCCATTATATTGACTTTGTGCGAGTAAGTCATTTTCATTTAAAATGTTCCACATATAATATACACAATGCATCTTATTCGGGATGCGATTTATGATGCACTTAAAATGACATTCGTGGAAAAGCGAACAATGAAATAGCATTAATGCTTAGATTACATTTAATAACCATTTTTAAAAGATGATGATATAACGTCTGTTTTGATTGGATAGTTTTCATGATCTAATCCTCGTGATTTTCATAGAATTCTATGACGTTGTTGTGGCGACGTCGAAACTGGTAAACGTTACACAACTTTCATATTGTCATCACGATACTGGATAGGATCGCGAAAAAGGCCTATGTCATTAACAGTGTAAATGAACTGAAAAATAGAAAATTTAAAGTAATCGATACAACTGATTTAACATTGTCAACAATTTTCTGTCAGTTGTTCCTATTGGGGGATCGGCTGACAAACTGGACACGGCACAGCAGATCCCGATCACGACTTAATTATAAAGTTTTTATACATAGCTAGCCAGTAGGTCTGTATTTTGTTTACCTTTAATCAGAGAAAACTATATAAATCCCAACATATCCATTCGGAAACATCGCACGTCTCAACTTTTGTGATTTAGGCCAATCGATTGTAGAGCAAGCTTCACAACAATTTTGGCCGTTTCTTCGATATTAAAGATAACTATTACAAGATTTCTTACAAACAGGTGTCTTGGAAAGACCACAAATGCACTAGTAAATAATCGAATGGGTAATTCTGGCAGAAAATGCATAAAATGCTGCACTTTTCGTACCACATACTTTTTTTAACACTCGACTTCGTCTAGTGTTCAAACTAAAATTCATGATATAAACTCCAATAGGCTAATGGAAAATGACATTCTATCGTCTAATTACATAATCTCGAAATATGTTTAGTCTACAATGGATAAACAAATCATTATCGTTATGGACAGAACAGTCATCTCCGTCACAATGATAATGACGTCAAGATATGTGCATGACAGTTCGTGCACTGAACAACACCAAATGAGTTAAGTTTAAACAGCGAGGTCACAATGAAATGTAAATCAGAATTGTCGTCGCTTGTTCTAGCTTTTAATTTGTGAAACTTACAACACCTAGCTTTACAAGACCTACCCATGACGGATGTATGCAGTGACGTGGCTGGCATGTGTGTAGACACAACCGTCAACAAGACCTCCAGGGCGAGAACCACCGTCAGAATGAAGGATATGCGCTCCCCGGATTCCGAGGGCAGCTTGAAAACCATGGGAGTCAGGAGTGACGTCAGCAGGATCGGTACGATTACATTCATGACGTAGAACTCATATCGTCTCTCGAGTGTCATAACAAAGGATAAAAAATTGCGGCCGTTTGTTGATAAAGACGATATGTAGGTATGGTATAACTGCCATTCCCCGTTAGTATGATAGTCTTTGGTTAATATCTGTGATGCATTATTCCTGATTCTTATGTCTTCCACATTGTACGGCCAGCCCGATATCTGTATCATAAAAAACAATGGTATATCTAAAGTGATTGACATGTTATGTTATGTCCGTATTAAATTTTCTGATTAACGTTTTTTCGTAATTCTATCAGATGTACAACAAAAACAAATAACAAATATGTTAAATGACATAATTTGGTGGTTTTACAACGGCAACGAATACCTGAGATCTACTTGTTCATTTCTTTAAACCATCCTGGACAGACATGCCAAACCGCGAGCTCCATTACTAAGTTTTCTAAAATTCATTTCTATTGATTTCATCAATTACTTTTTAGCTATTTTTCTATTATATATTTAACAGATAAATTCGTTTAAAATAATTTAAATAAATAATGAATATCTGCTGAAACACTAGCACCAATGATAAAACACTAGCTAAATATGCCCTTCGATCTTATTTTTGATCAGAATTCAAACTACGGTATAAACAAGAGCAATATTTTACGGGGTCTTCGAAATAACAATTCCAACAAGATGGAAAGAAAGCTACATGGACACCACAGCTACATCAAATGCACAATTAAATAATAAATAGTCTGCATAATCTGAACATTGATTGCTAAACAGAAAAAAAATGTATAAACACTTATACAAATGGAATAAATCATCTTACCGTTATTGTGCATGTTTGCACGTCGAACGGAAACCACGTGGTATCTACAGAACAATGTGTGTTATATAGACCAGGGGGCTCCCACGTGACATGTCCTTGTGACGTCACACGTAATAAGAGATTTGATCCGGACATGGACGTTATTTGATTAAATCTGAAATAAAGAATGTATTGGATGAAAATGATCCCTACTTAAAACTTCGCTATTCACCAAAAACAGACATCAATGAAGCTATACCTTTGTTGTTTTCAGTATAATGTTATGAAGCGATATGTTTTCTTGGTAAACTATTTTTTTTTATTATCATTCAATGGTTTTGAAAGGTTTCTATCCATATTATGTAAATTTAACCATCACACTGGCAACCAAGGACCAATGATGTGTGACTAGTGTGATCGTTGTCTGTGACCGGGTAGGTGTGTTTGATCTGTATCTTTGGTAGCATGCTTCACTGAGATAACACTATAAAACAAAGCTCATTTTATAACGGCCCAGTCTGATACAGATCGTTATTATCACTGCGTTGGTTAAGAGGATCTGACAACATCCCATTAGGGATAATGTCCAGGTGACCTTTTGAAATGGCCAATCAAATTGCTGCTGCCAGAATTTTTAATGTGACTTTAGTGGACAAAATTGTTTGAAAAAGCTGTCAGAATTATTTTCCTGTACGAAGTCATCTCGCCCAAACAGCACAACAAATCTAATTGTATATGTCTACAGGGACAAACTGGGGTTATTAATTAATGTAGCAATGTGTAGAAAATGCATTGGATCTGAAGTACATAGGTACAAAGGTCATCCGAACATGACCCCATATGAGATGTTGTCAGATCCTCTATTGAACGGAGTGGTTATAAGGATACGAATTTCAGTCAAATTGACAACGTCCTCGCCTATATGTGATGTGATGAGGTGTGTGGAACTTTCTGTAAGTTTTGGGATTCTGTAGTATATTTGTGTCTCTGTGTGATAGTGGCGCTATTTGTCTTTTTTAGTGCTATGGCATGGAAGCATGCCGTCAAAGATACCGAAGAGCACATCACACCTGATATTGACGAAGAGCAAAACATAACTCTAATTGGATTATGTTCATTCAGGATAGTTTATCAAAAAAGGACATTTCTGATTGTTCTATGCTAAATATCAAGAGTAACTATTACTGTAACGTTAATTTCATTGTTTATTGTCTGTTTAAGTTGTTACGTTAGACAATAAGGTGAACTGGTGACACTAATGAAGTACGTACGTATTGTTTATTGTCTGTTTATGTTGTTAGGTAGACAATAAGGTGAACTGGTACCATTAATGAAGTAATTACGTATTGTTTATTGTCTGTTTACGTTGTAACGTTAGACAATAAGGTGAACTGGTGACACTAATGAAGTACGTACGTATTGTTTATTGTCTGTTTACGTTTTTAGTTAGACAATAAGGTGAACTGGTATCACTAATGAAGTAATTACGTATTGTTTATTGTCTGTTTACGTTGTAACGTTAGACAATCAAATGAACTGGTATCACTAATGAAGTACGTGCGCATTGTTTATTGTCTGTTTATGTTGTTAGTTAGACAATAAGGTGAACTGGTATCACTAATGAAGTACGTACGTATTGTTTATTGTCTGATTACGTTGTAACGTTAGACAATAAGGTGAGCTAGTATCATTAATGAAGTACGTACGTATTGTTTATTGTTTGTTTACGTTGTTGCGTAAGACAATAAGGTGAACTGGTGACACTAATGAAGTACGTACGTATTGTTTATTGTTTGTCTACGTTGTTAGTTAGGCAATAAGGTGAACTGGTGACACTAATGAAGTACGTACGTATTGTTTATTGTCTGTTTACGTTGTTACGTTAGACAATAAGGTGAACTGGTATCATTAATGAAGTACGGAAGTATTGTTTATTGTCTGTTTATGTTGTTAGTTAGACAATAAGGTGAACTGGTATCATTAATGAAGTAATTACGTATTGTTTATTGTCTGTTTACGTTGTAACCTTAGACAATAAGGTGAACTGGTATCATTAATGAAGTACGTACTTATTGTTTATTGTCTGCTTATGTTGTAAGTTAGACAATAAGGTAAACTGGTATCACTAATGAAGTACGTACGTATGGTTTATTGTCTGTTTATGTTGTTACGTTAGACAATAAGGTGAACTGGTATCATTAATGAAGTACGTACGTATTGTTTATTGTCTGTTTATGTTGTTTTTAGACAATAAGGTGAACTGGTATCATTAATGAAGTACGTACGTATTGTTTATTGTTTGTTTATGTTGTTACGTTAGACAATAAGGTGAACTGGTGACACTAATGAAGTACGTACGTATTGATTATTGTTTGTTTACGTTTTTAGTTAGACAATAAGGTGAACTGGTGACACTAATGAAGTACGTACGTATTGTTTATTGTCTGTTTACGTTGTTAGTTAGACAATAAGGTGAACTGGTGACACTAATGAAGTACGTACGTATTTTTTATTGTCTGTTTACGTTTTTAGTTAGACAATAAGGTGAACTGGTATCACTAATGAAGTACCTACGTATTGTTTATTTTCTGTTTATGTTGTTAGTTAGACAATAAGATGAACTGGTATCACTAATGAAGTAATTACCTATTGTTTATTGTCTGTTTACGTTGTAACGTTAGACAATAAGGTGAACTGGTATCACTAATGAAGTACGTACTTATTGTTTATTGTCTGTTTATGTTGTTAGTTAGACAATAAGGTGAACTGGTATCACTAATGATGTAATTACGTATTGTTTATTGTCTGTTTACATTGTTAGTTAGACAATAAGGTGAACTGGTATCACTAATGAAGTACGTACTTATTGCTTATTGTCTGTTTACATTGTTAGTTTGACTAGAAGGTGAACTGGTATCACTAATGAAGTACGTACGTATTGTTTATTGTCTGTTTATGTTGTTAGTTAGACAATAAGATGAACTGGTATCACTAATAAAGTAATTACATATTGTTTATTGTCTGTTTACGTTGTGACGTTAGACAATAAGGTGAACTGGTGACACTAATGAAGTACGTACGTATTGTTTATTGTCTGTTTATGTTGTTAGTTAGACAATAAGGTGAACTGGTATCACTAATGAAGTAATTACGTATTGTTTATTGTCTGTTTACATTGTTAGTTAGACAATAATGTGAACTGGTGACACTAATGAAGTACGTACGTATTGTTTATTGTCTGTTTACATTGTTAGTTAGACAATAAGGTGAACTGGTATCACTAATGAATTACGTACTTATTGTTTATTGTCTGTTTACATTGTTAGTTAGACAAGAAGGTGAACTGGTATCACTAATGAAGTACGTACGTATTGTTTATTGTCTGTTTATGTTGTTAGTTAGACAATAAGGTGAACTGGTATCACTAATGAAGTACGTACGTATTGTTTATTGTATGTTTATATTGTTACGTTAGACAATAAGGTGAACTGGTGACACTAATGAAGTACATACGTATTGTTTATTGTCTGTTTATGTTGTTAGTTAGACAATAAGGTGAACTGGTGACACTAATGAAGTACGTACGTATTGTTTATTGTCTGTTTATGTTGTTAGTTAGACAAAAAGGTGAACTGGTATCACTAATGAAGTACGTACGAATTGTTTATTGTCTGTTTATGTTGTTAGTTAGACAATAAGGTGAACTGGTATCACTAATGAAGTACGTACGTATTGTTTATTGTCTGTTTATGTTGTTACGTTAGACAATAAGGTGAACTGGTATCACTTATGAAGTACGTACGTATTGTTTGTCTGTTTATGTTGTCACGTTAAAAGAAGTACGTACGTATTGTCGACGACGATTTGTGGCAGCCATACAGTGTCCTCGTGTAAGTACATATCCTGTATACTGGCATAATTAGTTCCTGACCAATCAAAACGCTGATCAGTCCAGGTCTAAAAATAGATACAATATTTTATAGAAGGATATATAATAACATGTTTGAATGAAAATATAAGTCAAATCTACATTATGTATATTTTAAACTCGAGAGCGTTCATTAGAAAACTACCAATCTAAATAAATTGACGTCATAATTTAACAGATAATTGATACAAGATTAAGTAATAATGCCACGTGTTTATAAAACACATCTCGTTCACCACCGACAACACAAGAAGAAAAAGCGCAGTTATTGTTAGAATGTAAGAAATATAAATAATGATTTCGCGTGAAGAGCACATA
>SAYR01004746.1:0-73168 GCA_004382745.1 Argopecten irradians irradians
CATTTGAGTTGGGCGCAAATGTAGAGGAACAGATACAATTACACATTATTCCTGTCAAGTGCCATGAACCGCGGATCTCCAAAGTGAAAATCTACGGCTCTACTACATAGTCTGTCAGCTGAGTGACAGATATCGCATTTAACCCTGTACAAACCACATTGACCCGATCATTTTACAGCTGTACACCAACTTAATAGCTGTTACAAAATCGTTAGACATGATAAAAGAAATTGATTCCGTGGTGCTAATAATTTTAAAGAATTGAATAGCAATTTATTTATTTATATATATTGTGACGGTCAAGTGGTCAGGACTCTATATCCTGAACCGACTTGAAAATAACCAGTGGTAGCGCGGCTACCGCCACATAAGCATTCCAGGGATAGAAGACTCTTGCCTAACTACCCTAACCATTGACGACTTAGTTACACCATGGTTTCATCTGAATAGTTCTAAAATCCTCCAAGAAACAACCAGGATTCCAAAATACAGGTACAAACTTAGACATTTATTAATAAGATACATAAAATAAAGGTTCACAATATCAGCAATATTTCACCATATCTCCAAACATACGCAAGTTTCCATTCCAACTATCTATCGGCTTCTTCATTGTAATTCAGACTTCACATCAATAAATCTAATCCAATAACAACTGAGCCTAACGTAACAGTAACAGATGCATCTTTACAAAGTATTTCCAGCTTCTCAGTACCAAATAAATTCCTAAAATTAACATGAATAATCCCATAAATCCATTCCCACATATATAAACTACATGTAACATGATACACAAACATTACAAACTCAGGAACTGAGGAAATCACCTCTCTGTCCATCGATACACACTAACAACAACAAACACAACCGACCTCGGACACAGACAGACGCAGACTGACTGGTTTCAAAGATCACGTCATCTATAGAATATTAGCACGAGAAGCGATCGCTGGATTCGCTGGAAATTGCTGGATCACTCGCTGGATAATCTCTAACCAACATCAATAATCATACAAAACAATGTTTATCTTCTATAAACATTAATACACGTAATATAACTCTAATAACTCACTTTTCCTTCACATCACATGTTCAAAACATCGTCTGCAACAACCGGAAGCACTGGTAATGCAAAATACGAAACTAATTATAAGCTATCGGCTAGCTCCGCAGCTGTCATAACAATAATGGCTGCGCTCTGTAGCAGAAACATGTGCTTCAATACATCGATTACTTGACATCTTTACACAATAAACAGACCTCGTGAGTAATCAGTTATCAGTAGTAGCATCTCTCTATCAATCAACCATGAGTGATACATCCTTATCATAAATAGATATAACTGAATCCGCTGACAAAACATCGTGTTGTCACCATATATTCATATTTTTGGAGGGGTGTGTGTGTGTTTTTATTATTTAGTTATTATGTGGAATTTAATCACATTGCAAACCGTCAATTATTATAATAATAGATTACACACAACACGAAATGTCGTCAAAGCATTATCAGTCACGTGACATTATAGAACATTATCTCTACTTAATATTGTTCTTATCTCATTGAATGCGATTTTTGCATTGATTTATCAAACTTTCATAAAATACTACAAATTTAATATGATTCGTGAACATCATATGTATTTATATATATAAAAAAAATTCAAATAATTAAATTTTCCCAATATAGTTCAAACTATGACACAATGTAGAAATTTTGATTTGTAGCGATTTTGATAAAATTTTGATCAATTGATTTAAAATTATGTTGATGTTACACTAATTATGACAGTATATGGTAGAAGCATTTTGGAATTAAACACACTTTCCTAATTATCTACATACCGTAATCCATATACAAATATCAAAGCTGTTAACCTGATAGGTAGGTGTCTCATATATATATCCAAAAATCATCACTACTGTGTTCAAGACTGCATGCAGAGCTACATATGTATGGTCCTCCTTGTTGAACAGTGAAAACTAAACTGAGCAAATGTTTCAATGGAGTACCATATAGTACCTGTGCATGGATCTTTCAAGAAGTTCATGCAAATCATGATGCATGCTCTCTTAGTGAGGCAATGGAATGCATCATAAACATATCTCAATGTCTTATATGGGTTTACCTGGAGCTGTGGAATAGTTAAACAATACCCATGTCATATTGGAGAGTACCAATGACATTCGATACCATGTTTTAAGTATGAGAAACACCTCAAACTGTGGAATAGTCAAAATAATGAATAGTTTTCGGTCTTTACGGACCTCGAACAATTCCTTATCTTGACTATTCCACAGTTTTCGGTGTTTCTCCTATACGTATCAACATTAGCAGTTAGGTTCTGGTGTACCAATAGCTTCATCAGAGAATAAAGCAGTTGTTAAATGTCCGAATACTGAACATCACACCTCACGGTCGTTTATTTAGCAGCATAAACACTTGAGGGAACATAACTTTATAATAGTTTAGATAAAAGGTGGTATTTAAGACTTAAGTATTAATGCATAGTTTATGCTTTGTGTTTTGTTTAAATGATAAAAATATCAATGAGTCGATAACAGTATTTATTGCTGATAAATGTTGATCACAGGTGGCCAATTAAGGTATTCGAATACAATCATAATGTCAGACTAAACATTTCCCCCACACTTTTCATCTACATATTCATATTATTTCAACACACTCCATACACGGGAGGTCGTCATTAAATAACCCTGGTTGTTAGTATGACGTAAATATAATAAACTAAACTAATATCGTTTTAAGTTTAGAAGACAAACCCTTCATAAAACAAAGCCTTCATCTCACGTGAAGTATGGCAAACAAGTTTAAGAACTATATATCAATGAGTAAGTCAATATTAATATACTGAACTGTTGACACATCGATATCAATCAAGCTCAGAACAGGAAGCAAATTTCAACACACGTCGATTGGACGGTTTTTATTCCAATAGATGTCATCGATTCAATTTCGGGTTTTAAAACTCAAATAGCGAACGTCACTCAGCTTACTTTTTCATAAATATGAATTAGTAAAATATTATATGCATAATGTCATCATTGATTTATAAATATATTCTTAAACAAAGTAAGTATGATTATACAATTGTTCATTACAATAAAAAAATCGTTACTAGTTAAATTATATTAATTTCAAATATTTACCGCAAACGGTATTGATCATACATTCTAGATATGGGGCTTAGAAGTTGAATCTAAAAGGCACGGACAAACAGGTGCATGCTGTTTTAAAAGTATTTGCACCAACATAGAATTATCCACTGTCATAGTTCTTGTTCTATGCTCTATTTACTTTATGTATGCTAAGATAAAACATTAATGAAATTACTGATATTACTGCAAAATTAATTTAATTGATTCATAAGTGTTCATAAGAGCTGTTACTGTACTACCGTATCATAGTTTTTTGAGTACGATTTCAAACTTGCTGACTGAACATTAATTTAGTATCTACAACGGCTTCCCTTTTAAAGGTTCGAAATCAAATTTTGTTAAAAATCATAGTATGTTATATAACACTAAGTGTCGTTACACAGGAGGAGATTCATTCAACACACAACCGTTCCCTTGTATATAATACATATATGCTTTTCATACTTTAGATTGTTTTTTTTAAATAAATTGACATTAACCATTGTACACTTGATACCTCTCAACTACAGGAAAATTCCTATAATTCTAAGACGTGCCCCACCTAACGTATTGCTTTTATCCTCTGTAGTGAGAGGTAATTAGATTTATCTGAGCCAAACATTTCACCACGGTTTCTTAGTATCATTATATATGTTAACAATTGTAAGGAATGCGGTCCTATTAGAATTGAAATTGCTCAATGAATGTGTTAATTCCATTATGACAAATGCAAGTAAATGTGTTGTAGTCTATAGTAAAGCGTTTTATTACCATGGTGCCGCCATTCCCTATCTAATAGAATAAACAAATAAAATACTATAATGGAATGAAGCAGATCAATGCATATCTTTTCAAATATTGTAATATTTTTTTTATATCTATGTGAGGAGAGGATCCATAATGAACTGTTTAATAGTGTATTTTAGAGTCCTATAAACCATTTCACACAGATAGTGTACTTCGATAAACATTTATATTATATCAGGGAGATACTACTTAAGTAATGCTAGGGAAAAAACTGCATTATGTTTTACCTTTTAAATATGATAATGGTATCGAAGCCAAAAAGAGGTAGGAGTTTTACTTCTACAGCTTTATCAACCAAATATGTTTTATTTGATAATATGCTTACTAAAATAATTTGTTTTCATATTAGATTGATCCATTATTTAAGGTGGTCATAAAAATGCCCCTTGCAAACTGTGTGGAGATACTATCATTGCTGAATAGGTGACCCTAGCTACCTCATAGTCCGAAAGCGCTATAGTCAAAAGATCCGATAGTCCATGTGTCTGAAAGTCCGAAAGCGCTATAGTCCGAAGATCCGATAGTCCGTATGTCTGATAGTCCTAAAACACTATAGTTCGAAGATCCGATAGTCCGTATATCTGATAGTCCGAAAGCGCTTTAGTCCGAAGATCCGATAGTCTGTATGACTCATAGTCCGAAAGCACTACAGACCGAAGATCCGATAGCCCGTATGTCTGATAGGCCGAGGGCCCTATAGTCTGAAAATCCGATAGTCCGTATGTCGAATAGTCCGAAAGCGTTATAGTCCGAAGATCCGATAGTCCGTATGTCTGATAGTCCGAAAACACTATAGACTAAAGATCCGATAGTCCGTATATCTGATAGTCCGAAAGCGATTTAGACCGAAGATCAGATAGTCCGTATGTCTGATAGTCCAAAGGCCCTATAGTCCGAAAATCAGATAGGCCGAAGGCCCGATAGTCCGAAGGCTTTATAATCCGAAGGCTTCATAGTCCGAAAATCTGATAGTCTGAAGGCTTTATAGTCCAATGGCCATATTATTCGAAAGTCCGATAGTCCGAAGGTTCTGTAGTCCGAAGGTCAGATGGTCTAAAGGCTTCATAGTCCGAAGGTCCGATAGTCTGAAGGCTTTATAGCTCGAAGGTGACACCCTTATATCCCTACGGCCTAATAGTCCGAAGGCCCGTTATCCGAAGGTCTTATAGTCCGAAGGCCCAATAGTCCGAAGGCCCGTTAGTCCGAAAATAAGTAAATATTGCAAGTTATATAGTCGTTAAAATTAACGTACAGTTGTATTTTCACGAAAACATTTTCCTGCACTGCTGATCTGACAAATTCTATTGACGGCAAGTTGCCATTTTTTCATATTGCAAGTTCAAAACTGCACAAAATATAAAAAAAATGATAATCAAAAAGTTGAGATGTTATATTTTATAAGACTCGCCGTATCCACCTGAAAATAGGTCGATAATTGTATAGCATTTACCCTGTTATTTCGTTTACCAAAGAAAGCATATTTTGTTATATATATTTGTATACGTGTGCTTTGATATTTTGATGACAAGTAGTTGACGTTTTGTATGTATTTTTCATTAAATATATTACAGACAGAAAATGTGTGAACATCCGCGGTCGGGTCACATGGCAGTGTGCTAGTGCAGAGGGGAAAACAAGTAACGTTTTCAATATTGTGATAAGCCGAAATCCAAGGTCATTCTAATTTCCTTCTTTCTTGGCCTTTTCATTTCAGAATCCGACGCACAATGATATAGTCTACTCAAGTCGAAATTCATATTATTCAATTTTATTTGTAAGAAGTATTATCATTGGCTTATAATTACAGTCCATAAAGGAAACAAATGACGAAGCTATATGTAACGTCATTTCTGATTGGTAAAAACAATGTTGCAATGAAAAAAGAAAAGATCAATCAGTGTTTTATTACTATTTGGTAGAGATTATCTAGTAGATTAAGTTATACGGATTATTTTGTATTTGATGTTATGGTGATATAACACAAATATGAGTGTTATGTTATCATAAACCGAGCTAATCCTTAATTGCATAATTATATTGACACTTTTAATTATTCATTCAATTTCATTTTTCACTGCAGTGGTACGATCATAAACGACGAATTTATTCATAAAATCGTTTCCTCGTTTGACGAAGCTCTTCAGTATATCGAGACATCTTTAACAGACCTGGTTGAAACTGTTTGGGTATTAGGAGGTCATGACATCTATGCGGTAAGTCATTACGGGAGTCGTTGAACTTCAAAGCTAACATTTCATTAAACATTATCAAAATTATTGTGTTGATTACGATTGTTATATTATTTGGAACTTGTTGTCCTGTACTTCGGAATCACAACTTTTCGCAAGAGCTGTCATAAAGTGTCCTTTGTCAATCTGGGGGATCATTTATATTAAGATGTTTATTGTTTTTTTCATATGACGTCACTAATTGCCGTTTTTACCTCATTATGAAGGTGTCAACAGTACGGAGCATTAAATTTCACGGCTATTTGTACCTATTTGATAATTTGTTATTTTGTTTTTTAAAGAATGATTATACAAAAAAAATGTTGTTTAATTAAGTGTTCCTTCTTATTATGTTATTCACATTCGTGTACTATATTTTTATAAATGATAGCACTTCTTTTAAAATCTTTTCTTACTTTAATATTTTCCTCCTCATTATTAGTATTACCATTCCTAAGTACAACTTAAGCTCATATTCAAATTTGTATAGCCTTATTATATACCATAAGTATAGAACTTTTTTTAATTACTCCACAGTTAACTCTAGATTACCTGCTTCTTTACTTCATTACAACTATTTCGATCATTTTACAATTATTCTGACCCACCAGAGTTACTTCCTTTTGTTTCAATTTACCAGAATATCCTATGTTTTGTATAAATTTTTCTGGATTACATGTACATTGCATTAACTTGCACTGAACAAAAATTGACCTTTGTACCCAACATGGGGTAAGAGATATGTTGTGTGTGCATATTACATCAGCTCTTTTAGATAGGTATTAATTGTGAAGTTATGTGATTTAAAGCGTAACGTCATACTTCTCGGAGAAAAAGATGACGTCAAAATGTATACCTACCCTAAATGACGGTAACTTTGCGATATGAATACACCAAATCCGATCCGACAAAATAGAGAACATAACTATTTGATTTTTTTCTTTTACAAATACATGCTGTATTTTAAAACATTGTCAACATGCAAATTTGTGGAATTTCCATCCCCCGCTTTCAGGATATATTGTAGGTAAACATTATTGAGGTTAGGTTTAACCTTGGTTGAAACATGAAAAAATAAACTGAAGTCTTATTCGGAAATAAGATGTGTAAAATAATGTCCGCTGAAAGTGACTTTTAAACTTGGCTGAGCTCTTAAGGAATTTAACTTCAAAACTAACTTTTAAGAATATCGGTTTACATTTGTTAGTTATTACACAGAAACTACAGAAAAGTGACATTTGAAGTAAATTCAAGGGCCATTACTCTGATAAATAACATCCGCTGAAAGAGTTGATCAAACCTAGCCAGGCACTTAAGGCATTCAACCTTGTTACCAAGTTTGAAGAAAATCGGTTAATATTTATTGCAGTTATTGCACTGAAATCGCAGAAAATGGCATCTTCAGTAATTCAAAAGGTCATAACTCCGCTTAATAAGGTCCATCGACAGTCGCGATCGAACTTAATCAAGCCCTTAAGGCATTTAACCTTGTCACTAAGTTTGAAGAAAATCGGTTTACATTTGATACAGTTATTGCACGGAAACGAAGTGTTACAAACAGATGGACAGACAGACAGAGGGATGGATGGACGGACAGACGGATGGACAGACAGACAGACGGACAAACTCAAATTAATATCCCCCGTTTCGGAGAAAGCGGGGGATAAAAATATACATACATTTGATACAAGATTATTGCACTCAATAGTCATGTGATGTTATAGAACAGTTTCATTGCAAAACAGATATTTATAACCGTTCAATAGAGGATCTGACAACATCTCATATAGTGACAAAGGGTTTGCAAAGGCGATTTTTGGGGGCTAACGTTAGTGCGCACCAAAATCCCTTCAACTACATCAGATATTGTCACTATTTTGAACATTTGGCAGCTATAATATACTCGATCAAAAAAAAACTATAGCAATCATCCAGCCAGTCAGCCACCGATGTACTATCTCAAATCATCTTGGGCAATAAACACATACAAACCAATAACTATACTCTGTGTTTCAAAAACTGGATAGATTCCAACATAATTACAATAAAAGATCTACTTAACACCAGATATGAAATTGATGCAAAGTTCATTTATGAAAAAATAAATAATAGATTATAAAACATAATATACCCAAATCCTGGATAAACAAAATTAAAGTTGTATATCTTGTAATTTTCACTGAAACGATATGTCGTTTTAACATTTGATATTTGAACATGGACATGTATATTGATGATTTAGCTCCCCAAAACCATATGTCTGCCTATAAGAGAGCGAAATCTAGGGATCATATATTCCTGGTTGTGAATAAAACGCCTTCAATCACCGCCATGTTCATTACCTTCGGGTTTTGTCGGAATTCCGAATCGTATCACGTGACTGACGTCCACATGTCCTGCACGTGGTGAATCAGGTAACTAGCGTAAGCGCACATGTACATGTGTTTGTTTACGTTTTCCTTCTGACTAATATGAGCAGATCGTGCTGGTATATGTCCACAGAGCGAGTATTTGAAACATCTAATGCACAAATGCCGTAATATAATATTGTGTGTATCAAATGTTGTAGTGTGCGTGCATTATTTTTTTTTTGTCGATCCAGTCTGCTGCGATCGACCACATGTTTTGTTTACGAATAATAGTTTACGAATAATAGTTGACATTTCTCTTGGTTTCACAACTCTTGAGTTACTTCGAGATTGTCGCGACGATGTTCGGAAGAGTTCTGAATGATTCGGCCACTTTCGAGCGTGTAAACGTTAAAAAGGTTTTTTACTTTTATAATTAAAAATACTTCCAGTGCTGCAACTTTATAAAAAGTGGTAAAATTAGAAAGTTTAAAACTCAGAAAACGGAGAAAAATATGTATAACACTTAAACAGTTTTTACTATGACAGAAAGAGCGAAAGTGATAGACCATACAACTTTAAAAGTGAAAACATTAACCCTGAAAAAATAAAAAAAAAACAATGAACCACAAAAGAAAATAACTATCAATACAGACCAATAGGCAAAGTAAACAACAAAGATACTTATAATCATCTCATCAGAAAACCCTCACAAAAACCAGTTGCATATTTATACTGGCACACCATTTTCGAAGAAAACTTTGAAGAATACCAGATAAAATGTACTAATCTTTTCATATTCAGTTACCTGCATGAAAATAAACTTAAGCAATACAGATGGAAACTATTGCATAAAATACTAACAACAAAACAGATCTTACATCAATGGAAAATTGAAACTAATCAATTATCTAATATATGCAATGTAACTGAAGACTGCAATCATTTTTCATTATGTCTAAAATATCAACATCATTTAAACAAAAAATAAACAATCTCTTTGAACAACTCGGAACAAAACAAAAATATTTTCAAACTAAAATACTTCGTCATAGGATATAAAATAGAATTTAAAGAATATTATGAAGTTAACTATTTACTTACAATCATAGGATTCATTATCTACAAATGCTACTACATAAGTGACAAAAAGAAAATAACACAGACATAATTAATGTATTCAGAAACTATATCGATAAAACCGTAGAAGTCTTAAAAGCCAGGCACATAATCAATCCTCGAATCATTTTTCACACGCAAAAACTCAGATAATCCTAGAAATGTCATGCCTAATAAACAAAAACAAAAAAAAACAATCATAAATGTATCATGTATGCAAACTATTAAGCTTATTGCGATTACATCTTGTTCCATGACAGAAAACCGCAGTAATCTATCTTGATCATACTGTATATGATACCTGTGGTAAATCTTAAATCCTATAGAGATGATAGAATTAAGTAATATGTTCTAGTCCGCACTAAAATATAACGACAATGTATATATATTTCACAAATACATTGTAGTCTCGATACAATTAACAGATGGTGCATATGGAGCGAACCTCGCTGGTAGGGATATCCCCAACCATTGGGAAACTCAAATAACACCATACTATTAACGTTGGCCTCGATATCTACTGTACAAGTTTGCTTTCCTTTAAAACAAGGAAAGCAATACAACACGTGGACCCATGTTAGATTGATTGAAATGGCTTTATGTCATTAAAGTTCGCCTTTACAAATGAAATATAAAAATGTTTATCGGTGTGCTCATGATTAGAACCATTCCATTGGTTTATGAAGAAGTTAACAAAACGCTACATTGTAACAATACAATTATCATTAATTTCGAAACGGCAATTTGATGTAAAATTCTTGGTCTAAATTGACTGATTATAATGTATATCTTTGGATTTATCAACATCTCCAACGTTATGAAAAGAGTTACTTAGGCCATTGTTAGAGTGAGGTTTATACACCAAATACATTTTGGGATCTTGATATTGATACCTTGAACATATTTTGCCTTAAACGTCTCCTTCATATAATGCAAATGTTTTCCATCAATAAAATTTATGAATGGTATACACACTAAATATATAACAGGATTTATGCAGATCAAGTATATCAATACACTTCATCCCAGAAAGTAAACATTCCGGTGTAACTGTAAACATTCCGGTGTAACTGTAAACATTCCGGTGTAACTGTAAACATAGTGTTATCATTCGCCATTGTAAGCCAAAAAATCAATGGTTGAAGACATGAAAACTGTAGTAAATTCGAACTGCTAAATTCAACATTCTGACTGATATATAGGTCCATTGTTAATTCACTTGGTTAAGAAAACATAACATACTTTTATACATATATTTCACCAATTGTTAAAGCAGAACTAATATTATTTTGAAGTATTTGTCTAGAAAAGGAGTCATGAGCATCACTCCTATTCCAGGACTGAACTTTCTGGCGACATCGTAACATGCTGATGAGGCTGCTCCTGTTGCGTCCGCAACTGTTAGGGGAAACTTTGATTCATTCGCTGAACAAGGTGACTCAATTTCTCCAACGTCTAGTACATATCTTCATCATCTGTAAAAATCATGTATAACAGTCTTTATTAATAGTGTTGCGACACATCAAATTCACATTTTACACACATATTATGCATTATTTCCTTGATTTTTCAACATTGTACTCTATTGTAACACATTATTCCATTATTCACTATTCTCATCACTTATAATTGCATTATTTCTCAGACTTCTTACACCATTGTACTATATTGTAACACATTATATCATTATCCACATAATTTCCAGAAATATCTACCTTACATGTCAATGGTACATTGAAATACTTATCTTTATCATTTTGATAATTAGATCTTAAACGACTACATTTCTCTATATCTTTGAGAGAAGGATAAATATTTTGTTCATTGAGAGTAAGAAGATATAAATCATCAATATTCTTAAGGCCACATATTCCATGGCTGGTTCAAACACCTCATTTCCAATTGATATAACAGTTTTCCTTTAAGAGGGACCTTGCACTTTCTATACATGCCAATGCTAAGATTATGTGAAGCTGTTATCTAATTATCATTCTCCAGTTACAAATCATTTCTTGATAGATTGATTCGATTGCAATATCATTATTGTAATGTTCATTTTGTAGTATTCTGTTAATTTCAGGGTCATCAAACCATATGGATATCATCATTAGGTTCATTCATTTGACTTGATTCAACTTATTCCATAGCCCCATTTACGAGCCTATATCTGGTGTTAGATGTTTCTATAATAAGCATAACTTTAGAACCTATGAGGAAAAAAATAGTCTTTTATTTTACGCAATCCTATAGCCTCACGATTTTCTGAGTGAAGTATATTTTCATCAATGAAATCGTGTTTTATACCTTGTAATTTGTATTGCCTTCCTACCTAAATGAGCAAACTTTGAGCTTCACTGTTCACTGTTTGCCTATAATGTATCTGTTAAAAGACTCCACACAATGCAAAGTATTTAAGTCAACACAGAATCCGCCACAGGTCCCTCCCGTCGTTAAAATGCTGCTTGGTATTTTATAAAGGTCGGTCAGGCTGCAGTCTGTTCATTCAGAATTCAATCTAATGCCAAAATGAAAATAAAAGAATGGAAAAAATAATACGACGGAAAAATGTACGATGATGAAATGGCTCCGTGCCAGAGGCACGAAATATAACATATAATGAATTGCACCACAGCGGAAACATAGAGGGTTCGTTTCGAATGAAGTTCCGCGGCGGGAGATTGTTAAACCATTCCGAATGTTTCTTTGATGTGGTTACAGACACCGTCACAGGTAATCTTCACCCCATCACCGACGTTCTGTCGAGAATTGAAAGCCACTCCCACTTACAATTGCAAATGAATGGCGCCTTTTGATTGGTCAGTCACATTTTAAACTTGTGCTGGTGAACCTTTGATTGACATCAGACTCACGTGCATATTGTAACAATTTAGAAATCTTTAAAAATCAAAATCGCTTGCATGTACATGCATGTACCGAACAAGTACTATTCGATATATTAATACCTCGGCAAGTTAACATATGATTATGCACATTCAAAAATCGAATTATGGATATATCACCAAGGATTTATAAGTGAGAATACGTCCTTGATATCACATGTTTTAAGACTCTTTCATACGTGTATAACTGTACATGAAGGATAGGGATATTCTACCCGAGGGTCACAAAATGTTATAAAACCCGAGGCTTGCTGAGGCTCATACATGTACTGTGACGTTTTATTGCAATTTTACAATTGAATTCGAAAAAAACGCGATTGCAAGTCAATTCTCCAAAAATAAAAATTGCGTGATATTTTCAACAAAAATTCCGTTGTTTGTATCTTTTACTAATAAAGTAAACCCAATCTAGTTTCTGAAAAACAAAAGTTTAAATTTACTGGGAAAATAGTATTTAAAATGTAAGTATCACCTGTATATTTCTACTTCATTTATGGAGTTCTAATTTGTATACACTATCAGTAGTATTAATTTTAAAAGTATCAAGGAAATTATAAGAATGCATGGGAGTATAGGCACCTACATCCTCGATACTCCAAGATACAAAATTTGTTTGTTACAATGTGTTACAGGAGGTCATAATGTAAAAAAAAAGTGAAGAAAGAATAGAAGAAGAAAACATAAATTCTCGACAGAGGTAACTGATGCTGCATGAAGACATTATCCGAATACATATGATGGAATTGATTTATCAATTTAATTACATGAACATACATGTATACGTAGTTACATGTATGTGCATATATGACATGCATGTTACGTACAATGTACTGAGTATTTTAATAGGTCAACCAAAAAATATTTACGGAGGTAATTAAGAATTAAATAAAGAGTACATTAGATCTTTTTTGTAAAATATAAAAAATGGATGTATATAGTAATATTTTGGTATGAAAGTTTATCTCAAAGCTAGTATTTACTTTATGTACATGTAGCTACTGTCTTGTTAGCATGTGGTCAGTGTTCGTATGGATGTTATTTGACTTAACAGTACACAACCTTTTCAATGCAGAAAATACAGAAGAAAACATGCTTATGAGCAGAAAATTCAATGTAGTATTTAAGTGCATCTGATTGTGTGTCATATTTTTATAAGAATAAAGAGTATATACGTGGCTCTGCTGTTGTCGGACACCTTCACCGACTCCACGTAAACGACCAATCAGAATGCGTGGGAAGGGCTTTCAACCAAAACCACAAACAAACCGTTACTTGTACTTTGTTCACGGTTACATCAAAGGAACGTGCCGATCAGCACAACGATCGAAAGGAAGGTGCAATTCATTGTAAATAGATAAATATTATACTAGACATTATCAGCACAATTTAATAAAAACTAATTTCACTACATTTTAGATTAAACAGCTCTTTGTTTTATTTCATTTATTTAATCTTATAAATTTTTATGTATATTCAAAAACGTATTTTTAACGAGTCTTCTATATATATGATAAGACTATGTTATGTATAAATTGTATAAATACATGACGAGACCATTCTGAGTAAAAAAAAAATCTCGATCGAATCCCTAGTTTTAAGTCTGTGTACGACATATGCAAGTAGTAACATCACAACAATGCATGGAGTTCTTTTTTTTCAATTTCAACAATATTTTATTGATATTATGTACATCAATAGGATCGGACATCAGGCTACGCCTATTTAAGTCCTCTCCAGATCTTATTTTAAAGTATAAACATGAATTCATTCTGCAATTCATTAATACATATATTTATATATACAAATAAACTGAATTAGTTACAGTATAGTGATAATAATATTAATAATTACTAGTTAAAGGGGGATAACTCCAATTTTATTTTTAATAGGAAATGTTTCAGAACAAGTATAGTTATTTGGATTTCATATTCCTAATGATTGTAGTTTTTGGATAGGGATAAGAATCATGCTCATTTATTGACAGACTAACATACATACACACCATGAGATATTAGGCCAAAAAGTCCCTGTGCTTATGCACAATGACCCATCCCTTTGGAATATGTATGAGAGTCTGACAACAAATGAGCATTTTGTCTTCAGTTGAATATGAAAAAAAAATTTGGTAGGAGATTGAATGCAATTTTTTATACAATTGGAGTTAACCAACATTTATGGTTCTAATATGTACATAGTTTGATTATTCAATTAGATAATTATTATAGTATGAAAGATTCTCAATATTCGATTAACAGTATTCAGTATCCATCCAGCCAGGATAGTTTAGAGTAAATTAGAAATAATTATTAACATATACAATAGTTTAGATGTTTAATTGGACTGCTAGATAGTATTTTGACTATCAAGTAATTAGATATGGGCACTTGTTACTTGTTATTATTTGCTTATATATGCAGAGGGCTATGATACATGTATATAAAATATGTTTATCAGAAATCATTTTTTTTAGTATGGCATATATATTCAATCACGCATTGTAAGATATCATTGTTAATATCATTATTGCAAAATTTACATCCATTTAATAGTGTTTCAATGTTTAAATGATTATGATTATCTGGTAAACCTAAGTTATTCATTCCCTGTATAAGAACTGCTTTCTGTTCATAGAAGTGCCTACAGTCAAAGAAAAAGTGATATGAATTTTCATTAGTATAATAACAGGAACAGGCTGGAGATTATCTTAAATGATCATGATAAAGATCAGAGTTTAAATTACTTGCTTGGTTTAGTAGCTGGCACAGAAGAATGTTATATTTACGGTCGCCATGATATCTAAAAATATTAGAAATTTCTGTAGTAGGAATATCATTATCAATTTTGATACTTTTTTAAATTGTTCTAATGAATTATTAAACATGAGTTCTATATCTGTTTGATTAAATTCTCTTAGCATTGGGGGAATAAAGCTGTTGGAGTATAATTCAGTTCTACAGAGGGGGGATTAAACAGGCGATTATTCCTTAATGTGTAAGGAGTATTATAATTATCATTAAAGAATGGTTCAATCAAATTAGTAAGATATCTAGGGGATTCATTATTTACAATTTTAAACATCAATATTGATTTATGTATTTTTCGTCTAAATGCAAGTGAATCAAGTCCAACTTCAGCATAAAGTTTATTATGCGATGTTCCTCTTCTCAGGCCTGTTATAATTCTTATTGCTTCTATCTGTACAGATTCTAATAAGTCTTTATCTTGGTTTGTACAATTATCCCAAATGGCATCACCATATTCTAAAACAGGTCTTATAAAGGATGTATAAATTTTTAAAAGGCTCTTTCTATCTACATTATGTTTTAGTAATCTTAAAATATTTAGTCTTTTAGAGGCCTGAGTATAAATATTATTAATATGTTTGGATCATTTACCATCACTACTGAAAGTTACCCCCAAATGTTTATGAAATAGAACAGAGTTTACAATATCATCTGCAAATAGAATATCAGGATTGGATATATGTCTTTTTCTTGAGAAAAGTACAGTTTCTGTTTTTGAAGGATTAAAATTAATGTCCCACTTCTTTGCCCAATTATTGATATTACTTAGATCATTGGTTAGATTATCTGCAATTTCTACATGGTTATCAGTTATTATTTCATAAAGTGAAGTATCATCAGCAAAGAGTTTAATTTTACTAATGCATGAAGTTACAGTTGTAATTCATAGTAAGACAGAAATGAATCATTAAGATACATTTTAAATGCCTTCTCTAACAAAATCTATTAGGACAAAAACAATTACTGTAGATTGTTACAACATACTGTATGGATATATTAATTACATGAACATTTCTGTAAGCAGACTTCGTAATTCCTCTGTGGAACTGTGAACATTTTTTAGGTATTTGGGATTATGGGATGATTGAGTATTAAACAAGGACATTTGTTACAATTTCAACCTCTATCTTGTTCTGGTACCACCACCAATACCTTACAAAAATATAAACTATATATGTTTGATTTTGTATAAATATATTGTGTTTTGTTACTGCTTGTTTTCGTTTTCTGTTATTCTTTATATAACAAAGTAAACATTCGAAAATAAACAACGTTCGTTACTTCTACCTTCCTTTATTTCCTTGTCTATCAATGCATTGCTTCTTCTGAACTCTTCAGCTAACTCCCACTTCAAGAATTGTGCATCGTCAATACAAATACTGATATACCTAAGAATTGTTCATAAATTATATGCAGATAAATGGCCCACTTACGTTATGTTTGGTAAATGACAATAAAGTAAATGCTTTGTCATTTGACAGTTTTAACTGTTTATACGATTTTATAAGTACACTCCTAAATATGTCAAATTTAAAATGTTGTCGAAACAAGCAAATACATTTATCGACCAAAAGTTAAGGGACTATAAATATTAATTGTAAAACCCGGGCTGTAAATTCTACAAAAAGAGGAAGTTGTGTGAAATGCTTTTTATCACGAAGGTAGTATATCAGCACGGGATTGGATCCTTTATCTGCATGTTTTCTCTCATTGGTGCTCAAAACTGATAAGAAGTGAATCAAAATGGTATAAAAGTTTCAAGTACTAAAATCTTTTCTTTTAATACTGAAGCAATAGAGAGTAGATGTTCTCATGATGTAGATATACATACACCGTCCTTTCTGACAGCGTAAGTAATATTATTATTGTTTCTATTTTATTTAGCTGCAAAATTGTATCATTCTGTAGATAATTATGTTGTTTTTAGAGATAAAGTTGGTATATATTACCGCTAGTGGAACATCGTGAAATCTTACTATAAGTAACTATAAAAGTATATATGAATTTTATTGGACCACTTAACCTATGCTATAAGATATTATTTTTCTCATAATCCGTCATTATTTTCCCTTTTCCCCGCCGTGATACTTAGGTTATCGTGCTTTCTCGCACACCAAACTCAATCAGGATAATATGCCCAATTAAGGAAAAAGATAATACAACATTACATGTTTTGTGTAAATTGAAACAACAAATATTAATAAAAAATGCCAGGGTGATTTATTTAGGCACTGCTCCGCTAGCACATACAAAAATGTAATTGAATATGGAACAATTCGACCGGGTACGTCTTATTCAGTATTTTAATAATAAGTATTAAGCTATAATTCTAGTTAATGTTGTCATATTGGTGCTTGTTATCATTGTATTAACTATACTACTCAAAATTTGCTAAGGATCACTTTTATTTTTCAGTAAATCAAATTCATGTAATTGTACAATATCCATAAAATGATTTAATGATGTCTTAAACATGATTAAACACAGGCTCCAACAGAAAAACTATGGAATTTTCACGTGTGCTCGATACATTACTTGCGAAACAGAGCTACCCCCCAAAATCACAAAACACGGCAATGGGAGCGGAAATGAAATTCGCGTTAAAACAGTTTTCTCGCGTAATTTTCATTTCAGTATATTGTGTGACGTCTCCTAGCTTCAATAAGAGTTCGACATCGCCGACGCATGCTCGCAATTAAGTCCCGTTTCCGGTTTTGCTGAATGGATGCCCATTCCTCTCGCAGAGCCGTTCCAAGTTCTTGCGGTGAACTTGGCTGGTAAACGCGGGAAGAAATGGATTCCTGTAGCATGACCCAAACGTGCTCTATCGGATTTAGATCCGGGGAACGAGCAAGCCAGTCCATGCGTTCGATAGTTTTCCTCTGAAGATAGGCGACAGTGACACGAGCTCTATGTGGATGAGAGTTATTATCCATTAGAATGAATTCCGGACCGATAGCACCAGCATATGGTCTAATGTAGACATCGAGGACTTCATCGCAGTACCTCGCGGCTATCAAATTGCCGTTCGGGAATACATGGAGATCTGTTTTACTTTGGACACTTATACCGCCCCAGACCATTACAGACCCGCCGCCATGTCGGTCGTGTTCGGATACGTTTGCTGTAGGAAAGCGTTCATTTGGTAGTCTCCACATTCTAGCACGCCTGTCTGTGAAGTCGAGACAGAATCTGGACTTGTCTGTGAACAGAACAGGGCTCCAGTCTCTGATAGTCCATCTTGCATGATCGCGGGCCCATGTAAGTGTAGCCTGAGCATGCCTACCAGTCAAGGGAATCCTCTCTGCAGGTCTACGGAACCTCAGTCTGCATGATTATGTACATATTCCGTAGACATTCGAGTTCTAGTGGCGTTTATGAAGTCATTTCGTAGTGACGTAGCGTTACTAAACCTCTGACGACAAGCTTCAGAGGAAAACTATCGAACGCATGGACTGACCTGCTCGTTCCTCGGATCTAAATCCGATAGATCACGTTAAGGGCAAGCAACAGCAATCCATTTCTTTCCGCGTTTACCATCAAAGGTCACGGCAAACACATGGAACAGGCCCTGCAAGAGGAATGGGCATCCATTCAGCAAAACCGGAAACGGGACTTAATTGCGAGCATGCGTCGGCGATGTCGAAGTCTTATTGAAGCTAGGAGACGTCACACAATATGTAACCCTATAGAGGTAGGCAGGCTGGTAGCCTTGCTTAAGCCCCAATGATATTATTGTTGATATATGATTGTAACCCTATAGAGATAGACAGGCTAGTAGCCCTGCTTAAGTCCCCATGAATATCATTAATAGATATGATATTTGAATATTCCCGCTAGGTAAACAGGAAGTGGGGTACCTGTTGAACTTTGACAGAAGTTGTTATGTTAGCCGTGTATAATTGTGGATCGCGGGGCTGAGTTAAATTATAGTGTATTTTATAAGAGTACAAGTATTAGTTATTTAATAACAACCATGTATATATTTATTAGGCTGTGTTTAATTTTATAGTGCATTATTGTGGTGTATATACCGTTGCTTAGACCTAGCACCGATGTGTAGTATATTGAAAGGTCAGTAACGTGGAATTGTTTACTCATGCTTGCAGCCAGAGTTAGGTTGTTGTTTTAAGGCATGGCAAAACTAGGTGACCGAAATAACAGTAAATTGTTACGGCACCTACTTAGTAGCGACTACGTGGGATGTTCTGGAAAGCATGACAGGACATTGCACGGTATATGCACGTGGTAAACTAGGTGACGAACTTATTAGTAAATTGGTACCGAATAGGTATGGGTATGGTAGGGACTACGTGGAATGGTCTGGAAGGAATGACAGGACATCACGTAGTCCACACACCTGTTTAACTGCGCAGTATAGTTTGTGCAAAATGTGCATATTACAGGCGGTTCTGTCCAGCCTCAACCAAGTCCAGTCAGAAAATCAAAACATTTCTATTTTGTTAAGCCTGCATCAGGCGCCGGTAAGGCTGTATTCTGAATTAAAATTAGTAAATTTTGACAGTTTATGATGAGCTGGGTAACCTTTTGGGCAAGCATTGTCCCAACGGCACGTACACCAGTCACGTACCCAATCATTATAAATAGAGGGCCGCAATAGGCCCCAGTCAGACTGAAACTAGACGGACATTAGACGGGAATAAGACTGAGACTGGGTACTTCCGTCTCACATACACCTACGTCACCGCCTCCTCTAGGGCCACACATGAGAGAGAAAAAGTGAGAACTCTTGTCTACACTTTGAATAAAAGCCGTCAACAAGCTTCTACCCTACTCCTTGTCGTCATTTCGACCAACACAGCCATCCATAGGACGACAAATATACTGAAGTGAAAATTACACGAGAAAACTATTTTAACGCGAATTTCATTTTCGCTCCCATTGCCGTGTTTTTGTGATTTTGGGGGGTAGCTCTGTTTCGCAAGTAATGTATCGAGCACACGTGCAAATTCCATAATTTTTCTGTTGGAGCATGTGTTTAATCATCTTAAAGACATCATTAAAGTATTTTTATGAATATTGTACAATTAAATGAATTTGATATACTACAAATTAAAGTGATCCTTAGCAAATTTTGAGTAGTATATAATAGTTGCTTCTGATGAAAATAAGTTTTTTTTTTATATATTATTCATTTTATGTATTGTGTATTTGATATATGCTATATGCGAATTGAACACTTACACAAAGCCGTACAGTATTGTTCATTCAGTATATTATTCTGTAATTCTTTAATAACTCATTATTGTCTTCTAAATGCTGATATTGGTTACTGTAGGGATTTTTCTGTCGAGATATGAAAGATTTTTCATTTCGATAACCATCTCTATTCCTATTCTCTATACCCCTCTCGATTTTATATATTTCATTTGATAGTAAAACATAAAGCGCTTTGCAAAATGAAAATGCGATAAGTCATATTTTTTATTTCTTGTCCATATTTATCAAAACACAAAAAAATAAACTGTTAATCACCAAATGAATAGCATGCATACAATTACGATACGCTTTTCATTAATAAATATTCCGTCTTCATTTTGCAGAATGACTTTGATACAAGACTTGGTAGTAATAGTTTTGAATTTCGGCATCATCTTACGTGTCAATGGTAAGAAATGTCAAGGAAACTTTGTATCGGAAATGTGATTATGATTAATATTCACAACAAATCAAGCATAAGCGGTCAGTGATATGCCACCTGAACATGGCATTTCAAAGATATTTTTATCAATCAGGTTCCATTATATATATATTTCCTAAAATAATGCATCGATGTTTTCCTTCTATCGTCCTCATTCTGTTGATATAAAAAGCACAAGTTCCAAACATTTTCATGATGTTCAATGAATAAACCTGTCGCCCAAAAACACCGAAAGAGTACCGTACTTTCCTGCGTATTACCCGCACAGGAAGAAAAAATCAGGCATTTTAGTATGCGCTATTAGTGGGTATAATACGATGTAATTATTTCATTTAAAAAATACAGATTTCTTCAATATGTATACGAGTTAAAGTTAGTTATTTGTGTAAAACTAACCTTCAAATGCAAGAAAATCGGTTTGAAAATGACTTTGTCGGGATAAGAAGGTACATGTATGTGTTTAACATATAGTCATAGTAGAAGCCCACATTGGCAGATTACCCGCATTAGGAATCTTTTGATGTAAATAGCATATGATTCGTGGGCAATAGACAGGAAATTACTGTCAGTATACATATGGATATAATAATGTACATCGAACAAATGTTTCTATTTACTGCTTATATATTCCGAAAAATACCATTTGTCACCAAATTCAACTATTCAGCATAAAAGCTGTATAGTTTGAACTGATCATTACAGGTGAAAATACCTCAGGCGTCACATGTCAGACAGGCTGGACCAATTATGGACAACATTGCTATCGCTTGAATACGAGGTACTTAGACTGGATAACGGCACAGGTAATATAATCTAGATAGTTACTAGGTATCCAAATATGCATTGCTTTGCGATATTACCAAAAATACTGACTTTGAATTGTACTTGATATCTCAATGCTAATGCTATATTTTAATTTCTTACATATATTTGTATCATTCAGGCTGAATGTCGGAAAGACAGTGCGAATCTCGTGAAGATAGAATCTCATGCAGAAACGAACTGGCTGAAAGTCTTCGCGGGTTCATTAGGTAAAATAGAAAAAAAGGTTAAAGAAAGAACATGTAGATGATTCAATAAAGCCGTATTATATTCATGTTTTATAACACATGTGTAATAAACCAATCTGCATTGTGAGTGGTTGATTCAAATGAATGGTACGTATTTCTACGTGTGAGAAATAACCCGGTGTTTTTGTTACTAGGAAACAATCTGATAACAGAAACCATAAAAAATGTAAGATATTCAGCAAATATATTTTATAGCAGTATCAACTACGAAAACGGATTCTCGGTAATCTTTGAAAAACAAATGTGAAACGCAAAACGGGCTGAGACATAAGCAGACATGGTTATATCTTCAAAACGGAAAGAAACAAAAACAAATAATAGTAAAATCATAAATAGAATTCGTCATTTGTTCTCCTTCAAATTAACTTCATGATACTTTTTTCGAATTGTTATTGTTTTTTGCTCTCCAGAGACTAGTAAATAATGAAGAATTTTATACTCGTGTCATAAATCTAATATCAAGGAAACCTCATGACAGATCATATTTATTGCATACTATTGTAGGAAATGCATTTATGTAGTTGCATTACATTACAAATAGCAAAATATAATATATGATCAGCATTTATTAAATAACAGCCATTATTTCAATTTTTTCTTTCGATATAAAAAAGGTCATAGCGCAACAATTTCTTTTAATCACCAGGAAGTGGTTATTCTCACTCGTATTTCTATTTTAATAAATATATCGTTGAACTTTACCAAAACATAAATCAATTGAACACTCATATCAAAACATAAGATGATACATGAGTAATATACATTATATTTATACATGTAGGTATCACATATACATGCTTGTTGGTAGCGCTTGTACATATATCACTGAGACTGGAACGTGTGCATTATTGTTTAAAAAACATATTTCTGCAACAATATCTTGTTGGTTGAACAAAATAATTTGTATTTGTGATTAAGTGAAATTGACGATAGTATCAGTCGTTTTATAGGTTTAAAAACACGTTCATTTTTTATAATGATACACAGTACACAAATGCGCTTTGTTAGGGAACAACTGTCAGTTGGAATAGGTAGTCTAAGACTACATGTACGGTTGTATGACATATGAAAGCATACCGAATATGTGACAGCCAGGTCTATCTATCCATTCATTTATGGTACTATAATTCCAAAGTGACAGCTATGGCACCAAAAATGATCACGCTTTACAAACAACCCAATGAAAATAAGTTGGGCACACCCAATGTCATGGTCATAGCTTTAAAATGGTTTGGACATCACCGCTTATTAGAGCCCTAAGGACGGAGTTCAGTTTTTCATTTACACTTGTTTTATTTCTAAGACCGTCCTTGGATTGGGGCAAATGACAGAGCGAGAGAAGGTGATTGGCGATGGGTTGGTGACAATTCGAAGCTAACATTCAAGAACTGGTATCCTGGTATGCCTGACAACACTAGAAATGAAGATTGCGCCCATATCTATCCTGGATGGAAATGGAATGATGGAAGTTGCAGTAGTGGTAAACAATTCATGTGTGAAAAAGAAGGTAATTTCAAACCGAAATCATATTATTCTGATTAAAATATTGAAAGCATAGAATAGGAAAACAGACTTACAATATTCTGTGCTATTAACATTACATATGATTTTGAGAAGCGAGAGGGCTTGCTTAAAGTACAACATGCTATTTCCGGATAATATAAATGTCCTAAATAGAGCAATCTAAGGTTCGCGTATTTTTCTTTTTTCATCACACGGTCAAAAAAGAAAAGAAGGAAATAAGCACTAGAAATCCTAGTAGAGACATGATTGTTTGCATGTCCCGACCCATTATTCCTTAAACTTTTATTTATATCCTGAATTGACTACATATATCTGTCTACCCAATTTTTTATTTGAACAGCAATTAACATGTATACGTGAAGTGTAATATATGTGTTAATAGTTCGCATGATAAATCCATACTATATATTATTTCAACACTGTGGGCAGTATTATCCGCTGCTGCTACGTTTCGATTTATGCAATATTAGATGATCAGCTTCCCACATGAACATATTCCTTATGATGATGATAAGGTACTATCGTTATAGTAAATGAATGGGAGGTCAATGTGAATTAGTATATGGGAATCAATGCATGTGACGGCATTTATTACCTTATGATTGATTTATCGTTTTAACTCACTTCTACTCCAAGAACATTCACGCAGTTATGAAAAGTTTATTATGCTAGAAATAGTTTATTAGTATTTCAATTATAATATGAAACAACATAAACGTGAAATATCATCATATAATAACAGCAGAGTAAATCATATGTCTTATCTAAGACTTATTAGATGTCGAATTGCCTAACAATTTTTCTGATGTAAAAACATGGATTTAGTACACCGTTATCGCTGTTAGTTTAGAATTACACGTAAATATTAAAACTTGTTTTACAGCCTGTAAGAACATCAGTAACTGTATCACTACCGTGTGTACAAGTCTGTCGAATATCACGTGTTCCCAGTGTGAGAAGATATTTTACAAGCTCAACGATTCAAACAGGGAGTGTGCAAGTACTTATGTCTGTATTTCCTATTATACAAGAAAAACTTAAAATATGATTTTATGATTTTTATTCGCACGTAAATGAGTCAATACTTGAATAGCTGCTTTGAAACGCGCTTCATTGTTATATATTTAGACAGTGTAACTGATATTTCAATCAAATTACCTCCAAGGGACGTGTTCGTGGGAGGACCGTTGGTGCTGGCCTGGTAACTGTGGTAACAGTAACTACGCTAAGGATTGTCGGTGTGTGTCACCGTCCTTCACAACAGTAGTGGACGACAACCAGTCACGATGTGAACGTAAGTAATTCTCAGTCATATAGGCTTAATATCTCCATTCTACTTTCAGTTTCCCGTTTGATCCATGTTAAACCAGATGGGCAATATTGGGCTATGAACTCCAATCTGGTGAAACGTATGAATATTCAATGTTTCGTCCGCGTTACTGACAATATATATAATGTATACTTACGCCAACACATAGCTGTCAAAATATTCAAAAAGTGGTTTTAAAGTTGTGCGGTCTTTGAAATCAAATGGTATTATCATGTTGACAAAGTAGCATGTACTGAAAAATATCATCGGATAATTTTCATTTGTTCGCTTTTTCGAACCGTTTTGTGTTGCACTATATTCAGAAGCTGATGCTGTTCCGTTTATTGCATTTGGTGACGTCAACACTAGCGCAGGCGAGATATTCAAAGGATATAAGTGTATAGTTTTGAATTTGAATGATCGTAATGGAAATATAAATAATAAACTGCTACTAGATTGGACATACAGTTGATATGAATCCCTTAAGGGCGCCATTCAATTTATCTTCCTTCCGGATGGGCTTCATATCAACTGTATGTCCAATCTGTTAACAATGTATTGCTTAAATAACACCGAGATAGGAACAAAATATTACAGCATACAGACTTTAATATTGTATAATCATGAAAACTTCAATTTTAATATTTCTAAATTGATCAATTAACGTAGACCGTCTCTTCTGTGACGGCATACGTTTGTAACGTCGCTATCTGGATCCCGGCAAACATATTTTATTTCTCCGTATCCATCTATTACAACTCGCTTCTGAAATCGGCATTCGAGCAAGTATTTCGTCTAGAACCTTTTCGAGTGTTAACGTGAAGTGTATCAATCTAAAGGTGTGACAATCGGTAAATATAGTATAATTTTGAAGATTAATGCATGAAAAAAAATCTCAGAATCATTTATAGTCACTGAATCAGATGGCATACTGTACATGGATTTACGGGGACCCAAAATGAAAAACTTCACGTCAGTAGTAACAAATGAATGACCGTTATCATTATAATTGTATACCTATCTTTTTGCAGAATATAAATAAATTAACACAGTATATGGATGCCGAAGGCAGTTAGTGGTGTTTTGAATGGAAACATCTGATTTTCGAGCTTCAATAGGCACTCTTCGTAAGATACCGGTATACTAACTTTCGTCCGGAAACAGACAAACAAAATACGGAAATAAAATTGCTGGAAAATATTTTCATTTTATTTTTTGTTAAAATCTTTACTTATAATTTGAAAGATGCTATAACGGAAAATAATCGATTTTAATACAGTATCATACAGAGCAAATTGTTTGTCTAAGAAAAAGCTGATATATTTCCTGCTGAATTAGACTCTTTTTGAAAGTTTGAAGTCAGGCCTACATATACATGTAGCTTGCAAACTGGTTTGTTATATTTTATATAACAAATAAATGAAATCATCAAGATATGTAATTATTGTGTTATCTTGTATGCTCCAATAATATAATAGATATAGAAAACTAACAGGAGTAAATGAATAACATAAAACGTTGCTACAGATTCGCCTATTTCTTAACATTTTCAGGCTAAAACTTAAAGGGTATTAGGAAGCAAATCGATCATATTTTGAAAAATAATGCGGTAAGATATACTTTATATTGGCTTTTCTTATTGCAAATAGGCCAAATTTCATGGAATTCTAAAAAACAGTTTTTCTTGAGATCATTGTTTCAGAAAAAAAAGAAAACATGACTATTTTGATGCAATTTTTCATAAAAATTGGCTCCGGATTTAATTTTAAAATAACGATATCTCATTTTATAGTGAAAAAACACAGCTTATTGGATATAGTTATGAATTCTATATCACCTACTGAAGGTATGAACATGTTACAGGCATATTATTTATATATTAAGGGATGTTACAGGGAGGAAATATTATTTATTTAAAAATTTCTAAAATCAGAAATATTTAGTCATTAGTTCATATCTTTAAGCAACCCTGGCAGAAAAATTTATCCGGTGACATATGATTTTTATGCGGTGTTTGTGATCAGGGTATACCTAAAATCAAAATATCAAAAAATGAACGAAATCTTTGAGAGAAAACCAAAAGCAACGATCTACCTTAAATAGTGACACAACGTTTCATCAGTAGAGTATAGCTTATCAAACCGACCCTTGTTTAATACGGATCCCTGTATATTCTTGCATAATTGTAAGATATTTCCCTTAAAGCTGACAATGCAAGTTAAAATTATTAACATGATTTTTTTAAAAATAAGTATACTTGTTTTTCCAAGAATCGTTTATGAGACATTCCCCGGTTGAGGACAGCCATTTTTGTTTTACATTCCGACAACTCACCGACCCTTATATAAAGCGCGTGAATCGACACACGTGCGCTTATTCATGTACCTATACACCTAGCAGTCTACAGGTTATGTCACCTACAAATAGGTAAACAAAACCCTCACCTGTAAAACTATATGGGACTTTTTTTAGCAAGAAAACATGTCAACTCCTCGAAGTTGTCATTTAGATGTTTCTCAAAATAAAATTCCAACGCAAGTGAATAGAAATCCAAAAATAATCCGTCCACATATCTCCACGTATATCATCGTACCCGACGCACTCAACTGACCATATACACGTGACTACGTACCTGATCCGAACGAGCGACAACTATCAAGGACACACACGTGTCGTTGTACATGTACGTGTAAAACTTAGTGTATATTGAAGTGTTTTATTAGTTCGTATTGGACATATGTTGGGATATAGCTGACAACACATTCATCTATTACTTCAATGAAATATTGTCAGGTGAGTGCAGTGTTTATTTTCAATTTGACATTGTTATTTGCAATATCGGGGCATGTGTATCTGAGACAAGATATGTTTAGAATGATACACGTGTGTCCGTGTGTCAAGTGTCCCGTGCTTTATATAGGGGGTTGGCCAGTGAAGGTTACTAAGCAGAGCAAAAGAAAAATGGCTGCCACTTCCTTAGATACCACACTGTCATAACTAGGGGATGTCTCAGAAACAATTTTTGAAAAAAAATATTTCGTTAATATTTTTTTTTAAATTTCAACTGCATGTTTTTAACTTGCATTGTCAGCTTTAATTAATTAATCAAGACTATTCTTATAATGAAAGCTGGCTATATCAACACACTTACTGGTGTCGACAGCTGTATAGGAAGTTCCAAAGTACTAATCATACATTTTATATTGAGATAATAAGTACTGTCTAAGTTCTAAGTAGAAAATGAATACATCGAGGTCAAATGCACATTCATGTTTGTCAGTCTATTATTACTGCATTGTACTGGAATAACGGAATGTAAAAGATACAAACTTTTGCATTTTTGTAGTTCAATTGACTGACTACCAGGTAGGAGGTATAGCCACGCCATGTAGTACATACTACACAAAATGCAACCTTACGTGTAGTACAGGGAAATTGATTAAAGATCAAACTTGTGCGTTATCTGTTTTCCCTTAAAATGTTAAATATTTATAAAGTAAGTGATTAAGATTTTGGTTTTAGTCGCCAAGGTTCCGGAATTACTGACGTGTAGGATGATGGTGATAGACACCAACAATGACGCTCTCATGTCACATATTCCGCCAAACTCATCGTCACACTGCTCCAACCAAGGCGATTTCTATGGTAACCTGCAGGTAGACAGAATAGTGACCAACACGTCGTTTGAGTTATTAGTCAACGTTACCCATATACCAAAACCTGCTTACGTCACAAACTACGCCTTTGGTGTAACTGATGTAGACATCAGCATCGTCATCAAAACGATCGCTGGTAGGTTAAATAAGTGTGTATTACTTTTAGCGAACACCAATAACATCGTCTACTACATGCTTATGTTTTATGTGCCTGATTAAGATTAATGTAGATGAATAAATATTTATTAACATTTATCAGTTTATAACATATTGTGTATGACGTTTGCGGTGAATAACTTGTGTTCGTTACTTTAATTAATCAGGCAATAAACACATCATTAAGACCACCAATCTCCATAGTAACGTTTTCAGTGTATAATCTGTGTTCATTTTTCAGGCGGTGAAAACATCGTTAAGACCACCAATCTACATAGTGACCCCCAAAGTAACGATCCTAAACATCTGATGTCATTTGACACCGTTATCAACAACGAACACTCGGCAGGGATCCTGACAAATGGACAGCGGTGAGTTGTTTACGAATGGTTACATAATTGGTGCTGTTAGTTTTGACTTTTTTTCATAATAGGTTTATTGAGTTATTGTGGTATACAATTCAAAACTTGAGACATGTCTAGCTGCACGTAGAGACAAATGACATGCTGATTTTCTTGATTCTTCACACTGACAGTTCTAACAAAAGCAAATATTCTCCTTTTGTCGTTTGATATTTTCCCTTATCTTCACAGGAAAACTATTTAATATGTATACGAATGACGAAATTAACTCTCTTAATAATTATATTATGCCGAAGGGCACGGAGAGCGAAGCAAATCTAAGGTAACGCATACATCAACATATAAGGAAAAAACACAATCTTCAAAATTCATTCCTACACACTGACAGCTTTAGTATGGGGCCGCAATTTTTAACCGCTATAAAAAATCCCATCAGTGTGAATGGGATGCTTTGAGGTCAGCTAAATATATAATCAAGCGGTTCAAACGTTTTTAAGTTCCGACGAACGTAATCGTTATCCGGCAGAAGGTCAGTGCTGTTGCTTTTTATTTGCAAGCATTCAAGTGATAGAGCACCTTCCAATGCAATCAGCGGACTAAAAAAGGAATATCTGTTACGGAAATAAAAATAAATCTTCCCTCTTTTATGTGAGTTTTCTCCTCAAATGGTGGTTTTTGGACAAGGATAGAGTGTGAATATATGAATAAAAAATAGGCTCCGTTATTTCAATAAATGGAACATTGCGTAATTAATGATTACTAATACATCTGACTGCGCCCTTTCAGGTCTTGCTTTCAGTCATATTAAAGTCAACGTGTATACAATAATGTATTTGCCGAATACCATTCACTATCAGCCAATACGACAATATTAAATGAAAAGATGTTAATAACATATTCCCATGCTCTATAATTTTGAACAAGAACAATTTTTTTTTTAATTTTCTATGGTCAAACGAGTGTCATGCTTTGGAAGCATTTTTTTTTTAATTTTTAGACTATGTTTACGATTCATCTCACACGGTGGAGGTCATCTGATCTCAAAGAATTTAATTTCGGACGACCATGACGAATCTCTGGTTCCGTTCTCAAAGACACAGACCACAAAGGACTTGTGCTACCATTTTGACGATGCCCATCCTGTACACTGCCTCGAGACTGACACCTGTGTGAGTGAACCATTGGACGTAGAAAGTCGTATCCTGACTTGCCGGAATTTCCAGGTCATCGTAAATGGTTGGGAGGATCCGACCCCTGTTCCTGGAAACCTAGAATATGCGTCTGGAATTGATACTTATTCGATCACTGTATATGAGGTGAAGGAAGCAGGACCGGGGCAGCTTGAAATGGGCAGAACTCCTGTTGTCAATATTCACGTTAATGTTAATCAGTCCTCCGAAATTCGGATTCCTGATAACTTACCTAATCCTGCAATATACGGAATCGTCTTAGACGTCAAAGATGTCGCCAATAACGTGAAACACGCCAGACGATTTGTGATGTTTGATAATTCGTCAGTGATACTCGCTAGAGATGGCAATCCCTTACACTCTACGACAGCAGCCGCAAGTACCGGATACAAGTGGCAAACCAATCATGGTGATCTCTGTTATTCATGGAAGGACAGGTATCACAATGACATGTTAAAAGTCTTACTACGACCTATAAAACCAGATTACCACGGACATTTTACCAGTATATATGAACAGATATCAGGAATTCTACCAGTTTCCGGAACAGAGAACGTTGATGGAATAACTGAATTCTACTTCTCACTTTCGAATGATACCAGTATACTGTTTGTAAATGAAACGGTTAGGAACTTTACCTCACAGACAATCTGTTTGTCTCCGCCATTACAAGACGGAGAAACCTACCGGTTTGACATTGTGGCTAAAGATATTGTGACCAATACATATACTGAACACGTATACACTCACGTAGACTCGAGCGAACCTGATATATTCGATATTGGACTTGAGAAGGACGGATATAAATTGTTAAATGTTCACAACAGTTCTGATCTGTCTAAAATGACCCTCAAGTTTAAAGCCTTGGATATACACAGTGGCTTATACTCTGTGGACTGGTCGCTTGGAACAACATTTGGAGGACACGATATTGGAAATGGTTCTTTGGGTGTTGCTCGTCTAAGACCGAATGTAAGTATAAATATATCGCTCTGTAGAAACAAATAAATACACTGTTTTATAAAAAAGATTCACAAACACAAGACTAACAAGTTTTTTATTTCTTAATTCAATAATTGTATTACCGCTACACAGTGCCTGGTTGAATCTACTCGGTGCTATGTATGGTAATTTTGGACGTTCTATGACGTCAAATATTTATGGCGTAACGTCAGAAATAAACCAAGAAACAAAAATACTCGAAGGTCGACTTATGACGGGTCTCTGCCTGTATTTACATGTCTGTAGCTTGACGTATTTTAGACACAAATATATGGCATACACACGACAACAATTGATCAGACGTTAATTTAATTGTAATGATATTTTTTTCTGAATTTGCAGCTTCGGTTGCAATGGTTACAACTCGAAATATAATGTATGCATCAATTATGAAAATGTGGAAATTTTGACAATTTTGGCGATTTTAAAACAAACTTTATATTTCTCCTAAAGATGTATTGGACGCGCATAAATATTCTCAGTAAATATTAAGTTTGTTTTAGGCTGCAGTCTATAGTTTCACAGATAAAAACTTTGTCAAAAAATTGTCAAAAGTTCCACGTTTTCATAAGTTATGCATATTGTGGATGGTTACCATCGCAACTACAGCTGTAAAATTAGAACAGAGTCATTATAGTTAAATCAGGGATGCACTGAATGTTTCAAATACTACAATATAATCACTAAACAACAATTTTGAATGTTTTATGGATTTGAAGGTCCAAAAGTGCCCAAACCATACATAGTCCTTTGCTTTATTGCTTTACCAATGGTGTCAATCATTACTGTTTACAGGAATCCTGTCCAGAATATTCCAACTGTTACTGCCCATCCGTCGGTGTATGTGCTTATTACAACTTCTCATTGAGCCTAAATTCGCTGGTGCATCTCAATACTCACAACGGCAACCACAACCGTGTGTACCACTTCACCCTGTCGGTGACGAATGACGCCAGACTTTCCTTTGTGGAACACAAAGCGGTTTTAGCTGACGACTCTTCCCCGGCGGTGGGTGTGGTTAGCGAGGGTTCGGTCGTGGGGGAGGATATCGACTACACTAGTGAAGAGACAGTTACGATACACTGGGACGGATTTATTGACCATGAGAGTGGCATCCACTCCTACAAAGTAGGGGTAGGTAACTCTTGTCTGGACAAAGACGCGTTCAAGGGTATCAATATCAGTGATAATGAAACATCTATCATTACCACGACTCTTCAGTCTGCTCATGTAACACTAGCCGCGGAGGGACAGTACTTTGTAACAGTTGTGGCGTATAATAATGCTATGGAGTCGTCATATCCTGTGTGTTCAGATGGAATCGTGTTAGACAAGACTCCTCCCCTCATCACCAATGTTACTCTGAAGAGTGCGACTTCCACTGAGTGTATGGTGTGCTCTGAGGGAACAGCGTGGTACATAACGAGGAATCTGACAAAGTACAAGGTCAGTGATGGCCATTGTGATGAACTGTGTAGAAACACAACCGTAAACGAGTTCATGTCTCTGTTACCAGTAGAAGGTCTCCAGCCATCACAAACTAAACCGTGCTTTATCAGTGACGGTCATGGTACTATCTACCTTCCAATTGACCTCATCGATCTTCAATGGGACGTCATTGATACGGGAAGTCAGATTCGTGACGTTTACATAGGCGTTGGTTCCACAGAAGACAGCAGTTTATCTCCGGATCTGATTGACTATCACAAATCGTCACATACAGACTATTACAAATCAAGGCACGTAGGTCTTAGTGACGGGGATGAGATATACATATTTGTTAAAATAACAAACAGCGCTGTCCTAACATCTACAGCGACTATCGGTCCTGTTATTGTAGACGAAACTCCTCCTGTCTGTCCACCTTCCCTACCTGTCCTTATACAAAACAGTTCCTTGTATATTTACTGGAGTGAAGGAGCTATCGCTGACGAGGAACAAAAGGAACCAATATCTACATTTTTATACCGGGTTGGTAAGTACATGTGAATCAAGTGAATTAGTTAATTTGTTTACCTGCATGATATTAGATTTGGTCTCATACTACTCGGATTGAATGCTAATAAATTCAAATAACGTCTTCCTCTCAGAATCGTCTCATGCTCCATGGGTTATAAGTCAATTGCATTGACTAAAAAGTAGTATGTTATCTTAGGAGTATATAGTGTTTATTGCTATCAGGATTGATTAAGCATGATAACTCACATTTATTATTCGGTAAACAACTTAAAAGATTATGCATATTTATAGGATCGCATATGACTGTTCATTTTATATACATATATTTTTGGAAATGGTCTTCCCTGCATAACAACATATAGTTTAAAATATCGCCATTTTGTTACGGCGTCCTCAAATTATATCGTCATGTAAATGAAAAACGAACCAGATTATATTACCATATTGACATATGCAAAAATATTACATGGACGAAATCATTATATATAAGGCGAATTTGGTAATAAATTTGTGTATATTTTGAAAACTGATTATGATAATTTTGTGCCAGGTCGACAAGGAGAGTACGTCTCGTTGTTCAAGCCAATGGATGACCCAGATGCTGATACATGTGTTGTAAAAGGACAGATATGTGTAAACATTCCCTTACACGAATTACACGTGTATGATTCAGACTTACAGCTCACCTTTACCATCCAGCTTCACGTCTTTAACCATGCAGGGTATCACTGTACAGTAAACACAGACAACTTCCGTTTGCCTTCCCAGAATCCCCCTGGCCACGGTGTTGTATATGACGTCTTACGTAATGATGGCGGATGCGCAGATGGTATACAGGATATTGATGTTTCAGTCTCGCTCGAGGAATTCTGTGTCACGTGGGAAGGTTTTTCACATGTCGCCGATATGACACACGAACTTGGTATAGGGGAGGTTCCAGGAACAGATGATACTATCCCTTTCCATGAAGTTCCGGATAGGAAATGTTATTGTGAAAATGCAACGAACCTTTCACATTACCGTCGCTATTTTGTTACCGTGCGTGCTATTACCTCGGGAGGTTCAACAGACGCGATATCAGACGGATTCACAATTATTAATCCAATGGACGCTGTGACATCTCTACGTGTGTTTGATGGAAACGGCTGCACTGGAAAAATTGGAACCCCGGTCGAACGGAAATTTGGCACCGTGAATATATACACTCCCAGTAAAATAAACCTCCATATCGGTCATACATATTCGCTGGTGTCGAATGCCAGTTTAACTATAGAAAGTGCCGAGGCCATAGTTACGGTTCATAGGACCATCGATTTGGTTTATTATTATCAGTTCCTTCCACTTACCGCGAAGCCACAATTTAATGTTGCTTCAGATACGAACAGGTCGTTCAGCTTACATATCCTGAACTGCGTCCCTGATGTTGATAGTCAAATCAGTCGTGATATAGCATCTTTGTACTGGGGCCAAGGGAAATTTAGTAGCTATGTTTCACATTATGAAATTGAGTTTCTTTCACTAACAGAAGGAACCGGAGAGCCGTTAGTAATTGACTTCACAACAGTATCCAGACACTTGAATAGATTTTCATTCGGTATTGTCAATCTTGTTAAAGGTCATTATTTCTTTGCTTTGAGACAATGCGTAGAATATACATGTTTCGATTGGGTAAAAACGAACGGATTTACATTAATTGATCATCTTTACGAAAGCTTCTCAATGTCATCTTGGATGAATAGAACTGGACCTGAATGTTCAGACATACAACTCACAATAGCAGACCTGCAGTGTTCTAATAGTATATCCGGGGTAATGGACAAAAGTTTGCTATTCGTTGGGGAATTTTCCGGGACAAAGATTTGAAGATACAGTTAACTGATTGGAATTTGTACATCATTGAATCCAATAGCACTACAATAGAGGTATGTTAAAGGTCTATTTTATCCTTATGTTATCATACATATTAATATCGCATACTAATTAACCCGAGCAATTATTTCAGACGCCTGCGAAATTGTCAAGTAAGAATTGAATCATGTCCGTTAAATATCATCTACATATGTTTCGAACAAAAATTTAAAAGGAGCCTCGCGTTTCTGACATAATTATATCTATATAGTAACCAATTTGAATTTAAAAGTTAAGGCTGCCACATTTAGGTAAATATCCTTAGAATACTTCTTTCCGTGTTTTAGTTATCGACATGCCAGAAGCTGCCCCTGTACCCACATATGAAGATGCAGACTTGTATCGAGGTTTTTTGTCCTGAAGGCTCCATGGGGAGCAGGTGTGGTCCACTCATTGTAACGGAGGATCCTAACGTGTTTGATAAACACAAACTCTATGAGGTAGACTCTGACTCAGACGACATTAGACACAACAAAGAATTGTTCTACGCCAGAAACATCGGGGACAAGCTTGCGTGGCTTCACGGATCAGAACTTGACTTCACTGGTAAGTCTTTCCGACCTGGCGGAGTTATGCTTGGATTGGGCGACAGAGCAATCACGTGGTATCTTCTGAGGAACACCTACAATTTCACCCAGCCATGCGAGGTAAACCCTGATTGTGTAGCGACTGTAGAGACTGTCGGGGGATTATCTGCGTTCCAGGGAATCAATCTAGACGTTGAGATTGTTTACTATATATGTGCCGTCACCACAATAGTTGAGGATGGTATACCGCCTGTACAAACGTGTGGGAACGGGTTTGTAGTTGATATAACCCCACCTGCTGTCGGCGATGTCATGTTCACATCTGATAATGGCTTCATCACTCAGGCGTCAAGTCTAATAATACATTGGGACGGATTCCAGGATTTCGATGGATACAGAACTTTGGGATATCCATCCTCGATACCAAGGTTTACATATTCCGTCGGTAAGTCAAAGGATATTGGCGATATTATGGAATTGTCGGTAATTTCCTGTGTTTAACAATGCTGGTTACTTAAAACATACATTTTGCCATTAAGAATAGTAATAGGACTGGAACTAATCACTTAGCAAACAATTTATCAAATGCCCTTTTCGTTAGAAAATAATCGCTTGTTCTTTTAAAGAAAACACAAAAATGACTTTGATTTAAACATATTCTATTGTATCTGAATTGGCCATAAAATTTAATTTTTTGATCAATCTTTCTCTTTACATCCTACCGCCTAATTATTATTAAACACATACAGTTATGGTCATTTACAGTTTGTTTGTGACAGTAGACGCTACATGAGTATATAGCATCAGTATATCTTGTTAGCGTTTATAATTATACCATGACAGGAATGTATTGTTATCTTAAATTATATGATGACGTTTGTACTCCTAGGAAGTAATCCGTACGCACAGGACGTTTTACCTGAAACAGACGTCGGTCTCTATCACTCCGCTAGAGTTCATAACCCGAGACTTACTCCGGGGGTGACGTACTACGTCACAGTTACAGGTAAGTAGTCTTGACGTATGTCGGTTCTACAGTCGAAGTATTGATAGATAAGCACAACTTATGTTTATTAAACATTCAGTATCGCGTCGTTTTAATTCAATAGCAAAATTTTTTCCTGTCGATGAATTTGGAGATGTATTTATTTTGTGATGCAATTATTGTTTATCATCGAACCCTTCTAGCTAACGACTTGTCAAAAATCATAACTATATCGCACGTACTTTTTTTAATTTTTTTTTTTTAAATATTTTTAATATTCAAACACGCTCACCTATTGTAATGAGTTTTTCAATTTCATTTAAGCATTTGACCACGTTGGACATCAGAGCACCGCCGTGTCGAACGGAGTAATGTTTGATAACACTCCCCCAGTTACCGGTACCATATCGGTCGGGACCTATTTAAAACACTCAGACATCGTGTCTGAGGAGATCACCGTCCACTGGACCGGAATTCGAGATAACGAGAGTGGAATTTCTAAAACTCGTCTGGGTGTAGGATCGTCTAAACATCAGCCTGATGTAATCGACTATCAGGATTGTTCTGGAGAATTCGCTTCTTTGTCAGACCTCGAGACGCTACATGATGGCCACAAATATTATGTTATCCTGCTTGTAAGTAACTTGTATTTAAATCTTTTTACTGCTTTTGTTGCTTAAACGTACCTAAGAATATTTACATTATTTATTATGTTCTATTGATTTACTTAGCCACTATTTAAGGTAGTGATATTTTGCATTCCTATATATCACTTTATAGGTCACCTAAACAGTTATACATACTATTTGCCCTGATATATACATTCTTATATCCAAGTACACATAGGCAGTGGTATAATTATAGGCATACAAAATATCACTTGTTTAAACAGGGTCTAATGTTTAAATACATTTTTTTCACTAGAATATACGTGTTCATTTTGTTCTCTTATTTTCAAATGAATTGCAGTGTTCAATGAGCAAGTTGATATCTGTTTGTTAAAGGTGACGAATGGAGCAGGGCTCTCATCCGTGACTGCTTCTGATGAGTTTGTGGTGGACCGATCCGCTCCGGCTGAGGGAATTGTCAGGGACGGTTTTCTGAAGGTGAATATATTAACATCTGAGTTAGTCTTCATGTTATATAGAATCTCCCCTGTTATCAAAATAAAACACTTACTGGGGGAACAATAAGCATTAATATGATATTTGTGATAACAACGAATAAAGGGAAATAACCAGAATTTTCCGACTTTTCTTGCAATCGTCATTAGTTGTTGTGAATGCACTTTCATGGCAATATGTTTGTTTTATTGTTTCCAAACAGGCAGCTTTAATGCTGGAAAGTGACATATTATAAACGATAGAAGAAAATTAAACATCCTCATTTTCATTTTTTGAAAGTTACATGTCATGAGCGATATCAGAAAACACAAACATTCCGTTTTTTCACCTGCTGTGACCTTAATCTAAAGATCAAAGAGATATTTAGGTAGGTTTTGTGCGCATACACTGTCAACACTTGTTTGTATTAAACTTCTTTGATAAACAAAAGACAGGTATTCTGCTTGTTTGTCGACGCAACTATAAATCTGATGAATTCATTGAGGCGAACACGTAAATAGCTTTCACCGTTATTTGTATATAGTCCATAAATGGTAATGAAAGCAATTGATAACTAATGTCCAATTTCAATTACTTAAGGAATAGCTTGAATAGATTTGTATGTTCTGTAACAGTACACTCAAATGTTTCTATTATATCTCCATTACTTTAAAAGGTGGGGTTGCAAAATCCGCCCACGCGCCAATTTTTTTTCAAATTTTGCAGTGTTAAAGGTCTAGGTACATAACTACTTTTTATGTGCTTTTTATTTATTTTGTATGTATTAAAAAGGCATAAAGGGCCTAAAATGATGTTTTCTAAAATTACTTTGGGTATGTGGTAAGGGGACCCCTTGTGTCCATCTTTTGAACACAATTTTTATTTTTTAATTATTTTTGTTAATAAAAGATACTTCATTCTTTATTTCATATCCATTTATAATGATATTTACGAATTAATTTTACGACAAATTGATTTTGAAGCAAAAAACACTCAAATTTTTGTCAGGATAAAAATTTAGGATATTGGCTTTGCTCGAAATATTTGGCATGTTATCGATTTTGTCCACACTTTTAAACCATTTCAAAAACATGCTATAGGTATAATCCTATAACAGACACTTTTTCAAAAAAATTGAAATCCGAGAAAATAGCATTTGATAGACTGAAATATAGCGAGGGGAATTTTCTAAAAACCAATATTTGCCCTAGTTGACCATAAATTCAAAATTGATCATAAAACAACAGTTAGTGATATAATTTTTTGTTAACTAACATATGTAATCTAAAATTAATGCATTTCTTTTCATGCATCTTCCCTAACAGTACAAAAAAGCCTCACAAGTAGATATGCTCTTGGGTGAAACAAATAGTTTTTCTTTTCATATCAGAAATCAAATAATTATTGGAAAGAAATATATTTTCGTCAGCAACTCTTACTCAAAAGATACAAATTAAGATTATCCATCTCTCTTATGTAGATAGAAACTATCTTAAACTGAATTCAAAATGATTAAAGAGGGAAGCAGAGTTATATTTTATTTTCAACTAAAATATGTATAATTTTAAAATAATACCAGCACCACAAAGGCTACAACATTAATTTTGAGCAATCAGACGGCTTTTATTTCGAAACAATGACAACAATTTATTTAAAACTGTTCCTATCTCATTCGCCATACCCCATAACCCATATGTACCAAATTTCACTAATATTTAATAATATATAAATTTCAACCGATCAGATACCTCCATTTTGTTTCCATGGCAACTAATCTTTTAAAAAGGGATTCCATGTTATTCAGCATATTTTATAACCCATATATACCAATTTTCAATTCAATCTGACAATATCTCAATTTCAACCAATCAGAGGCCTCCATTTTGTTTCTATGGCAACCCATCATTTTGAAAGTGTTACCATGTTATTCAGCATATCGTAATCTTTACATACCAATTTTCAATTAATTCTGACATCATTTAAATTTCAGCCAATCAGAGGCCTCCGTTTTGTTACCATGGCAATCAATATTTTAAAAGGTGTTACCATGATATTTAGCAATAAAAATTATTACTGTACACTGATTTACACTGTTATCGGACTCTGGAATCATATACAGGAAATGTATAACTAGGTATACTAACAAGAAGTGGTCCGTTGCTAAATGCACTCTCTATTTTTAAGTCAGTCAAAAACAGTTTTCCCGGATTTTAATTTTGAACCTAATTTACACATAGACAGAAAATATCATGGGAGTATTTTTAAATGGGTGTAAAATTGTAGACAAAACCAGTAACAGGGTGAAATCAGATGACAAAGAGCAATGTTTCGTTTTCGTTTTTTCCAAACAGTGTTACTTTTTCGTAAAAAATATTTTTTCAAACAAAATATTCCGTTAAAAATCTAAAAAAATGACTTAAATATAAAGTATACGATCTACTCAAATGATTTATGAATAAAAAATGTAGAATATTTGACAAAGGTTTATTTTTTGGCATGTTTGTGCAGGTAGTTTTAATGAAAATGACTACAAAGAATTCAGGCCCTTTGGGCTTTTTAAAAATCACAAAACGAAAAAGAAGTGTCATTTTAAAGGGACAACTAGTAGTACTTTCAATATGCAAAGTTTCAAGAAAATTGGGCTGTGGGCAGTTTCTATGGGATTTTTAACATTAGCTTGAACACCACCTTTCTATTCAAATTAAACATTTTAAAGTTTCGAATTCATTTTAGGACTCTTTGTTCCTAAGAAATCATCTAGTTCAATCAGAAGCGTCGTTACATACTGCGACGCCATTTGTTCTTTTATAGACTAATAGAAAGGTATAAACCAATTGGAATATTCGTTATACGCAAAAAATATAATATATTTTTCTATCAATATACGCCGTGTTATTTCACACTCAGATAATCTGTATAAATGTAGCCCAAAGTTATAGATTCTAAAGTCATAATTGTCTTTTGAATAATCACCCTTACGTCAATTTTTGAACAAAAATGTACCTAGATCGAGTTTTAACTTCGTTCCAATATTCTTATTAATGTTTCAATGAAAAAATTTAATTTTAGGTGGACGTCGACTTTCAACCAAACACAACACACACTGGCTGTCACTGGTCTGGTTTTAGTGATCCCCACTCGGGTATCAAGTATTACTCGGCAGGACTGGGGACAGCCCCTCTCCTGGATGACGTCAAACCATTGTCCTTCACCGGAACAAAAACAGGTGAAAACTTCAAATGTAATATTTTTACAAATGCTAGTATTATAATGTTACTAATGTGTTTGTCTTGGACCCAGTCAGTATGTCAGTAAGACATTTTACATTCTAGTAACTAGTTAACGGAATCGCTTTCTTTCATGGGGATACTTTCTTGGTTTTGATACTTTAGACGCTAACACTATAAGTAAGCTAAAGAAATTCTTTGTCAGGTTCATAACAGGTAACGTCGTCCTGCATCAACAGCGAATCGAATCAAAGCATGTCATACTTTGTACAGGGAATAAAGACACAATATATGGAGTATATCAATCTCACTAACCACCTGTTGAATACAGGAAAACTAGAAAATTAGTTGCAATGAAAGTCTCAGAAATATCGAATTGAAAATTAGTTTTATCTTATTCAGTGTTATATATGAAAACGATATCATCAACTAATGTTGCCATGAACTATTTTTCCTGTTTTCAGAAAGTCAATGGATATCTAACTTTATACCAGGAATGACCTACTACTGTACAGTTCAAGCGTGTAACGGAGCTGGTCTCTGTACATCTGTATCATCAAACGGCTTTATCACTGACAATTCACCGCCACTTCCGGGGATCGTCCATGTTGGTATCGATGGCCATCACTCAAGGTTCTGGCCGCATTCGTAAGTTGTCATTTTGGGTATATTCAAATTTAATTAAAACCTTCCCACCTTGAAATAGAAATTTCAATGTTATGTTTCTTCTACCATACTACAAGTTTGTGAGTGCAGTTTGTTTTGTTCTGTTTCAGGGACTCAATTCAGATGCAATGGTTTGGATTCGTAGACGTAGAATCTAAAATACAAAACTACGAAGTATGCGTCAGACACACAAATAACAGCGATTGTGATATCCTAACATTTACCAATGTGTTTCTCTCCAACACAGTCACACTTTCTGTCACCTTACCAGAACGTGTGTCACTCAGTGCAGAGGTTAGAGCTAACAACCCATTAGACATGTCCTCTAGGTGTGTTTCAGACACCTTTATAGTCGATACTACTCCCCCAGTAGTATTATCTCCCCCTGTTCTAGGTAGAGAAAACACAAACACAAATGTAACAGTACAGATTGATCCCACACTGGTGATGGTGAACTGGAAATTCGAGGACCAAGACAGTCCTATTGTGAAGCAGATTATAAGAATGAGAGCTCATGCTGATGGACACACACCTATAGAAAATGTTTATTTATCTGGAGAGACAAGTCACATAATAACTTTAGACCCTAAACACCCATTGAGGCCTGGTGATACTTACACTGCTTTTGTGACAGCGTGCAATGAAGCCGGACTGTGTACATCGTCTACATCGAATGGATTACTTATCGACCCAACCCCTCCCCATCAGGGAGGGATCATAGAACCTATACCATGGCATTTCTATAATAACGCAAACGAAACAAAATCCTTTGTGAACCTGACACTGTATGGGTTCAAAGACCTAGAATCAGGAATCAGGACTTACTACGCTACCGTAGGGAATACATACAGTGGGTCGGAGATAAGTGATGGGATCCTTACTTTCATTTCATCTGAATCTGACGATGACTCAGAGAAGTTTCAGTTGACTCTAAATGGACGATTGCATTCTGGACAACAGATGGTATTGTCGGTATGGGCGGAAAATAATGCTGGTTTGTTTAGTAGTATCGGCAAAGTAACAGTTACGGTTATAGCATCAGACAATAAAAACACATTTGGTTATTTGGAAATCTTAAAGCATTCCTGTGATGCGGCATATTGCAATAAGGATTGCACATGTGCTGTTATATCTCAGAAATGTCACTCGGTAGAAGTGGATGTCGATTGTACGGAAAGTAATCACACGGATGACTTTGATATGAATATCAATATTCAACATGATGGTAAATACAACGATCAAGAGGTTTTGACTTCGTCTGCTTGTATTTCCGCTGCTTGGATTGTGTCAGGGACACAGAAACATGTCATAAAGCGAATGGAATGGAGCATGGGGCAGCAAGGAATGGCTGTTGGAACTGGGATATTTGACCCACTGTTGGAAAATCTGTGGTACGACGTTGGTCAGAAAACGTCTGTTACTTATTGCTTGCGCGGAGGGAAATCACTTCTTCACGACACAAAGTATGTAGTCTACGTCAGATCGTGGACATCTACGTCACACTATACTGTATTTACGTCACATCCGGTCCATATAGACAACACTGCTCCGTCTGTAAGGAGGGGTAAATATATCATTGAGAACTCCAACAAGACATGTTCCCGTGATGTCGACTTTACCTCGACCTTGAACACGATCAGCGCCTGTTGGACGGGAGTGTTTACAGATCCCCAGAGTGGTATCCATAGCTACCAGGTGGCATTGGGCACCATACCGGGAGGTCTGTATACCGATTTTGCATTAAATTTCAATTTTTATATATTTTATTGACAAAAATATATTAAAATAGGAATAGTATTGGATACCAGGTATTCCGAATTTGCATATTACAGAGTTATCTGCACGTGCGGGTAGGTATTGATTGTGACGTCATGTATTTAAGAGCGTAACGTCATACGTTTCGGAGAAAACGACTTGAATTGCGCTCACAAAATAATGACGTAACAATCAATACATACCCGCAAGGTAGCTAACTCTGTAATATGCAAATATAGAATATCACATATTGGTCATTTACCTTATCCAGGTGTCATAAACAAAATAAGCATGAAACATAATTACATACATGGTAGGGGAAGTAACTCCCTCATTATTCTTATTTACTGTAACTCTTTAAATCGTCATTTTTAATCTTGATCTTCCCACATTAATAGCGACATGGTGATAAATATATTAAACAGTATGTATATTTGGTGACATAATATATTAACACTGATGATGTAGGAAATGTTTACTGTGACTAACTTGTATTTAAATAGGCACATTTTAATGTTACATATATTTGTAGATAGAGTCAAATATATTTTACTTATAGGGTATTTTACGATAGGGTTATATAATATTTAACTTTAGACCAGGCAATAGGAATTCGATAAACCTTTGATGAACCAACATAAATCCAATGTTTTTTCCAGGTAACGATCTGGTATCTAATATGAACATTGGACTTAACACATTGATGTCATGGAGTGATTTGTCTCTCTCACCAGGCACAAATTATTACGTTACGGTCACGTGTTTAAACAATGTTGGGATACAACAAACGCTTGTCTCGGACGGCTTTGTAGTGGACAACGAACATCCTTACGCAGGCATTGTATACAACACTGACCGTTACCATAACGCCCATGTACACAACTCTCGAGATATCGGGGTATCCTTCCGCGGATTCCACGACCGACATTCGGCAATAACTCGATTTTCAGTCGCCTATGAAATACTAGACCAAGGCTTAGTAAATGACAACATTGGATTGGAATTTGTAGATATAAGTTTTCAGACTTCATTTGTGTTTTACAACACATCTCTCGTTACTGGACAATGGTTTAGATTTGCAGTAAAAGCCAAAGATTCTGCAGGTTTTGAGAGTAACATCGTGCATTCCCCTCCAGCCTTGCTTGATTCTACACCTCCTGTCCACGTTAATATCAGTTCGGTGTCGGAAGTAGACAACATCACATCTGTGAACGGTACAGTGTACTGGACAAAATATCTAGGACACCCAGGTCCAACTGTGTACAAGTTATATATTACCTCATCGAATATGACTTCATTTAATCAGTTTGAAGTTTCCTTTGAAAACCAGAAACAGATGCACACCGTATCATTAGAAAGAGGTGGTATATATTCGGCAGCTATTTCTCTTGTCACCTCCCCGTTTTATGATGGTAACCGCTCACTATCTTTACTTGCGTATAACATACCTATAAACACAACATTAGATGTCACATTGTCAGCATCCGACAATATCACAGAAACAGGTCTTACCGATGATGTAGTCGCAGTCCACCAGGTGTCGCTCACGGAACTCTACATCAATACTGATATCCTGGACCCGGAGAGTGGAATGAGGGAGATCTATGTTGGGGCAGGAACATCGAAAGGTGGGTTCCAATTACATCCGCTAAAACGTGTTCCAACGTCCTATAATATACTACTTCCGGTTGAGGCACCTCATGGACAAGCCGTACACGTAACAGTTACTGCAGTAAACCAAGCCGGCAGATGGAGTCACTTTTACTCAAGCTCTCTGCTGATGGACCACACACCACCATCCATAGCAAACGCATCTATGAGCATGACTTACACTGATTTTGGAGATCGAATTCTAACCAAAGTCAAGGTCAGGTGGGAGGTCATTGAAGATGAAAGTTCTGAAGTTGCCTGTTCTTGTGAGATAAGTAAGTAAATTTGATGTAAATGTAAAATACTCTGTAATGAACTGATATTCATTCATTAACTTATTTCGAGTGTTTCAGAGGAATTACACGTATTTTGTAATATATTATTACAGGTAAAAACAAAGCGACCCGGATGTTACACTATGGTAACAGCGAAACAGAACTCGAGACACCGTTTCTGGTGATAGACCATGGCACCGATATCTCTGCACGTATCACATGTTTTAATATTGCAAATCTACAAGAGTCCACCGTGGTAGGGCCTGAAACTGTAACTTTATTTGCGCCCAATGTCAGCGATGCAAGAATTTCATTTGACACCGCTCTGGCAACATCTTCTGGACTTCCGGTAATTCAATCATCTTCCGGTGTTATGTTTTCCTGGGAAATTCCCTATGACACTTCAGGAATAAATGGCTATTCTTACAGAATCCGTCGAGGGGCAAATCTTTTAACGCAATGGGAAAACACTGAGCTACGGAAGTATGCTTCGTTAGACCATGCCCTGCTTGATCAAGATGGTATTTATACCGTGGAGATTCAGGCGTGTGGTCAGGATAATTTGTTCAGCCAACTAGTCAATGGAACCTTTCTGATTGCGAGCACACCACCAACTCTTACAGGTAAAAGAATCATTTGTCTACAGGAAGGGAAATGCCATAATGGATTTTTGTATTACATTTCCTATCGTTCTGATAATATGCCAATCTACCAATTGTTGAAAGTTACTATAATCTTTTTACAATTTTTATATAGATGTTTTTCACATCATTTTGCTCATACAATGGTTATATAGATGTTCTTTAAATAAGTCACTATTGATGCTTCCCGATTGTATTGAATCTGTTTTAAAGTATATTGCTCAATCAATATTCATATTAATAATCTTCCATCTTTGAATGAGTCAAGATAAAATGGGTTTTTATTACTTTTTCAGGACTTAGTCCGTCACTCTCTAGAGTTGATGATGCTATCGTCCTTACATGGAATGGTGTCTTCAATGTTCATGCTGAACTCCTACCAAGATACACAGTGACAGTTGGTACTGACCAAGGCTTTTCGGACCTGGTACGTCTTGTACAAACTACCGACCGTCACGTGACTTTCAAAGAATTCAAAGAAAGTGACGCATACGTTACAATCACGTGTTCCTACGTCACTGGATTATTTACAAACTTCGTCGACAAAGTGACCATGGTGTAGAACTGTTGTATTACTCGGCGCAACAAATATAGTCAAGATGTTATATCATATAGCACAAAAGGAAGAAAAAAAATACTTTTCAGTAATTTGACTTTAATCAAATGTTAGTTTCAAATCTATGTTTCTATAGGTCGTTAGCATAACACGAATAATACGACTTATTTAATAAGTTAGGTTTGATCTAAATGTGTTTATTTCTAAGTATGATTCTATGATGGTTTTCATTACTTTTGTTCAATTTCATTTTCAATTAGAAAAAAATATAAATGTTTTCTGTTGACGGTATTATGGCAATTAAAAATTTGAGGTCAAATGTTACATACTTTTGTTTCCATATCTACGGGTAACGTATTCGGATTTTTTCTATTAACGTCCTTGTTCACTCGAATATTACTCCCATCCAGCAACGCCGCATTTACAAGGTAATCCCATTAAAGATATTTGGTAAGATTAACAAATCATTTCCAAGTAAGTATATATTTTGGAATTGGATGAATTGTCTCCTATTCCAACACTAGGAGACCTAAACTATGACGAACGACTTTCCTGCCCAGGTGGCGGAGTTTATTGTTCAATTGTCACTGTTTCGGTATCGATAAACTAAGTTGGAACAGATCTGTTTATTTCCCAATAAATTGAGTGCAGAACGTGACCCGATTCGGTGCGTTTGGATACACGTAAACATTTGCAGACTTCCTTTGACATTCCACAAAATCACGTGTCAGTGTTTGCAAATAACACATGTACGAGACAATCATTTACGCAATTTACCTCGTGCTCCATTGGGTTTATCATCTCATAAACTAAATAAAGTGAGAGGTTAATCCTTAAGTATATATGTTCATCGGAAAAGACAAAATTCAATACTGTTTAACAGAAGACGAGAAATGTTGCGACCAGATCAGGATTCAAACTGCTCTACCAAATGAGCTACCTGATCACCGATGATCGATCCAGTCCAATCCTGCCAATATTCGCCCTCGAAGACATACGATACCCTTATACAACCACCGTTGGCATTTGAGTTGGGCGCAAATGTAGAGGAACAGAGACAATTACACATTATTCCTGTCAAGTGTCATGAACCGTGGATCTCCAAAGTGAAAATCTACGGCTCTACTGCATAGTCTGTCAGCTGAGTGACAGATATCACATTTAACCCTGTACAAACCACATCGACCCGATCATTTTACAGTTGTACACCAACTTAATAGCTGTTACAAAATCGTTAGACATGATAAAAGAAATTGATTCCGTAGTGCTAATAGTTTTATAGAATTGAATAGCAATTTATTTATATATATATTCATATTTTTGGAGTTTTTTTTTAATTATTATTTGGTTATTGATTATGTGGAATTTAATCACATTGCAAATCATCAATTATTATAATAATAGATTACACACAACACGAAATGTCGTCAAAGCATTATCAGTCACGTGACATTATAGAACATTATCTGTACTTAATATTGTTCTAATCTCATTAAATGCGTTTTTTGCATTGATTTCTCAAACTTTCATAAAATACTACAAACTTAATATGATTCGTAAATATCATATATAATTTTTTTTTATTTTCAAATAATTTTATTTCCCAATATATTTCAAACTATGACACAATGTAGAAATTTTGATTTGTAGCGATTTTGATAAAATTTTGATAAATTGATTTAAAATTATTTTGATGTTACACTAATTATGACACTATATGGTAGAAACATTTTGGAATTAAACACACTTTCCTAATTATCTACATACCGTAATCCATATAAAACACTAAGCTGTTAGCCTGATAGGTAGGTGTCTCATATATATATAAATATATCTCAATGTCTTATATGGGTGTAGTAGGAATGATATTCCGTATGTACGTTCAACCCAGGCTATATCCCTAGGGTTCCGCCTCTCTGTAGTAATCACATAACAACACAGATAGCATGTTCATGTCATTTATTAAAGTTATTAAAGTTAGGACGACCACACAGTAGACAAGACAACATATATAGACATACTGACAACTCTCACACGCAGACGTACATTTGTACAACGCACCTTCCAAAATACTGTACCGCACGATGTCCACCCCACAGACCCTGTAAATGATATACTATATATAAGTCGCACTGGTGAGCCTGTCGCTCTGATGGGCCACGCGCACAGGTATGCGTGCTCCTTTTATACCCTGCACGCGCAAGGCTAGCCAATCACTTGAGTTACGGGTAGAATTACCCGCGCTATTTTAAATATATATATCTTATCACATACAAACCATATCCCTGGCGCCAGGACTCAAACACACACACGCACACACCTAGTGCGTGGGGAAAGAGTGTGGCAGAATTGAAAGTAAGACTACGTGTGTGCGTGTGTGTGTTTGAGTCCTGGCGCCAGGGATATGGTTTGTGTGTAATAAGATATATCATATCCCTGGCGCCAGGACTCAAACACACATACGCACACACGTAGTCTTACTTTCAATTCTGCCACATGGGTTTACCTGGATCTGTGGAATAGTTAAACAATACCCATGTCATAGTGGAGAGTACCAATGACATTCGATGTCATGTTTTAAGTATGAGAAACACCTCAAACTCTGGAATAGTCAATATAATGACTAGTTTTCGGCCCTTACGGGCCTCGAACAATTCATTATCTTGACTATTCCACAGTTTTCGGTGTTTCTCCTATACGTACCAACATTAGCAGTTAGGTTCTGGTGTACCAATACCTTCATCCGAGAATAAAGTAGTTGTTAAATGTCCGAATACTGAACATCACACACACCTCACGGTCGTTTATTTATCAGCATAAAAACTTGAGGGAAGAAAACTTTATAATAGTTTGGATAAAAGGTAGTATTTAAGACTTAAGTATTAATGCATTAGTTTATGATTTGTGTTTTATTTAAATGACAAAAATATCAATGAGTCGATAACAGTATTTATTGCTGATAACTGTTGATCACAGGTGGCCAATTAAGGTATTTTCGAATACAATCATAATGTCAGCCTAAACATTTCCCCCACACTTTTCATCTATATTTTCATATTATTTCAACACACTCCATACACGGGAGGTCGTCCTTAAATAACCCTGGTTGTTAATATGAAATGAATATAATAAACTAAACTAATATCGTTTTAAGTTTAGAAGACAACCCCTTCATAAAACAAAGCCTTCATCTCACGTGAAGTATAGCAAACAAGTTTAAGAACTATATATCAATGAGTAAGTCAATATTGATATACTGAACTGCTGACACATCGATATCAATCAAGCTCAAAACAGGAAGTAAATTCCAACACACGTCGATTGGACAGATTTTATTCTAATAGGTGTCATCGATTCAATTTCGGGTTTTAAAACAGCGAACGTCACTCAGCTTACTTTTCCATAAATATGAATTAGTAAAATATTATATACATAATGTCATCATTAATTTAGAAATAGATTCTTAAACATTACAAAGTAAGTATGATTATACAATTGTTCATTACAATAAAAAAATCGTTACTAGTTAAATCACATTAATTTCAAATATTTACCGCAAACGGTATTGATCATACATTCTAGGTATGGGACTTAGAAGTTGAATTTAAACGGCACGGACAAACAGGTACATGCTGTTTTAAAAGTATTTGCACCAACATAGAATTATCCACTATCATAGTTCTTGTTCTATGCTCTATTTACTTTATGTATGCTTAGATAAAAAAACATTTATGAAATTACTGATATTACTGCAAAATTAATTTAATCTATTTGATTCCTAAGTGTTCATTAGTGCTTTTACTGTCCTACCGTATCATAGTTTTTAGTACGATTTCAAACTTGCTGACTGAACATTAATTAAGCATCTACAACGGCTTCCCTTTTAAAGGTTCGAAATCAAATTTTGTTAAAAATCATAGTATGTTATATAACATTAAGTCACACAGGAGGAGATTCATTCAACACACAACCGTTCCCTTGTATATAATAGATATATACTTTTCATACTTTAGATTAGTTTTTTTTTAAATAAAATCACATTAACCATTGTTCACATTGATACCTCTCAACTACAGGACAATTCCTATAATTCTAAGACGTGCCCCACCTAACGTATTGCTGTTATCCTCTGTAGTGAGAGGTAATTAGATTTATTCTGAGCCAAACATTTCACCACGGCTTCTTAGTATCATTATATATGTTAACAATTGTAAGGAATGCGGTCCTATTAGAATTGAAATTTCTCAATGAATGTGTTAATTCCATTATGACAAATGCAAGTAAATGTGTTGTAGTCTATAGTAAAGCGTTTTATTACCATGGTGCCGCCATTCCCTATCTAATAGAATAAACAAATAGAATACTATAATGGAATGAAGCAGATCAATGCATATCTTTTCAAATAAAGTAATTTTCTTCAAGATGCCCCACCGCCGACAGAGCATAAATGATATTCATCACTTGAACAATAATTGATATAGTGCCACGGATTTTTTTCGGGATGCAATTAATTATTTTTTGTAATTTTAACTTGTAATAGAATTATAAGCTCAAACTTTTCAATGGTTGTAATGGTGTAATATAAGTAACTTTTGTTACTCAACAAAAATAGTTAATCGTCTGCTGTTGTTTTTGATAGTGAAAAAAAATTTGTCACCGATGGAGCATCTTTAATTGTGGATGTCTATGTCAGGAGAGGATCCATAATGAACTGTTTAATAGTGTATCTTAGAGTCCTATAAACCATTACACACAGATAGTGTGACTTCGATAAACATTTATATTATATCAGGGAGATACTACCTAAGTAATGTTAGGAAAGAACTACATAATGTATTACCTTTTAACTATGTGATTGAATCGGAGCAAAAAAGAGGTAGGAGTTTTACTTCTAAAGCTTTATCAACCGAAAGCGCTATAGACCGAAGATCCGATAGCCCGTATGTCTGATAGGCCGAATGCCCTATTGTCTGAAAATCCGATAGTCCGTATGTCTGATAGGCCGAATGCCCTATTGTCTGAAAATCCGATACTCCGTATGTCTGATAGTCAGAAAGCGCTTTAGACCGAAGATCCGATAGTCCGTATGTTGAATAGTCCAAAGGCCTTTTAGTCCGAAAATCCGATAGGCCAAAGGCCCCATAGTTCGAAGGCTTTATAGTCCAAAGGCTTTATAGTCCGAAGGCTTTATAGTCCGAAAATCTGATAATCTGAAGGCTTTATAGTCCAAAGGCCATATAGTTCGAAAGTCCGATAGTTCGAAGGTTCTGTAGTCCGAAGGTCCGATAGTCTAAAGGCTTCATAGTCCGAAGGCCATATAGTCCGAAGATCCGATAGTCCGAAGGCCATATAGTCCGAAGATTATATAGTCCGAAAATCTGATAGTTTGAAGGCTTTACTGTCCAAAGGCCATATAGTTTGTAAGTCCGATAGTCCGAAGGTTCTGTAGTCAGAAGTTCAGATAGTCTAAAGGTTTCATAGTCCGAAGGTCCGATAGTCTGAAGGCTTTATAGCCCGAAGACCATATAGTCCGAAGGTCTGATAGTCTGGAAACTTTATAGTTCGAAGGCCCGATAGTCTGAAGGCTTTATTGTCCGAAAGCCATAGAGTCTGAAAGTCCGATAGTCCGAAGGCCATATAGTCAGAAGACACTAAAGTCTGGAGGTCCGATAGTCCGAAAGTTCTGTAGTCAGAAGGTCAGAAAGTCTGAAGGCTTTATAGTCCGAAGGTCTGATAGTCTGAAGGCATTATAGTCCGAAAGCCATATAGTCTGAAAGTCCGATAATCCGAAGGCCATATAGTTGGAAGACAATATAGTCCGGAGGTCCGATAGTCCGAAAGTTCTGTAGTCCGAAGGTCAGAGAGTCTGAAGGCTTCATAGTCCGAAGGTCCGATAGTCTGAAGGCATTATAGTCCGAAAGCCATATTGCCTGAAAGTTCGATAATTCGATGGCCATATAGTCGGAAGACAATTTAGTCCGAAGGTCCGATAGTTCGAAAGTTCTGCAGTCCGAAGGTCAGATAGTCTGGAGGCTTTATAGTTCGAAGGTCCGATAGTTGAAGGCTTTATAGCCCGAAGGCCATATAGTTCGAAGATCCGCTAGTCCGAAGGCCATATAGTCCGAAGACCAAATAGTCCGAAGACCATATAGTCCGAACGTCCGATAGTTCGAAGGTTCTGTAGGCCAAAGATCCGATAGTCTGAAGGCTTTATAGTCCGTAGGTCCGATAGTCTGAAGGCTTTATAGCCCGAAGGCCATATAGTCCGAAGGTCCGATAGTCCAAAAGCCACATAGTCCGAAGACCAAATAGTCCGAAGACCTTATAATCCGAAAAACCGATAGTTCAAAGGTTCTGTAGGCCAAAGGTCCGATAGTCTGAAGGCTTTATAGTCCGTAGGTCCGATAGTCTGAAGGCTTTATAGTCCGAAGACCATATAGTCCGAAGGTCCGATAGTTCGAAAGTTCTGTAGTCCGAAGGTCCGATAGTCTGAAGGTTCTTTAGTCCAAAGGTCCGAGAGTCTGAAGGCTTTATAGTCCGAAGGTCCGATAGTCTGGAAACTTTATAGTTCGAAGGCCAAATAGTCCGAAGACCATATAGTCCGAAAGTCCGATAGTTCGAAGGTTCTGTAGGCCAAAGGTTCGATAGTCTGAAGGCTTTATAGTCCGAAGGTCTGATAGGCTGAAGGCTTTATACAGGCTTTATAGTCCGAAGACCATTTAGTCCGAAGGACCGATAGTTCGAAAGTTCTTTAGTGCGAAGGTCCGATAGTCTGAAGGTTCTTTAGTCCAAAGGCTGAGAGTCTGAAGGCTTTATAGTTCGAAGGTCCGATAGTCTGGAGGCTTTATAGTCCGAAGGTCCGATAGTCTTAAGGCATTATAGTCCGGAGGTCCGATAGTCCAAAAGTTCTGTAGTCCGAAGGTCAGAGAGTCCAAACGCTTTATAGTCCGAAAATCTGATAGTCTGAAGGCTTAATTGTCCAAAGGCTATATAGTTTGAAAGTCCGATAGTCCGAAGGTTCTGTAGTCCGAAGGTCAGATAGTCTAAAGGCTTCATAGTCAGAAGGTCCGATAGTCGGTGACACCTTTATATCTCTACGACCTAAAAGTCCGAATGCCCGTTAGTCCGAAGTCCCGTTAGTCCGAAGGTCCAATAGTCCTTAGTCCCAATAGTCCGAAGGCCCGATAGTCCGAAAATAAGTAAATTTTGCTAGCTATACCATTGTTTTACTTCACGTTATTTTTAGTTTGGTATGTTTTAGATGGGTTTTGATGCATACGTTTTCTGGCAATGCATCGAAGTAATTGATCAGCCAATTTATATGGACGACAAGTTATCATTTTTTATGTAGTATTGCAGGATCAAACTTACATCAAAACTTTTTAAGAAGTCATAAAAAGAAAAAAAAATGAATCACATTGCATAAAATATCTCAAAAGCATACATTCTATGAATTATCTTACAAATATACAAGTAAGATGTCCAAATGTAAACATTATGCGCACTGTAATTTGATTGTATTATGATGTAAATAAATCATCAAATCTTCAGGGTGACGTCCTGTAACCTGTAATTAATATATTAATCGGAAAATTCTTTTGACATTTTTCAAAGGAATTACATACCTTATGTAGAAATTAATGATCTCAGTCTACATCCTCGGCCATTATTTAAGTATACCAAGGCGTTATAACACATTGATGAGGTCCATAATTGATAAATACATGTTTGTACTTGACTACTTATTTTTCTTCATTTCCCTCCTCCTTTCTTTGACCTATTCTCTCCTTAAATGATGGAAATTGTTCGCATAATGATATTTGTTAGGGAATATGTTAAACAGGATTACAGTGTTAAAATATGAAATGTATATACTCTTTAACATCAAATACGTATTTTAAGATTATGCTCTTCTTAAATTCGCTGCATTTCGTTGTTTATAATCATTTTCAGTGTCAAATCTATATAGGCAGATACGTTTATCTTAGAAAGTTTACTACAGAGCTTTTTGTATGGAAAACTATTATAAATATTTGTTTCATTTTGGGTACTGTTCGCATTTAAATTCCAGATACATTATCTGTTGTCGGACTATCGGGCTTTCGGACTAACGGGACTTAGGCCTAACGGACCTTCGGACTATTAGGCCGTAGGGATATAAGGTGGTCACCCGATAGTCTGAAGACTTAATAGCCCGAAGGCCATATAGTCCGAAGGTCCGATAGTCCGAAGGCCATATAGTCCGAAGACCAAATAGCCGAAGACAATATAGGCCGAAAGTCTGATAGTTCGAATGTTCTGTAGGCCAAAGGTCCGATAGTCTGAAGTCTTTATAGTCCGAAGGTCCGATAGTCTAAAGGCTTCATTTTCCGAAGGTCCGATAGTCTAAAGGCTTTATAGTCCGAAGGTCCGATAGTCTGAAGGCTTTATACAGTAGTCCGTGGGTCCGATAGTCTTAAAGCTTTATAGTCCGAAGACCATTTAGTCCGAAGGTCCGATAGTTCGAAAAATATGCAGTTCGAAGGTCAGATAGTCTGAAGGTTCGTTAGTACGAAGGTCCGAGAGTCTCACGGCTTAATAGTCAGAAAGTCCGATAGTCTGAAGGCTTTATAGACCGAAAGCCATATAATCTGAAAGGCCGATAGTACGAAGGCCATATAGTCGGAAGAAAATATAGTCCGGAGGTCCGATAGTCCGAAATTTCTGTAGTCCGAAGGTCAGAGAGTCTGAAGGTTTCATAGTTCGAAGGTCCGATAGTCTGAAGGCATTATAGTCCCAAGGTCCTATAGTCTGAAGGCTTTATAATCCGAAGGTCTGCGAGTCTGAAGGCCCATAGTACGAAGGCCCGATAGTGCAAAGGCCGATAGTGCGAAGGCCCGATAGTGCGAATGCCGATAGTGCGAAGGCCGGTAGTGCGAAGGCCCGATAGTGCGAAGGCCCGATAATGCAAAGGCCCGACAATCGAAAACAACTAAATTGTAACTGGACTCCAAATGTAATGTTAAAAAATCGAAGATCGGGCATAAGTTTATTACAGTTTTCGATACAAAAGTCTGTAAAGTACGGAAGCTAATTGGTTCCAAAATAGATACGAAAGATAAGTTAGTATTGCGAATAAACGCAAATATAGTTCCTGCACATTACAATATAATATCCCCGATTACAGTTTATTAGCCATCTCCTGTATTATAAAGTTGTCTTACGCATACCTGTACATGTTTATACTGATATATAGATATATGCTATATAATATATATCACCAAGAAAATATCCTATAAAGAAAATTGAAATATCTTGTGCATTCGTTTATAAGATACCTTATATCTTTCGAAGATATATCAAATAAGATATCTTAAAGACGTCATTAGATAATATTTACAGTTTGCACTGACATGGACTCAATAACCATGCTTGCTAGTATTATCATTATCAGCGTATAATGCTAGCACTACACGCGCGGCGATTTTGTTGTTACGGGAATATTCGCTGGCGTAGGAATAAAAAGACATACGATCAAGGGGAGGTAACTCGATATAAAAATTCGGAAATATATCGTCTGTTCGATAATAAACGATACATATGTTTGACCGAATAAAACTTAAAACAAATTACACCACTTATGTTTTTTGTAGCAAGACAAAAAATAATATAGGAAATATTGAAAATGTCTCACCATAACAAAAGAAAATAAATAGAACAGAGTAACGTGTTTTACCAGCGTCTTTTATCATTCCATTTTCGCCGGGGTTACATAATTTACACGTGCTCCATTATCATTATACCCTCATAACCTCAACAAAATAAGCATCTATTCCTTAAATATCTTTATATTTGATTTGGTTGTTTACGGGATCGACATTGCTCAGCGAATACATGACAATTTGCCTTTTGCCATACAACCTAATAAGCTATAAAAGATTTATTGGCTCTTTCTGGAGATGTCTTGTATAATAGTTATATTTGCAAGATATCGAAGAAAAGAATGAAAATCTATTTAGGCTTTCATAAACTTTAGATATAGTATTATACTTACAAGTAAGAGGGACATGTTGGTATAGATATTGACACTGATCGATCCCCCTAACCCCATAAACATCCGTGTGGGAAGGGGGAACGGAACGGAATTTGTATAAATGCTGACTCTGATCTTTCTGGGACAGGGAAATAGAGGTAAATCCTTTTAATCGCTACTAATCATAGAGTTTTGCATAAAATGTAACCACAAGGGGAACAAAATGTGTATAGATCTTGGTTTTGCCCCACTCCTCCAGTTCACGCGAGGTGTGAACAGTTATTTAAAAATTTTAAATTGCTACTAGTCATAGATTTTTGCATATATTGTACCAGGCCAGAAATATCTTTGGGGACTGGGGAACAGAGTTTGAATCTTATCTCCGACCCCCCCTGGGGAAGGATTGGTGGTTCCCAATATGGAAAAGAAAAGTAAATCATTAAAATCACTGAGGAAATACACACTGAACCTGTATTAAGATCATTTCTTGGCATAACAAACCAGGTGAACGATAAAGCTCTCTTGGCCTCTTGTAATACATGTGATATAAGTAATAAACGTTGGTGATGGACTTTATCCGATAGTCCGTATGTCTGATAGGGCGAATGCACTATTGTCTGAAAATCCGATAGTCCGTATGTCTGATAGTCAGAAAGCGCTTTAGACCGAAGATCCGATAGTCCGTATGTCGAATAGTCCAAAGGCCCTTTAGTCCGAAAATCCGATAGGCCGAAGGCCCGATAGTTCGAAGGCTTAATAGTCCGAAGGCTTTATAGTCCGAAAATCTGATAATCTGAAGGCTTTATAGTCCAAAGGCCATATAGTTCGAAAGTCCGATAGTCCGAAGGTTCTGTAGTCCGAAGGTCAGATAGTCTAAAGGCTTCATAGTCCGAAGGTCTGATAGTCTGAAGGCTTAATAGCCCGAAGGCCATATAGTCCGAAGATCCGATAGGCCGAAGGCCATATAGTCCGAAGACTATATAGTCCGAAAATCTGATAGTTTGAAGGCTTTACTGTCCAAAGGCCATATAGTTTGTAAGTCCGATAGTCCGAAGGTTCTGTAGTCAGAAGTTCAGATAGTCTAAAGGCTTCATAGTCCTAAGGTCCGATAGTCTTAAGGCTTTATAGGCCGAAGACCATATAGTCCGAAGGTCCGATAGCCCAAAGGCCACATAGTCCGAAGACCAAATAGTCCGAAGACCTTATAATCCGAAAGTCCGATAGTTCAAAGGTTCTGTAGGCCAAAGGTCCAATAGTCTGAAGGCTTTATAGTCCGTAGGTCCGATAGTCTGAAGGCTTTATAGCCCAAAGGCCATATAGTCCGAAGGTCCGATAGTCCAAAGGCCACATAGTCCGAAGACCAAATAGTCCGAAGACTTTATAATCCGAAAAACCGATAGTTCAAAGGTTCTGTAGGCCAAAGGTCCGATTGTCTGAAGGCTTTATAGTCCGAAGGTCCGATAGTCTGAAGGCTTTATAGTCCGAAGACCATATAGTTCGAAGGTCCATTAGTTCGAAAATTCTGTAGTCCAAAGGTCCGATAGTCTGAAGGTTCTTTAGTCCGAAGGTCCGAGAGTCTGAAGGCTTTATAGTCCGAAGGTCCGATAGTCTGGAAACTTTATAGTTCGAAGGCCCGATAGTCTGAAGGCTTTATTGTCCGAAAGCCATAGAGTCTGAAAGTCCGATAGTCCGAAGGCCATATAGTCAGAAGACACTAAAGTCCGGAGGTCCGATAGTCCGAACGTTCTGTAGTCCGAAGGTCAGAGAGTCTGAAGGCTTTATAGTCCGAAGGTCCGATAGTCTGAAGGCATTATAGTCCGAAAGTAAGTCTGAAAGTCCGATAGTCCGAAGGCCATATAGTCGGAAGACAATTTAGTCCGAAGGTCCGATAGTTCGAAAGTTCTGCAGTCCGAAGGTCAGATAGTCTGAAGGTTCTTTAGCCCGAAGGGCCGAGAGTCTGAAGGCTTTATAGTCCGAAGGTCCGATAGTCTGAAGGCATTATAGTCCGAAAGCCATATTGCCTGAAAGTCCGATAGTTCGATGGCCATATAGTCGGAAGACAATTTAGTCCGAAGGTCCGATAGTTCGAAAGTTCTGCAGTCCGAAGGTCAGATAGTCTGAAGGTTCTTTAGCCCGAAGGGCCGAGAGTCTCACGGCTTAATAGTCCGAAAGTCCGATAGTCTGGAGGCTTTATAGTTCGAAGGGCCGATAGTTGAAGGCTTTATAGCCCGAAGGCCATATAGTCCGAAGATCCGCTAGTCCGAAGGTTCTGTAGGCCAAAGGTCCAATAGTCTGAAGGCTTTATAGTCCGAAGGTCCGATAGTCTAAAGGCTTCATTTTCCGAAGGTCCGATAGTCTGAAGGCTTTATAGCCCGAAGGCCATATAGTCCGAAGATCCGCTAGTCCGAAGGCCATATAGTCCGAAGACCAAATAGTCCGAAGACCATATAGTCCGAAAGGCCGATAGTTCGAAGGTTCTGTAGGCCAAAGGTTCGATAGTCTGAAGCCTTTATAGTCCGAAGGTCCGATAGTCTGAAGGCTTTATACAGTAGTCCGTGGGTCCGATAGTCTGAAAGCTTTATAGTCCGAAGACCATTTAGTCCGAAGGTCCGATAGTCTGAAGGTTTTTTAGTCCGAAGGTCCGAAAGGCTGAAGGCTTTATAGTTCGAAGGTCCGATAGTCTGGAGGTTTTACAGTTCGAAGGTCCGATAGTCTGAAGGCTTTATAGTCTGAAAGCCATATAGTCTGAAAGTCCGATAGGCCGAAGGCCATATAGTCGGAAGACAATATAGTCAGGAGGTCCGATAGTCCGAAAGTTCTGTAGTCCGAAGGTCAGAGAGTCTGAAGGCTGTATAGTCCGAAGGTCCGATAGTCTGAAGGCATTATAGTCCGAAAGCCATATTGCCTGAAAGTCCGATAGTTTGATGGCCATATAGTCGGAAGACAATTTAGTCCGAAGGTCCGATAGTTCGAAAGTTCTGCAGTCCGAAGGTCAGATAGTCTGAAGGTTCTTTAGTCCGAAGGTCCGAGAGTCTCACGGCGTAATAGTCCGAAAGTCCGATAGTCTGGAGGCTTTATAGTTCGAAGGTCCGATAGTCTGAAGGCTTTATAGACCGAAAGCCATATAATCTGAAAGGCCGATAGTACGAAGGCCATATAGTCGGAAGACAATATAGTCAGGAGGTCCGATAGTCCGAAAGTTCTGTAGTCCGAAGGTCAGAGAGTCTGAAGGCTTCATAGTTCGAAGGTCCGATAGTCTGAAGGCATTATAGTCCCAAGGTCCTATAGTCTGAAGGCTTTATAATCCGAAGGTCTGCGAGTCTGAAGGCCCATAGTACGAAGGCCCGATAGTGCAAAGGCCGATAGTGCGAAGGCCCGATAGTGCGAATGCCGATAGTGCGAAGGCCGGTAGTGCGAAGGCCCGATAGTGCGAAGGCCCGATAATGCAAAGACCCGACAATCGAAAACAACTAAATTGTAACTGGAATCCAAATGTAATGTTAAAAAATCGAAGATCGGGCATAAGTTTATTACAGTTTTCGATACAAAAGTCTGTAAAGTACGGAAGCTAATTGGTTCCAAAATAGATACGAAAGATTAGTTAGTATTGCGAATAAACGCGAATATAGTTCCTGCACATTACAATATAATATCCCCGGTTACAGTTTATTAGCCATCTCCTGTATTATAAAGTTGCCTTACGCATACCTGTACATGTTTATACTGATATATAGATATATGCTATATAATATATATCACCAAGAAAATATCCTATAAAGAAAATTGAAATATCTTGTGCATTCGTTTATAAGATACCTTATATCTTTCGAAGATATATCAAATAAGATATCTTAAAGACGTCATTAGATAATATTTACAGTTTGCACTGACATGGACTCAATAACCATGCTTGCTAGTATTATCATTATCAGCGTATAATGCTAGCACTACACGCGCGGCGATTTTGTTGTTACGGGAATATTCGCTGGCGTAGGAATAAAAAGACATACGATCAAGGGGAGGTAACTCGATATAAAAATTCGGAAATATATCGTCTGTTCGATAATAAACGATAAAAATGTTTGACCGAATAAAACTTAAAACAAATTACACCACTTATGTTTTTTGTAGCAAGACAAAAAATAATATAGGAAATATTGAAAATGTCTCACCATAACAAAAGAAAATAAATAGAACAGAGTAACGTGTTTTACCAGCGTCTTTTATCATTCCATTTTCGCCGGGGTTACATAATTTACACGTGCTCCATTATCATTGTACCCTCATAACCTCAACAAAATAAGCATCTATTCCTTAAATATCTTTATATTTGATTTGGTTGTTTACGGGATCGACATTGCTCAGCGAATACATGACAATTTGCCTTTTGCCATACAACCTAATAAGCTATAAAAGATTTATTGGCTCTTTCTGGAGATGTCTTGTATAATAGTTATATTTGCAAGATATCGAAGAAAAGAATGAAAATCTATTTAGGCTTTCATAAACTTTAGATATAGTATTATACTTACAAGTAAGAGGGACATGTTGGTATAGATATTGACACTGATCGATCCCCCTAACCCCATAAACATCCGTGTGGGAAGGGGGAACGGAACGGAATTTGTATAAATGCTGACTCTGATCTTTCTGGGACAGGGAAATAGAGGTAAATCCTTTTAATCGCTACTAATCATAGAGTTTTGCATAAAATGTAACCACAAGGGGAACAAAATGTGTATAGATCTTGGTTTTGCCCCACTCCTCCAGTTCACGCGAGGTGTGAACAGTTATTTAAAAATTTTAAATTGCTACTAGTCATAGATTTTTGCATATATTGTACCAGGCCAGAAATATCTTTGGGGACTGGGGAACAGAGTTTGAATCTTATCTCCGACCCCCCCTGGGGAAGGATTGGTGGTTCCCAATATGGAAAAGAAAAGTAAATCATTAAAATCACTGAGGAAATACACACTGAACCTGTATTAAGATCATTTCTTGGCATAACAAACCAGGTGAACGATAAAGCTCTCTTGGCCTCTTGTAATACATGTGATATAAGTAATAAACGTTGGTGATGGACTATTTTCAGTTTTTGTCTTTATATCAATGATAATAAGTCGCAAACATTTCTTTCGTTAACATGAGGTCTTGCTTCGATGACCACTATTTTTGGAATTTACACAGTACTGTTCGAGCACTGATATGATTGGTCAATTTCCCAAGTTTATGAACCCTAATTGGATGTTGTCAGATCCACTACAAAAACAAGTAGGTATAATTACATGTAATTTAATTTGATTGCTTACGGTGGGTTCCATTCTTTTTATATTTCTTTCTTGCAGTGATGTACATATAAATACAAAATGTAATCATCTATTTTTTAAATGCCTCCTACTTTAGTATTAAGCTACTTCACATTTCAAGGACTGTACAATTTACATATCAATGGTCTTCATTCCGTTATCTACAGTTAATGCTCTGTCATTGAATTTGTTTTACGGTATACTCCGACTCACCTTTTATTTTAACTGAGGGTTTACAAATACACTTAGATATTTATATCAATAGGTAAATACGAATTATATAACCGAAGTTCAAAATTCTGCTCAAACGAGGAAGTTTTAAATGCTTTTTGTTTACAAAGTGGGTACGGCATGAAATTGGATCATTTTCATTTTTATTGGTGCTCAAAACTTACTATGTTTCGTTAAAAAGGATCCAAGTTCTAAAATCATGAAAGCAGTGGATGGATGTCCACATGATTGGCAAGGTAAGTAAATTTATGTATAAACATATTTTAGTTTCTTTTGAAAAGTATGTACATGTATGCATTTTTAGTCTTATCATGCTAATAGATACGCAAGCAAATATGTATTCTCGTGCACGTAAAGTAGAAATGTATTGTGTTTGCTTGTAGGGATTTGTATATGTGTTGTGGGGTTTTTTTCAGAATAACTAACAATATTTTTTTCTTGATGACACTATTAAGGTTTCTGTGTGACGAATATTCTATGACAGATGTACAGAAATGCTTACATTCTTTTGATTTGATTTAATCTGTCTTACATTATTTTAATTCAAAACAATTTTACGTGTCAATAATTTCAAAAGAAATTCCCGTATGCATAGATTATTTTCTATAATAATTATCATCTTTTTGGATATTTATTTATCAATGTATTAATTTATTTCTCAAACGACTCTATGTTTTGTTTATGACTTCAACATAATTTCCATGTTTATTACAATCATTATTCTCATAAAAATAGTATAAACCCCACTGCAAGTCTAGAAAGTCAGAATACGTCTTAGCTCTGTCGTGATGTGTTAATATTACATTTTATAACACCACGTGAGAAAATACTGACCTCTGATTGGCTACACACAAAGAAACTATTTGTAATAGTTGCCGTTGCCCCGGGCACTATCGAAGTGGTGCGACGTTTGGCGTGACTCTATTGTGACAAGACATCATTTCAGCGTGGTGCTTAAATAAGACGGCAAAGATGGCGGACAGGCAGGGTGTATGGGGAAGAAAACAAAATTTAATATCCTGCAAAAGACGGTTCATTTGTTCTCCACCGGTTTACTTTCAACCTTCCCAAAACGTAATTTCTTTGAGAAAACACAGATTTAGGACAATTGATTTGTTGTATTTATGATGCAGCACCATCGTGGTGAATGAAGGCTTCATAGCTCGAAGGTCCGATAGTCTACAGCGTTGGAATATGTCCATTCAAGTGTTTTTGTGATGATTAAAGGATTTGTGCAGCCAAAAAATGTTTTTGATAATACGTCAGGATATTGCTTTGGATGAATGAAAAATTAAGTCCCACCCAACGAATCGCCTAGCTTTTAGCGCTATCGGTTGGTTTTGCTCGTGATTTACGGGTAGTGTCGTCTACGGTTCAGAGATAATGAGCTAGGTGGTCACGTGGTCTTGTGATGTCAGAGTAGTCCGCGGCTACACAAAGTAAGCCTAGTACTATACATGTGTACAGCATATATACGTATACGTTATATCTACAATTTGAGTTTTTCGAGTAAATGGTTATTCTAGCTTTATGATGTAGATATTTTCAGTTTCAAAACATTCCATTTACACCACTTCAAAAATTCGAACAAGCATATATCTAACTTTAGATTAGATAATCAGTCCAATTTGATAGCGATATCAAAATGATGTTCGGATCAGTCTGGACTGAGATTTAGATAGCATATGATGTAAATTTCAGTGTAATAAAAAAACCAGTATAATGTAACACTATCTTTTTACGAGTAAAATCCCAAAATTTAGCATGAATCAAGGACGTATATGTCTCACTTATAAATCCTTGCATGAATATATCTAGAATCCGTGTTTTTATTTCATTTAAACTTCTGCTATAACGATGCAAACACGGCACAGTTTTTGAGTAAAAATAAAATGTGGACGGTTATCAGTTATGTGATATTGGAGTTACAGTACTGAACTTATACCGAAAATAATATGTATATCTATATTGTTGCCTCTGAAACTTTATTCATAACGTTTACTAAAAAGCAAAAATACATCAATGGTATTTCTGACGTTTGTTCCTATATTACAGTTTAAGTGTAGATTTAAATTCATTATTTCAAAATTATACTAAATCCTTAAAATAGTATATTCATTGTCGACCGTTTTGTATATCATACCGAGATTTAATAGTATGATATATGAACATTTATCGTATAATCCAAAAAGTAACCACATAAAGTGTTTAAATGAAAATTGAAATTACTTGTATTGCAGGCATTAAAAATAGATATAATATCTTGTACCTTTTTAAAAATATACTAAGTGATATTTAAATAAGTATATTTAGTGTAATAATGTTGTAACCCTTTTTGTATGACTATACATGTACATTTAGATTCGAAACGGTGAAAATACATGCTTAGAATTTTTACTAATACCTTAGAAATTACGGAAGATTGCTATATGCCACGATTCCGTAATTACAGTTCTAGACTGGAATGATTTTTAAGGTTAAATTTTTAGTTGAAATTATTCTTAGAACCATTTTTGTTTCTGAATAAGTCACCTTCCATTTTTTGTTTTACCTGTGTACGACATATATATATATGCGTGTATGTAATATGTATTCCTAGGTATGATCAGGTATATTTTATTTCCATTTGCTTTTACATCTTCTTTTAAAAAATGGAGGTGACAATAAAAAACCTAGAGCATAGATGTACGGGGGTTCCATAATTCAAATCACAATCCAATTAACGGATGTCCTAACCTGATTGACAGTAAGACAATAGCAAATACCCGATATAGTCCACCGAATAGCAAATTGCCCGCGGCCAGGTAATTACAGGTGAGTTCGATGAATGGCGTTGTGTACAGGTAAACAACATCCTGGTCAAGGTATTACATAACCATCAAACCAAAGGCATGGCTAATTATATATCTATAATATTGGTGTATCTACTCGTATATCAAAATTAAATTCTTATAACCACATGTTGAAACGTTATGCGGTATTGTAATAAATGTATCTCGATTTATTCGATTAGCAACACACAACATAATGTTTGTAATGATCAATCATCGGTGTGTACGTATGTCAAGCATCATATCCTTGATGCTTTAATCAAGGATTTCTTAAATTGTTACGTAAAATTTCATTTTACAGTCACAAACTTTGCAATTCACAATGTATCAAAGATACAGACTACAGGAAAATATTATCTAATTAAAGCGTATTCGTTGCTGAACTCCTAGACAAAAAATCTGAAACTTTTATTTCTGTGTGGATTTTCTTTCATAATTACACGAAGATACCTGATATTAGAGCATAAATTAGAGTTTTTGAAACATCGAATTTCCCTCTTTTAGTTATTTATATTCGAGACAAAGTTATTGTACGATTAACTTCACTCAAAAGTAATCATAAAAAAAAATCTTTGATCGGCTTTTCCTGTGACCGTCGATGTAAGTGATAGCACATCAGTTATAGTACAGCTATAAGCCACGGACTATTATGACGTCACACAGTTTAGGACTAGAAAATATGCATAATCGGGTGGTCAGAAAATTTGACCTCGATATCGGTGGTTTACAGGTTATTCCGGTCGCGCGCGGCACGGAGATGTTTCTAAATGGTCTAATAAAGCCATTTCCAGCATAAACTGAAATTATCTTTTTTTACTGCACAAATCCTTTAAAGACATGAAATGGCGTTATATTAATGTATTAATGTATTAATTATCATTTACCTGTAGAGCAATCGCATCAAATACCAATAAGTAAAGGAATTCTTTTTTTCTCAGAAATTAGACATATTCTGCGACGTTTTGGCAGTCTAAAGCCGAATCAGAATGTCTCTCATTCAAGCGTTGGTAGTGATAGTTCTGCAACTTGGGATAACGGTGCATGTCAATGGTAAGTTGTTATAATCATAATCAACATTGAAAATACCATTACTGCTAGTATCCACGCTAGTTCCGTGATCCTAACACGGCATTGAATTATGTCTTTATCATTAGCAGTTCACTGTTTGTAAATTTGCAACATAGGATTTATTTTTGCCTTATTTTTTGTGGTATTGTTGGTATATAGGGCATTGGGAAATTGTCAACCATACAATGTTTCAGGCTGCAAACCAAAATGTTATACTATTTCAGCAATTTACTTTTAAGAGATACCGCTTATAAGAAAAGAGCATACACTCGCTATATTTTGAATTTTAAAGGTAAAAACACCCTAGGCGTCACATGTGAGACAGGTTGGTCCAAATACGAGCAGCACTGTTATCGCGTTAATACAACGCACACAACCTGGGCCACAGCACAGGTAATTTAATATAAAATAAATCATAACTATTCACATTAGAGCATTCTATTTATACATGATCAATTCAATGGTCTTTAATGGCATTTATATCTGTTCAACATACAATGATAACATGCTTCACCTTTTACAGATAGGATCGAATTATGCAATTAAACATTTGCTGGGATTGGATTTTTTTATGATATTGACATTGATTCATTGAGTTATATTTTGTATTGTTGGTAGTCATACATGCCTTTACTTGTGATATCATTTCCTGTAATTTGTTTGAACAATTTAGGAAGAATGTCAGAAAAACAACGCCAACCTTATGAAAATAGAATCCATGGAAGAAAACAATTGGCTGAGGACATTCACTAATGACTCAGGTAAAAGTTATAACAGAACATAAACAGCCGGTTATGAATAATATCATTTGATAATTGCTATATATTATATAACATAACAATCCGGCTTAGATATAGTATTTCTGTTAGCGAGACCGTCGTTCTTATCAGCCTAACCAAACGTCAAAGATTAATGATGCCGTCGATATATAAGGCACATCTTTTTACAATATCAAAAACTATGGCTGCATGTTAAAATCAAATTAATAAGTGATAAGTCACATATTCTTCTATAGCCAAATCTAGATCATATGTCAGTAGTTCATGACTGTCAAAAAGATTATTATATTAAAAGTATTTAATGATAACGACATAATTACATGCAGGCGTGCATAATCTTAAATACTATTCTCGAATGAAGTTGCTACACATGATATCTAAATATGGGTACTCTCATAGGAATAATTTCCATTACACTTATAATTGCGTTTTAGGCAATCATTGGATTGGAGCTAATGACATAGCAATAGAAGGTGTCTGGCGATGGGTCGGTGACAATTCAAAAGTAACATTTACGAACTGGTACCCTGGTATGCCTGATGTTTCTGCAGAAGATTGCGGACACATCTTTCATGAAGGGCAATGGAATGATGCGGGGTGCCATCATACTGTTCCTTCCATCTGTGAAAAAGAAGGTTGGTAGATAGATCGTTAGCAGAACACTTCATGTGTGTACCGTTTTGCTCTTATGGCAATTAATGGTCCACGACCTTTCCGAAACAAAAATTAAAATTAACAATAGTAACATAATAAAATTGATATCGAATGTCTAAAATGAGAATATTACTTAATAAATGCGTATATATGTAACAATGAAGATTCATCTCGCTGTTTTGCTGTATGGCGCAGTGATAGTCAATAACACTAACGCGCGGTAATTAGGACGACGGCGGGGAACATAGGACGATCCACTTTATGAAAATAACATAGATTCGTTTTAAATAAATTGCTCAGAAGGTGATGGTCATTGAAGTATTAAGGGTGAGCTATTAACTTGTCAATTGTCAATCTCGTTTCACGTTACCATTTTACAAATTAAATGGTAGTGGGTCTTTAAGCGCCACCAAATAAAATTATATTGACAATTTCACATCCGTCAGATATTTAAAATTGTCGAAAGTGTATTTTTCAATACGTGCTTTTGATAGACATTGTTGTGTTATATTTACATACTCTAAGTTGAAGAACTTTCACTCATATAACTAATTAATATAATTTCAACATAAAATTTTATTTCTTTAAATCAATTCCGTTAGGCTAAATATACTTCCATAAGCAATATTGTGTTGTTCTGTCGTTAAACACCATATACATGTATCGCGGTGTTTGAATTCACTGTGTATATAATATTGTATTATTATTAGGTGTTAAAACTACATGCGTTGTGTATTGTCTGAATTGTCATGTCCCTGTGTCACGTAATGTCCTTTACATGTAAATCTGTGTTTGAGAGGTGAGCGAATGAATTGGTTGAGAGTGTCACATTGACTTTGCATGACCCTGTCCTTGCACGTGCACGCCCACCCTGATGGAAGCGTGTCCACACATTTCATGGAAATAGGCATCGGACAAATACCACCTTTAGCTGGAAGCCTGTGTGCTTTACGGCCACAGTGCTGAAAGGTATGTTTATTTATTTATAACTAGAAATAATGTAATTAACTTATTCTTCATTATGCAATATAATTAATATACTTTATAGTTTTCTGTTATAATTTCTTTAAATAACTTGTCCATAAACCTTTATAATATGTATATGTATAATAAAGGACTGCACTTGGTTCGTTAGGTTAGGGTAATGTATCTAGGGTCTATTGATTGTAAACTAAATGTAATAACTCTGAAATTTGAATAGAATTTAATATATATATATATATATATATAATAAATAAATTTCAGTATATTATATTTATTACTTTACAATATAAATATGGCATATTACAACTAGTATGTGTCCTTATGTATAGTCAGGTATTGTTCTTTTTATTTCAGGTTATCTGTCTCCGTTTTTATAATTAAACTGTCAGCTAGTTAACAGTTGTTGGTTCCTTTTTATACGAAGAGAACATACCCATACATATTCACTCTCGTGACACATGAAAACACTGAGTTTATTTAATTTACAGCCTGTAAAAACGTCAGTAACTGTATCACTACAGTGTGTACAAGTCTGTCGGATATCACGTGTTCCCAATGTGAGAAGATATTATACAAGCTCTACAACTCAAACAGGGAGTGTGCAATTACTTATGTTAATATTTCTTATAAAATGTTTTTTGAAATATCTGGTTTTATAATTCCTATTTCATATTGTTTTTGGTTTCCGAAAAAGAAATACTTTTAAAAGTGTTACAATAAAATTCATAATGCTGTGTTATTAACAATTTTACTTTAGTCTTGTTTATTTGTTAGTATGAAAGAATAAGGAAATCAGAAAGAACATTTTGAGAGAGTAACATTCAATCATATTACCCCCCAAGGGACGTGTTCGTGGGAGGACCGTTGGTGCTGGCCTGGTAACTGTGGCAACAGTAACTACGCTAAGGATTGTCAGTGCGAGTCACCGTCCTTCACAACAGTAGTGGACGACAACCAATCAGTGTGTCAACGTAAGTAGTTCACAGTCATAACTAAATAGCAACAATAGGATAGGAGAAATTCTTATATTACAGTGTATATAAACTTTAGTATTGCATTGTCAGGAAATATTTTAACTTCAATTTCATTATTTCTTGCTTGATTGATTAAAGAAGCACGACACAACGTTTCATCGTTATAACCTATCAAACCGTTTTATGCGAATTACACAAAATTAAAGAAATTATATTTTTATCATATATAATATATTCCATGATCACTCGTAAGTTATTTTTTAAAAGTTACAAAAGACATTCGCTAACTTTTAAAAAATAAGTCACTCGTGTGAAATAAGTTCCATATCCAACAACCACCCAGTAAGTAGCATCTCTAATATAATACAAGATGCAAATTTGCTAACAAAAGGAAGTAATCACTTCAGCCATCATCTAAATTCTGCAATGTGTGCTTGCATTCAGAAATACATAGAATAAACAGGTAGACATTAAAAATATTACTAACTTTGATTTCAATTGATTAGTAGTTTAATTAAACTGCATTTATACTATATTTGCTCCTGCTGTATTATATATTATGATGGGACCTGGCCCTGAGACTGGCGAAATCATGAATGGTAAAGTTCAAACCAGTAATACTGATTCATGTCTTTTCCTTTTATGAATTGAATGTCAAAATGAATATGCATGCATATATATAGTGGCATCGAGGGATTAAGTTACAATCCAAATCAACTAAACTAAAATAAGAACCTTTTTATTAAGCGAATATTGAATACAGATCAATTCATACCGTTATTAATCAATGTTTAATACAACAGGAAGATATGCATGTTATTCATCGCTATAGGTAATTCCTGTTATTATGTTAAAGCATTGATTTCACTATTTTTTATTTTATTGGGGTATAAAAAAAATTGTTTGCAAACTGTGTGAATCCGCGTGCAAACAATTTTTTTTTTCATACCCCGATAAAATTAAAAAATAGTGACATCGATACTTATAATTAATTTTATACTCTATTTGATAAAATGAAATATGTTTAAATGTAACATTTTAGCAGTTTTTCAAAGGATTTTTTTTCCGAATCAATACGCAACGCCAATGTCTCTATTGTGACGTCACGATAACGTCGGGGTTTCGCGCCATTCTCTGATTTTTTTTCATAGTGGTGTGAAAAAAAATATTGGCCAATCAGAAAGCCAGATTTGGTATGAAAACAAAGAAAAATTAATTATAGTTGTATGCAAAAAAAAAATGGCCAATCAGAAAGCCAGATTTGGTATGAAAACAAAGAAAAATTAATTATGTGTAAATAATTATCTGTAAGTGTTTTCAGTAATATGTACGATTTGTGTTATTCTAATAATGATTAAATGTTATTTTATGGCCCCGTCCAGCGCAAATATGTTTTTAAAAATATGCTCTTAAAATTATGCTTCTATATACTGAACATGCATGTAATCATGTGGAGAACTAGGTTTTGCATTCTGCTCGATCCAAAACTGAATCCTTTTGATTTAATAAAATATTCTAAATGAAAAACAAAATGCAAACTTACGTGCAGTACCTGGTTGATTTGCTAACAGCTGGCGATCTTTCAATTACTTGACATATCCATCAAATCAAAAGTGTGTTATTTTTTGTCCATACAATATGTTAAATGTTTATAAAAAATAAGTGCTTTAATTTTTGTTTTTGTGGGTTTTTTTCAGTCGCCAAGGTTCCGGAAGTACTGACCTTTAGGATGACGGTGATAGATACCAACAACGACGCTCTTATGTCACATGTTCAATCAAACTCATCGTCACACTGCTCCAACCAAGGATGTTTCTATGGTAACCTACAGGTAGACAGAATAGTGACCAACACGTCGTTTGAGTTATTAGTCAACGTTTCCCATCTACCAAAACCTGCTTACGTCACAAACCACGCCTTTGGTGTAACTAATGTAGATATCAGTGTCGTCATCAAGCCGATTTTTGGCAAGTTAAATAAGTGTGCATTGAGAACAGCAAAGAACAATAACATCGTCAGCCACATGTGTATGCTTTATTTACCTGATTACGATATATCACATAATCTGCCTGATATCCAGTGATTTCGCCTGTGTAATACTTTTGCGTATGTCACTAGTGTAATATGAACTAGTGCAATTTTCAGTGGCTGTAAATTAATTGTGACGTCATTCAAAAACAATAAAATGATGTCAGGAAAATGACGTGACGTCAGGATTACGAGAACGACGGGACAAAATGGTGGCCTCCGCTGGACTTCCGAAATACATTTAGACCTGAAATGCTTTGTTATGTAGGTTTTTGTAGTTATGTGATAAAAAGTATCTTAAGGTGGTAGTCTCACATTCCCCAAAATTTTCCTGTCGTTCAATATTTTTCATATTTGATTTATGAAGTAAATATGTTGTTATGCATCTTCTGTCAAAGTTTCGAAGAAATTGAACCATCCATTTTTTCTAAATAAATATTCAAATTTGCCATTTTTGAGTAGATTCTGCACATGATAAAACAGCATTAGTCTGTACTAAATCTGCCCTGTAAATGAAAATAATTAACAAAATGTTCTACGATATATATATTCAATTACTTGACATATCCATCAAATCAAAAGTGTGTTATTTTTTGTCCAAACAATATTGTTAAATGTTTATAAAAAATAGTGCTTTAATTTTTGTTTTTGTGTTTTTTTCAGTCGCCAAGGTTCCGGAATACTGACCTTTAGGATGACGGTGATAGATACCAACAACGACGCTCTTATGTCTCACATGTTCATCAAACTCATCGTCACACTGCTCCAACCAAGGATGTTTCTATGGTAACCTACAGGTAGACAGAATAGTGACCAACACGTCGTCTGAGTTATTAGTCAACGTTTCCCATCTACCAAACTGCTTACGTCACAAACCACGCCTTTGGTGTAACTAATGTAGATATCAGTGTCGTCATCAAGCCGATTTTGGCAAGTAAATAAGTGTTGCATTGAGAACAGCAAAGAACAATAACATCGTCAGCCACATGTGTATGTTTTATTTACTTGATTACGATTGTATCACATAATCTGCCTGATATCCAGTGATTTCGCTCTGTGTAATACTTTTGCGTATGTCACTAGTGTAATATGAACCTAGTGCAATTTTCAGTGGCTGTAAAATTAATTGTGACGTCATTCAGAAACAATAAAATGATGTCAGGAAAATGACGTGACGTCAGGATTACGAGAACGACGGGACAAAATGGTGGCCTCCGCTGGACTTCCGAAATACATTTAGACCTGAAATGCTTTGTTATGTAGGTTTTTGTAGTTATGTGATAAAAAGTATCTTAAATTTGTGTTTATTTCATATGAGAATTTTGAAACTTGTCTCGCAACGTTCGCAAAAATAATAACTTCTTAATCTCGTTTTATAAAATCTCATATGAAATAAACATTCATGTTGAAATCTTATATTTATGTTAATGGAATAAATATTACTAACCTGACATTTATTAGTTTATGATAATATTTGTATGACAGATGACGTTTCTGTGTATAATTTGTGTTCATTTTTCAGGCGGTGAAAACATCGTTAAGACTACCAATCTCCATAGTGACCCCCAAAGTAAACGTTCCTAAACAATCCTGATGTTATTTGACACGTTATAAAACAACGAACGCTCGCAGGTCACCTGACAAATGGACAGCGGTGAGTTGATTACAGTTGTTACGGATTGGTGCAGTTATTATTAATAGAATGTGATAGTGTCATTCAACCTTGACACTATATTTACTCTGCATTGGGACAA
>SAYR01004746.1:73193-195805 GCA_004382745.1 Argopecten irradians irradians
ATATTGTTTAATTGATGTGGATTTATAGTAATCAATCGCTTTTTTGAAGAAAAATGCTTACTTCTCGTCATGAATTAAATTTCTAGTGGATCATTTTTGGAGGAAATTAGTAAAAAAAGACGCCAAGTAAACTTACTACAAATATTCTCAACCAAAATGAGAATAAATCAAAATTTGTGGGGAAGTTCAATTTTTATAGAAAAATAACAGATTTTAACAAAAAAGTGACAAAGTTTGCTTTTTTAATTCAGTCAATTTTTTTCAACGTAAATTGGAACCCAGCAATTTGGTCAAAGATAGAGCATTTTAAGCAACCAAAAAAACCTTCATTTTTTCATTGAAAAGACGGGAATTCACAATAGAGTTATCTCCCCTAAAATTGTATACTTTTTATAGCAAATCACTGCAGATTTCTCTGTTCAATATAGGCCTAGGATGTCAATACTTTTGTTTTAAAAATATTAACAATGTTTAATTAATATATACATTAGTGTACTCCCAACGAAAATACTCAATCTGCTGCTTTTCCTGGTGTTTCACTCTGATAGTTCATACTAAGGCCAATTCCTCAGTTTGCTGTTTGATATGCTTTCTAATCTCCCTAGGACAACAATTTGATATAAGTATATGACCGTCGTTAGACTCGAAATCGCGGAATTAAATTTCGGTATGATCAAATCAAACATTTAGATCGCGATGTTCCGTAATTTATGCTTTATAATATCCACACCGACGTTGAAGTTAGACAATTAACTATCATCCAATTAAGAAATATTCATATGTAACTGTTCAAAATATATTATTTTGATCAGCTAATAGACTATGTAATTACATTACAGTTGGACCTAAATTTCACTGTAATTCGCGATATTTTGGTAACGGCTTGTAACTGACTAGTTTAATGTGTCAATAACATATTCCCATCCTATATAGTTATTTCCATTTTCTTTGGTTGAAAGTGTGTTACCTTTTATTTTTTTAGACTATATGTTTACGATTCATCGCACACAGTGGAGGTCATCTGATCTCAAAAAATATAATTTCGGACGATCATTACGAATCTCTTGTTCTTTTCTCAAAGACACGGACCACAAAAGACTTGTGCTACCATTTTGACGACGCCCATCCTGTACACTGCCCCGAGTCTGACACCTGCGTGAGTGAACTATTAGACGTAGGAAGCCGTATCCTGACAAGCCGGAATTTCCAGATCATCGTAAATGGATGGGAAGATCCGACACCTATTCCTGGAATTGATACGTATTCGATCACTGTATATGAGGTGAAGGAAGCAGGACCGGGAACAGCTTGAAATGGGTAGAACTCCTGTTGTCAATATCCACGTCAATGCCAGTCAGTCTATTTAAATTTGGATTCCAGATAACTTACCTAATCATGCGATGTACGGAATCGTCTTAGACGTGAAAGATATCGCCATTAACGTGAAACACGCCAGACGATTTGTAATATTTGATAATTCGCCAGAAAAACTCATTAGAGAAGACAATCATTTGTACTCTACGACAGCAGTGGCAAGTACCGGATACAAGTGGCAAACCAATCATGGTGATCTTTGTTATTCATGGAAGGACAGGTATTACAATGAAAAGTTAAAAGTCTTACTACGACCTATAAAACCAGATTACCACGGACAGTTTATCGGTATATATGAACAGATGTCAGGAATTCTACCAGTTTCCGGAACAGAGAACGTTGATGGAATAACTGAATTCTACTTTTCACTTTCAAATAATACAGCCATGTGTTTGTCTCCGCCATTACAAGACGGAGAAATCTATTGGTTTGACATTGTGGCTAAAGATATCATGAACCATACATTTAGTGAACATGTATACACTCACGTAGACTCGAGCGAACCTGAGATATTCGATATTGGACTTGAGAAGGATGGATATAAATTGTTAAATGTTCACAACAGTTCTGATTTGTCGAAGACGATTCTCAAGTTTAATGCGCTGGATATACACAGTGGCTTATATCTGTGGACTGGTCACTTGGTACAACGTTTGGAGGACACGATATTGGAAATGGTTCTTTGGGAGTTGCTCGTCTAGGACCGAATGTAAGTAAAGAAATTCCGCTATCTAGAAACAAATAAAGACACTGTTTTATAAAAACAGATTCACAAACACAAGACTAACAAGTTTTTATTTTCTTAATTCAATATTTGTATTACCGCTACACAGTGCCTGGTTCAATCAACTTGGTGCTATGCAAGGTAATTTTGATTAATATCATTGGACGTTCTATGACGTCAAATATCCATGACGTAACGTCAGAAATAAACAAACAAACAAAAATACTCGAAGGTCGATTTATGACGGGTCTCTGCCTGTATTTACATGTTTGTAGCTTGATGTATTTTACACACAAATATATGTCATACACACGACAACAATTCATCAGACGCTAATTTAATTGTAATGATATTTTTTTCTGAATTTGCAGCTTCAGTTGCAATGGTTACCACTCGAAATACAATGTCTGCAACAATTATGAAATTGTGGAAATTTCGACAATTTTGGCGATTTTAAAACAAACTTTATTAAGTTTGTTTAAGGTTGCGGTCTATAGTTTCACAGATAAAAACTTTGTCAAAAGTTCCACGTTTTCATAAATTATGCATATTGTGGATGGTTACCATCGCAACTACAGCTGTAAAATTAGAACAGTGGACATTATAGTTAAATCAGGGATGTACTGAATGTTTCAAATAAAACAAAGTTATCATTTACAACTGTTTTGAACAATGTATGTTTTTGAGGGCCAAAAAGTTCTCAAACCATACATAGTCCTTTCCTTTGTGGCTTAAACAATGGTGTCAATCATTACTGTTTACAGGAATCCTGTCCAGAACATTCAAACTGCTACTGCCCATCCGTCGGTGTATGTGCTTATTACAACTTCTCATTGAGCCTCAATTCGCTGGTACATCTTAATACTCACAACGGAAACCACAACCGTGTGTACCACTTCACCTTGTCGGTGACGAATGAAGCCAGACTTTCCTTTGTGGAACACAAAGAGGTTTTAGCTGACGACTCTCCGCCGGCGGTGGGTGTGGTTAGCGAGGGTTCGGTCGTAGGGGAGGATATCGACTACACTAGTGAAGAGACGGTTACGGTACACTGGGACGGGTTTATTGACCATGAGAGTGGCATTCACTCCTACAAAGTTGGGATAGGTAACTCCTGTCTGGACAGAGACGCGTTCGGGGGTATTAATAAGAGCGATGTTACCTTACATGATGAAACATCTATCATTACTACTACTTTTCAGTCCGCTCGCGTTACACTAGCCGCGGAGGGACAGTACTTGGTAACAGTTGTGGCGTATAATAATGCTATGGAGTCGTCATATCCTGTGTGTTCAGATGGAATCGTGTTAGACAAGACTCCTCCCCTCATCATCAATGTTACTCTGAAAAGTGCGACTTCCACTGAGTGTATGGTGTGCTCTGAGGGAACAGCGTGGTACATAACGAGGAATCTGACAAAGTGCAAGGTCAGTGATGGCCATTTTGATGAACGTGTAGAAACACAATCGTAAACGAGTTCCTGTCTCTGTTACCAGCAGAAGGTCTCCAGCCATCACAAACTAAATCGTGCTCCATCAGTGACGGTCATGGTACTATCTACCTTCAAATTGACCTCATCGATCTTCAATGGGACGTCATTGATACGGGAAGTCAGATTCGTGACGTTTACATAGCCGTTGGTTCCACAGAAGACAGCAGTTAGTCTCCGGATCTGATTGACTATCACATATCGTCACATACCGACTATTACAAATCAAGGCACGTAGGTCTTAGTGACGGGGATGAGGTATACATATTTGTTAAAATAACAAACAGCGCTGTCCTAACATCTACAGCGACTATCGGTCCTGTTATTGTAGACGAAACTCCTCCGGTCTGTCCACCCTCCCTACCTGTCCTTACACAAAACGGTTCCTTGTATATTCACTGGAGTGAAGGAGCTATCGCTGACGAGGAGCAAAAAGAATCAATATCTACATTTTTATACCGGGTTGGTAAGTACACTCTCAACAATAAAATTTAGTAATTTATTTGCATGATATTAAATTTGACCTTATACTACTCGGATTCAATGCTACGACATACGATAATTATTTTATCCTGTGATTGAGTCTCATACATAAAATTAAATAACATACTTATTTAAAGTAAATTCAAATAGCTTCTTCCTCTCAGAATCGACTCGTGGATCCATGGGTTATAAGTCAATTGCATGGACTAAAATGTAATAAATTATCTTAGGAATATATAGTATATATTGCTAACAGGATTGATTAAGCATGATATCCAAGCACATTTATAAATCAGTAAATGACTTTAAATATTATTCATATTTATAGGATCGCATATGACTTCATTTTATATATTTATTGGAAATGATCTTTCTTGCATAATAACCTATATTTTAAAATATCGCCATTTTGTTACTGCGTCCTCAAATTCTATCTTCACGCCATGTTTTGCTGACTACAAGTTATGAAAATGAAAAGCGCACCAGATTATATTACACTAGTGATATATACAAAATTATTACACGGACGAAATCAATATATATATCAGGCGGATTTGGGAAAAAATGTGTATATTTTGAAAACTGATTATAATAATTATGTGCCAGGTCGACAAGGACAGTACGTCTCGTTGCTCAAGCAAATGGATGACCCAGATGCTGATACATGTGTTGTAAAAGGACAGATATGTTTAAATATTCCCTTACTCCAATTACACGTTTATGATTCAGACTTACATCTCACATTTACCATCCAGCTTCACGTCTTTAACCATGCAGGGTATCACTGTACAGTAAACACAAACAACTTTAGTTTGCCTTCCCAGAATCCCCCTGGCCACGGCGTTGTATATGACGTCATACGTAATGATGGTGGATACGTAGATGGTAGACAGGACATCGATGTTTCAGTCTCGCTCGAGGAATTTTGTGTCACGTGGGAAGGTGTTTCACATGTCGGCGATATGACCCACGAACTTGGTATAGGAGAGGTTCCAGGAACAGATGATACAATCCCTTTCCATGAAGTTCCGAATAGGAAATTGTATTGTGAAAATGCAACAAACCTTTCACATTACCGTCGCTATTTTGTTACCGTGCGTGCTATTACCTCGGGAGGTTCAACAGACGCGATATCAGACGGATTCACAATTATTAATCCAATGGACGTTATGACATTTCAACGTGGTTTGATGGAAACGGCTGCACTGGAAAAATTGGAACCCCGGTCGAACGAAAATTTGGCACCGTGAATATATACACTCCCAGTAAAATAAACCTCCATATCGGTCATACCTATTCGCTGGTGTCGAATGCCAGTTTAACTTTAGAAAGTGACGAGGCCATAGTCACGGTTCATACGACCATCGATTTGGTTAATTATTATCAGTTCCTTCCACTTACCGCGAAGCCACAATTTAATGTTGCTTCAGATACGAACAGGTCGTTTAGCTTACATATCCTGAACTGCGTCCCTGATTTTGATAGTCAAATCCGTCGTGACATAGCATTTTTGTAGTGGGACCAAGGGAAACTTAATAGCTATGTTTCCCATTATGAAGTAGAGTTTCTATCGCTAGCGGAAGGAGCAGGAAAGCCGTTAGTAATTGACTTCTCAACAGTATCCAGACACTTGAATAGTTTTTCAATTGGTACTGTCAATCTGGTTAAAGGTCGCTATTTCTTTGCTTTGAGACAGTGCGTAGAGTATACATGTTTCTATTGGGTAAAAACGATTTGCATTAATTGATCATCTTTACGAAAGCTTCTCTATGTCATCTTGGATGAATAGAACTGGACCTGAATGTTCAGACATACAACTCACAATAGCAGACCTGCAGTGTTCTAATAGTGTATCTATATATATGTTGCTGTATATGTTGCTACTCGTTGGGGAATTTTCCGGGACAAAAATTTGAAGATACAGTTAACTAATTGAAATGTGTACATCATTGAATCCAATAGCACTACAATAGAGGTATGTTAAAGGTCTATTTTATACTTATGTTATCATACGTATCAATATCGCATATTAATTAACCCGAGCAATTATTTTAGACGCCTGCAAAAATGTCAAGTAAGAATGAAATCATGTCAGCTAAACATCATCTACATATGTCTCGAACAAAAAATCAAAAGAAGATATTTTTACATCTCATGAAATTGCCTCGCGTTTCTGGCATATTTATATTTATCTAGTAACCAATTTGATTTTAAAAGTTAAGACTGTCACATTTAGATAAACCTTAGAATAAATATTTCTTTGTTTTAGTTATCGACATGCCAGAAGCTGGCCCTGTACCCACATGTGGAGATGCAGACTTGTGTCGAAGTTTTTTGTCCTGAAGGATTCCTGGTGGAGCAGGTGTGGTCCCCTCATTGTAACGGAGGATCCTAACGTGTTTGATAAACACCAACTCTACGAGGTAGATACTGACTCAGGCGACATGAGACATAACAAAGAATTGTTCTACGCCTCTAACATCGGGGACAAGCTTTCCTGGCTTCACGGATCAGAACTTGACTTCACTGGTAAGTCTTTCCGACCTTGCGGAGTTATTCTTGGAATGGGCGACAGAGCAATCACGTGGTATCTTCTGAGGAATACGTACAATTTCACCCAGCCAGGCGAGGAAAATCCTGATTGTGTAGCGACTGTAGAAACTATCGGGGGATTATCTGCCTTCCAGGGAATCCATCTAGATGTTGAGATTGTTTACTATATATGCGCCGTCACCACAATAGTTAAGGATGGTATACCGTCTGTACAAACGTGTGGGAACGGGTTTGTAGTTGATATAAGCCCACCTGCTGTCGGCGATGTCATATTCACGTCCGATAATGGCTTCATCACTCAGGAGTCAAGTCTTATAATACATTGGGACGGATTCCAGGATTTCGATGGTTACAGAACTTTGGGATATCCATCATCGATAACAAGGTTTACATATTCCGTCGGTAGGTCAAAGGATATTGGCGATATTATGGAATCGTTGTTGGTATTTCCTCATGTTATCAAATGTCCTTTTTGTTAGAAAATAATCGCTTGTTCGTCGAAAGAGAACACAAAAATGACTTTAATTTAAACATATTTTATAGTATCTGATATAAACAATGGAATTGGCCATAATTTTTTTTACCCTTTACATTTTACCGCCTAATTATTATTTAACACATGCAGTTATGGTAATTTACAGTTCGATTCTGGCCATAGACGCTACATGAGTATGTAGCATCAGTATATCTCGTTAGCGTTTATAACCATACCATGACAGGAATGTTTTGTTGTCTTAAATCATATGATGACGTTTGTACTCCTAGGAAGTAATCCGTACGCACAGGACGTTGTACCTGAAACAGACGTCGGTTTCTATCACTCCGCTAGAGTCCAAAACCCGACACTTACTCCGGGAGTGACGTACTACGCCACAGTTACAGGTAAGTAGTCTTGACGCATGTCGCTTCCACAATCTAAGTATTGATAGCTAAGCACAACTTGTGTTTGTAAAAAAATCAGTATCGCCTTGTTTTGAATTCAGTAGCAAAAACTAAATTTTATTTCATTAATTACTTATTTTGTTTTTGTAATTTTCCCATAGATGAATTTTGACATATATTCATATATGTTTATTTTTATGCAATCATTCTTTATCATCGAACCTTTCTTGCTAACGACATGTCAAAAAATTATAACCATATCGTAATATTTCAATATTCAAACACGCTCACCTATTGTAATGAGTTTCGAATTTCATTTAAGCATTTGACCACGTTTTCCATCATACCACCGCCGTGTCGAACGGAGTAATGTTTGATAACACTCCCCCAGTTACCGGTTCCATATCGGTTGGGACCTATTTAAAACCCTCAGACATCGTGTCTGAGGAGATCACCATACACTGGACCGGAGTTCGAGATAACGAGAGTGGAATTTCTAAAACTCGTCTGGGTGTAGGATCGTCTAAAGATCAGGTTGATGTAATCGACTATCAGAATTGTTCTGGAGAATTTACTTCTTTGTCCGATCTCGAGACTCTACATGATGGCCACAGATATTATGTTATCCTGCTTGTAAGTAACTTGTATTTAAATCTTTTTACTGCTTCTGTTGCTTAAACGTGTCTAAGAATATCTACATCATTGATTATGTTCTGTTGATTTACTTAGCCACTATTTAAGTGATATTTTGCATTCCTATATATCAGTTTATAGGTGCACTTACACAATTATACATAATATTTGCCCGATATATACAATCTTATATCCAAGTACACATAGGCAGTGATATAATTATAGGCATACAAAATATCTCTTGTTTAAACAGGGTCTAATGTTTAAATACATTTTTCACTAACATACGTGTTTATTTTATTCTCCTCTTTTAAAATGAATGACACAGTGTTCAATGAGTAAGTTGATATCTGTTTGTTAAAGGTGACGAATGGAGCAGGGCTCTCGTCCGTGACTGCTTCTGATGAGTTTGTGGTGGACAGATCCGCTCCGGCTGAGGGAATTGTCAGGGATGGTCTTCTGGAGGTAAATATATTAACATCTGGGTTAGTCTTCATGTTATATAGAATTTCCCCTGTTATCAAAACAAAACACTTACTGGGGGAACAATAAGCATTGATATATTTGTGATAACAACGAATAAAGGTAAGTAACCAGAATTTTCCGTCTTTTATTGCAAACGTCATTAGTTATTGTGTATGCACATTCATGGCAATATGTTTGTTTTATTGTTTCCAAACAGGCAGCTTTAATGCTGGAAAGTGACATATTATAAACGATATAACAAAAATTAAACATCCTCATTTTCATTTTTGGAAACTTATTGTCATGAACGATATCAGAAAACACAAACATTCCGATTTCCACCTGCTGTGACCTTAATCTAAAGATCAAAGAGATATCTAGATAGGGTTTATGCGCATACACTGTCAACATTTGTTTGTATTAAACTTCTTTGATAAAAAAGACAGGTATTCTGCTTGTTTGTCGACGCAACTATAAATCTGATGAATTCATTGAGGCGCACACGTAAATAGCTTTCACCGTTATTTGTATAAAGTCTATAAATGGTAATGAAAGCAATTGATAACTAATGTCCAATTTCAATTACTTAAGGAATAGCTTGAATAAATTTGTATGTTCTGTAAATACATGACAAGCGGTTTATGGTGACAATACACTCAAATGTTTCTATCATATCTCCATTACTCTAAAAGTTCTTTTCAATTAAACATTTCAAAGTTTCAAAATTTCGAATTTATTTTAGGACTCTTTGCTCCTAAGAAATCGTCTAGTTCAATCATAACTACGACGCCAAAAGGTATAAACCGATTGGAATGCTCGTTATACGCAAAAAACCAAGATTATCTCTATCAAAATACGCCGTGTTATTTCACACTCAGAACATTGTATAAATGTAACCAAAAGTTAAAGATTCTAAATTCATGATTTTCTTTTGAATAATGACCCTTGCATCAGTTTTTTGGAAAAAAATGTATCTAGATCGACTTTCAACTTCGTTCCAATATTCTTGTCAATATTTAAATGAAAAATTAATTCTAGGTGGACGTCGACTTTCAACCAAACACAACACACACTGGCTGTCTCTGGTCTGGTTTTAGTGACCCCCCACTCGGGTATAAAGTATTACTCGGCGGGACTGGGGACAGCCCCTCTCCTGGATGACGTCAAACCATTGTCCTTCACCGGAACAAAAACAGGTGAAAACTTCAAATGTAATATCTTTATAAATGCTAGTAGTATATTGTTACTAATGTGTTTGTCGTGGACCAAGTCAGTAAGCCAGTTAGACCTTTTACATTCTAGTAACTAGTAAACGGAATAGCTTTCTTTCATGGGGATACTTTATTGGTTTTGATACCTAAGAAGCTAAAGCTATCACTAAGTTAAATAAAAATTCTTCGTCAGGTTCAGAACAGGTAACGTCGTCCTGCATCAACAGCGAATCGAATCAAAGCATGTCATACTTTGTATAGGGAAGAAAGACACAATATATGGAAAATATCAATCTCACTAACCAGCTGTTGTATACAGGAAAACTAGAAAATTAGTTTCAATGAAAGTCTCAGAAAAATCGAATTGAAAATTAGTTTTATCTTATTCATTGTTATATATGAAAGCGATGTCAGTAGATATCATCTTGTCAGTATCCGACAGAATCACAGAAACAGGTCTTATGGATGATGTTGTCGTAGTCCACCAGGTGACGCTCACGGAACTCAACATCAACACTGATATCATATACCTGGAGAGTTGAATGAGAGAGATCTATGTTGGGGCAGGAACATCGAAAGGTTGGTTCCAATTACATCCGCTTAAACGTGTCTCCACGTCCTATAGTGTACTGCTACCGGTTGAGGCACCTCATGGACAAAATGAACACGTTACAGTTACTGCAGTAAACCAAGCCGGCACGTGGAGTCACTTTTACTCAAGCTCTCTGCTGATGGACCACACACCACCATCCATAGCAAACGCATCTATGAGCATGACTTACAAAGATTTTGGAGATCGAATTCTAACCAAAGTCAAGGTCAGTTGGGAGGTCACTGAAGATGAAAGTTCTGAAGTTGACTGTTCTTGTGAGATAAGTAAGTACATTTTCTTACTCGAGTATTTCTGATTTAGTTCAAATTTCTTGCATTAATTAAATGTAAAATGTTCTGTAATGTAAATCTTGAAATGGACTGATATTCATGCATTTACTTACAACAGAAGATTTGGAGTGCTTCAGATGAATCACACGTATTTTGTAATATATTACAGGTAAAAACAAAGCGGATGTTACACTATGGTGACAGCGAAACATAAGTCGAGGAACCGTTTCTGGTGATAGACCATGGCATTGATATCTCTGCACGTAGCACATGTTTTAATATTGCGAATCCACAAGAGTCCACCTTATTAGGGCCTGAAACTGTTACTTTATTTACTCCCAATGTCAGCGATGCAAGGATTTCATTTGACACCGTTCTGTCAACATTTTCTGGACTTCCGGTAATTCAAACATCTTCCGGGGTTATGTTTTCCTGGGAAATTTCCAATGACACTTCAGGAATAAATGGCTATTCTTACAGAATCCGTCGAGTTGCAAGTCTTTAACGCAATGGGAAAAACACTGAGCTACGGAATTATGCTTCGTTAGACCATGCCCTGCTTGATCAAGATGGAGATTCAGGCGTGTGGTCAGGATAATATGTTCTGCCAACTAGTTAATGGAACCTTTCTGATTGCGAGGACACCACCAACTCTTACAGGTAAAAGAATAATTAGTCAACATTGGAAAGCAAACGCAAAAAATGGATTTTTTTGTATTGCATTTCCTATCGTTCTGCTTTTAAAAAAAATACTTATTATTTAGTGGCTTCTGCAACGAAATTCTTTAAATGTTTTCTTTTTTTCACATCACTTAGAACCTTTAATTGATCTACAAATTGTTGAAAGTTACAATTATCTTTTTACAGTTTTTATATAGACATTTATAGATATCAACATACAATTTGCTTGCACAATGATACTATTAGAAATAAGTCACTATCGGAGTTCCCCGTTTGCATCGAATCTGTTTGAAATTATATTACTTAATCAACATTCATATTTATAATCCTTGCCATATGAAAGAGTCAAGCTACAGTTGATTTTTATTGCTGTTCCAGGATTCAATCCATCACTTTCTAGAGTTGATGATGCTATCGTCCTTACCTGGAATGGTGTCTTCAATGTTCATGCAGAACTTCTACCAAGATACACAGTGACAGTTGGTACTGACCCAGGCTTTTCGGACCTGGTGCGTCTTGTACAAACTACCGACCGTCACGTGACTTTCAAAGACTTCAAAGGAAGTGACACATGCGTTACAATCACGTGTTCTTACGTCACTGGATTATTTACAAACTTCGTCGATTAAGTGGCCATGGTGTAGAACTGTTGTAATGGTTATTTCTAGTGTTTATTTCTGCAATTCGTTAGAATAACACGAATAATAATAGTTATAATACAGTAATTTAGGTTTGACCGAAATGTGTTTATTTCTAATTAAGCTCCGGTGATGGTTTTAGTTACTTTTATTTCTTTTTTTATTTGATTTTGTCAACCACTACCAAGGTAGACTGGAAAATCACTTCCACAGAAGCGAGCGCCCGCTTACGCTCGCGAGCGCTAGCCATCCTGAACACGCCTCTGGTGGGCCTCTCCAAACATTGACCTTTGATAAGTTCATCCTCTTATTGCAGCTAGACTTGAGTAAGAAAAGTACCCAACGTTTTGTTTAAGAACGGTAGTCTCTGAGAATGATTTTAGTAGGTTTATTATTTGTGAATTTTTTCGAGATTTTAACTTCATCGAGAAAGACTGAATACAATAATATGTAATAGGAGAGGCGGAAATGTAGCGGCCGGACCAAGATTCGAACCCTGGGCCCAGTGCCATACCAAGTGAGCTATTTCGTCACCGATGATCGACCCAGTTCTATCCCGCAACAATCCTCTCTCCTTTTTCAAAGTCTTCCCCCACGCAGAGACATACGAGATCCTGATACAACAACCGTGAATATCTTAGTTGGGTGCAAATTTAGAAGAACAGGGGAACATATAAGTGATTCCTCTCGATTGCCCGACATAGAAACCGGGTCTCCGATGTAAAATGTTACGGCTTAACTGTCTGAGCTAAGGATACATTTTCCATAAGCTGAGTGACAAGGATCGATTTAACAGTATGTACAAACCAAATCCACCTGCTCCTTTTACAAATGTACACACATTTAATAGCTGTGGAAAATCATTAAACATGAAAAACAAAATTAATTTCGCAGCCCAAATAGTTTTACAGAATTAAAATGCAATTTATCTTTGCGGTTTTTTTTTTTTTTTTTTTTTTTTGGTTTTTTTTTTTCGTGGATAATGTGAAATTCAATCTCATTCATTTGTAAGCAATATATCTGAAAATATTGCCTGAGTTCAAGGCTCATTGGTTTACTATGTGAAGCCTTAGGGCTCATGAGTGACACACCAATACAATATAAGATAACATTACAGGAGGAGTCCCGCATGTAATGAAATCCTAGTTAGTATATGTCAGGGAATACTGATATGCCACAGTCACACGTGACGAGCATAATCGGATAACTACCTCTCTTTAGATTAATTTGCTACATATCTCTCATGTCATCAGAACAACAGATGTATGTATGGAACACATGTGTGCATATATAAACCTAATTTAGATACTTCCACTGAGTACTGTTCTGTCGTTAGTCGGCAAAACCTGTTGGGTACAGGTAAGATCACAAGCTACATAAGATGAAGTTTAAGATAATGGCGGCCATGTGCGAGTCTAACAGAGGAATTGGATTTAACAATAGATTACCATGGCCACATTTACCGTAAGTCGATATTAAAACAGGGTTTCTATATGTTTGTAAACTGGTCACTCAAAACCATAATACTTTGATACGATGAGTGATCATAATTCAGTTTGATATAGTCATATCGTACTAAGCACAGGAAGTGCCAACCTTATCTTCTGTACGATCGCTTGAATTAATTATTGTACACTCTCATCTCACTGATGAACGACATTGTCCTTTTCCATTTCTCATTCTACCATCCGTATTATATTGCATTACACACTTATCGAGTACTATAATCTATTCATGATGTGAAACAGCCGACATATTTTTAACTAGACATGTCGTTACAACTACTGGCCTGACAGAATTCATCGTTAAAATGAAGGAAAGTAGAGTAAGTTACATTGTATTTGTTATTCTTACTGTCTTGCTTTATTTATTTATTTTTTCTTTCTTTTTTTTTTGTTAAAAATAAAGTTAGACATTTATTCAAACGTAACCTTTTTTCACGTATGCAACGAAATTAAAAACAGTTAAGCTTATGTCTTTGAAGATTTCAAGATGTATATCAATCATTTGAGATCAATTTCCCGATATCAAAGCTTCAAGTAAAGGTTAAGTATGTGTTACCATCATAAATCATAATCTTCACACGTGTGATAACGTCATGAAAATTAGGTATGATGCAATTCAAATACTTTGGCATTATGATTAAGCATGTTTGGAGTTAAAGAAGGTGTCTTTTATTTCAGAAATGAATATAGATACTTTATGGATCTGACAGCACACACATCGTCACCAGGTAAGGGATCAACATTACAGCAGAGTTGCTCGTACTATCTTTATTAGTTGTATACCAAAATAAACGCCGTAGTCTCACATTTTCCAAAACGTTCCCGTAGTTCATCATTCATTACGTACTTGTTCTATGAAGTAAATATGTTGTTATGCGTCCTCTGGCAGAGTTTCGAAGAAATTGAACCTGTCATTTTTTTCTAATTGATATTCCAATTTGAGTAGAATCTATACATGAAAAATCAGTATTCGTCCGAAGTAAATCCGCCCTGTAAATAAAATTGTTGAACTAAATGCTCTATGATATATATATTGTTCATTTGATGTGGTATATATCCATGTTTTTTCAAGGTAAAACTGCTTTTCTTCTCGTCATAGATAATTGTAATGTTTTGATGAAAACGAGGTTTAAAAAAAGATGTGTGTAATTAACCTTAAACATTCTCATAAAATGAAAATAGATAAAAATCGTAACGGTCACTTGTTATAGAAAAAAATAATTAAATGAAAATTAACATGGTTGCTTTTATTCAGTCAATTTTCAAGAAAATCAAATCAGGATTTTTCAAGATAGAGCATCATATCACCATAAGAAAACCTTTATATTTTTAAAGACGTTAGAGATAATTAATATTAAGTGTTAAAATATGACTGTTGCTTTAGCTGTATTTTGATTGGCCGATACGTTTCTCAAAAGAATTCGTCAACTACGATATCAACCCCGGGATGATTACTCACCGTATCCACCTGAAAATAGGTCGATAATTGTATAGCATTTACTCTGTTATTTCGTTTACCAAAGAAAGCAAATTTTGTTATGTATATTTTTACACGTGTGCTTTGATATTTTGATGATAAGTAGTTGATGTTTTGTATGTATTTTGTATCAAATATATTACAGACAGAAAATGTGTGAACATCCGCGGTCGGGTCACATGGCAGTGTGCTAGTGCAGAAGGGAAAACAAGGAACGTCTTCAATATTGTGATTAGCCGAAATCCAAGGTCATTCTAATTTCCTTCTTTCTTGGCCTTTTCATTTCAGTAATCGACGCACAATGATATAGTCTACTCAAGTCGAAATTCATATAATCAATTTTATTTGTAAGAAGTATTATCATTGGCTTAAAATTACAGTCCATAATGGAAACAAACGACGAAGCTATATGTAACGTCATTTCTGATTGGTGAATACCATGGTGCAATGAAAAAAAGAAAAAGTCCGTCAGTGTTTTTTTATTATTATTATTTGGAAGAGATAATCTAGTAAATTAAGTTATACGGATTAACTTGAGAATGTCTTTATTGTTATTGAGATATAGCACAGATATGAGTGTTATGTCATCATAAACCAAGCTCATCCTTGATTGCACAATAATGTTGGCATTTTTATTTATTTATTCAATTTCATTTTTACACTGCAGTGGTAATATCATAAACGACGAATTTATTCACAAAATCGTTTCCTCGTTTGACGAAGCTCTTCAGTACATCGAGACATCTTTAACAGACCTAGTTGAAACTGTTTGGGTATTAGGAGGACATGACATCTATGTGGTAAGTCATTACGGGAGACGGTGAGCTTTACAGCAAACATTTCATTAAACATTATCAAAATTATTGTGTTAATTACGATTGTTGTGTTATTTCACAATTTTTCGCAAGAGCTGTCATAAGGTGTCCCTAACAATATTGGGGTCATTTCAATACCTTTATAGCGATGTTGTCGGATCACTGACATTTGACATGACCTTAATGTAGATGGCCATGAGATAAAAACATGCAGGTTTGATTTTGTTCAGGAGATCAGTTACAACTTACCCATATATACGGGAGCCATTGAAACAATGATTTAGTATTTTTTAATGACATGACCCTAATTTGAAAAAAGAATACATATTTATATCGATGTATGTCAGAAAACATATCTGAAACTAAAAAAAACATTAGATTTTTTCTACGATGATAGATTGGAGATACACTAATAATAATAATATTCAGATATAAAGGTAAATAATGATATTAAGATGTAAAAGTAAATAACAATATTCAGATGTTATAGTAAATAATTGCATTAGGATGTAATAGTAAATAATAATATTCAGATGTAATAGTAAACACTTTGTTGATAATTGCACCAAATCGGATTTGTTTGGGGTGGCTAATATAGGCTTTATCTGGTGCCAAATTCAATTGCACCTTATTTGCAATAAAATTCGTTGAAATTGAAAATGACCCTTTTTTTTTTTTTTTTTTTTTAACTGACCTCAAAGCAACACTGATAAGGTTGTACAGGTGATTATGGTGTACACAAAGGCAAATGAAGAAGTAGTATATAAAAAGAATGTGATGATTGTTTTTGAACCACTATTAGTCAATACTTACTTTACTCGGGCTATTTTTACGGCACTTCTATATTTCAAATAATATGATTGGTACAATATTTTGAAATAAGACGTACAACAAAATATTTCATAACAATATAAAAAGAAAATGCATTATATAAAACGGATGTACCAATTGTTTTATACCACTCTTAGTCAATACATATTTTAATCGACTATTTTTTTCGGAACTTCTTTATTTTTATTAATTTAATTAGTACAATATTTGATTTTAGACTTACAACAAAATATTACATAACATTATTTATTTTTGCAAAGGGTTGAAATATAATTCTCCGGTTCCGTTATTTACATTTTAAACTATTGTAGAGCTCAATATTTCCCATTCAGTGTTTTATATTTATATTGATTTGCATTACATCAAACAACCAGTGACTGTGAATCAATATCAAGTAAAATATATTGTTTTCTCGATATTAAACTATCAATCTAAGTAAAACACAGATCCTTATTATCACAACTAGTTTTGATAAGAGGATCTGACAACATCTCTCTAGGGGTTATATCCTGGTGACCTTTGGAAATGGCAAATCAATTCGCTCTGCCTCACAATCTTAAAAGTGTATTCAAGGAGAGGAAAAAGTTTGAAAAAATCTGTCATAAATAGTTTCGTGTACGAAGTCATTTAAATATGCTGGGAAGAAATGGTCTTTTAATTGATGAAGCAAGTTGTCAAAAATTCATTTGATCCAATGTACAGGTGGTATTAAGGTCATCCGAACAGGAACTCTGATTGAATGTTGTCAGCTCCGCAAATGAACGGAGAAATAAAAGTTTGTATTTAAATCAGATAATGTTAAATATCTGAAGATAAGATCTCTATAGTCCAAATATTGATATTATGAAGCACTTATATTTAATTTTTGGAAGTATTCAAACTTAGCCATCGCAAAGGGATACGGTTGTAACAATATCAAAGTCAGTTTGGTTCACTTACTTTACAAACGTACATGTGTGTGTCCAAATTGTATTTTGATCTTCCTCAATCGTATGATCGGTACTATTGACGACCAACAGGTATGTTTTGACGTGGCTCCATATCGTGTATGACATTCACAGTATATCGAAAACATAACGTCGAGTATCATTTGGTTGAAAACAACGGCGTTCATGTTATCAATTTGCCGCTGACTGTATCATTATCAAGGTTTTATCCTATCTAATTAAAATCAGACTTGCTATTCGCTTCATTACGATACTTTACGCTCCAATACCCGAGAATGTAATATAAAACATTGTTATGGAGTGGAATTGCAAGTCTATTTTTTAATTAAATTGAGATTTTTTATTACAGGAAGCTGTCCGCCATACCAGCTGTGAACAGTTGTACCTTACCCATATTCACGGGTACCATGAAGCGGATACACATTTCCCTCAATTTGAAGAGTACTTTGAAGAGGATAAGTAAGTGGTTTGTTTAATTGATGAAAAATATATATGCTGATCCCATTATTTAATCGGGTCTGTAAATGCACTCAATGATCTGCCGTAAAGTGTTGAACCATATGCATACATTTCCTAAACGAGATAAATTATATACTCAAATGATTATATTCATATCTTCAACGCATACTGGGGCATTCTACCGAAATATGTATTAAATATAGAATAGTAAAGGACTATGCATTGTATGTATTTTGAGGCACAAATCCGCCATATATGCAAACCTATCATTGATGATATAATTGTTGAATATCAAATATTGAATACACCTCCCATACAACCTGTATGGTATTTATTTTTAATTGAAGATGTCCTACTAACCATTCAAAAGATGCATAAATTAAACTTTATAATGAAGTGTTTCATCTAGATATCATGGTGCATACCCTTGAATATGTATCGTATGACCAAAATTCGACAATCGTTTATTTTAAGCATATTTTGGATGGTTACCATGACAACTAGAACTGTAATTATAGAAAGCTACCATCATAGATAAATCGACGATGTAATTAATATTTCAAACAACCTAGTATATAATGATGGATGTCGGACCGTTATTAGGTACTGACGATAGTTCGGATTAATTTCGCAAAGCCTAGTTGAACAAATGATGGAGGTTAAAATATTATCAGGTACTTACGATAGTTCGGTAGAATTGTTACTCCTAGCCTTTAATCCCAGTATAAATCGTAAACCTTATTCTACATGAAGCTGCAATGTAATATCAAATTTACTTACACACTTAGTTTCCTTGATTCCTTTTTCAGGTCTGTTGCCGTGGATAGGACTATACAGAGAGAAAACAATGTGATCTATGAATTCAAGGTGTATACTCCAAAACGACTACAACTCTCTAGGCATTGCATATCTGCGAGTACCTATTAGAGTCATGTGACATGTTAGATGTAGTGAAAAGAAATAATAAAAAATAAGACATATAACATAAACACATAGAAATGATAACATGCTTGATCTTTTGATGAGTTTTTGTGCTTGAGACATTTTCTTACTGTGGTGTAAAATAAGCTTTGCGTTTATTATTGTGTTTTTATATAATGTCATTTAGGTGTCAACAGTATAGGGCTTTAAATTCCACGGCTAACTGTACATATTTAATGAAAATGTTTTTTTTAACTTTTAAAGAATGATTATACAATACAATGTTGTTTCATTAAGTGTTCCTTCTTATTGATGTTGTTCCCATTCGTGTACTATAATAAATTCAATAGTGTTCGGAAATATTGGTCAAGGAAGTGATCATGTAAGGTCGGTAGCCTGAAACACTATCTATAAGTATTTATAATTAATTCCAATGGTATTAGTCTTATTGCTCTTCATTTCAATAAATTTATCTTATCAAGAGAAGTGATTTAGATTGCACGTCTTAACCTTTTTATACTTTAATATTTTTTTCTCCTCAATATAAGTATTAACATTCATAAGAACAACATTAGCCCATGTTCAACTCTGAATCGCCTAATAAGAATAGGAATTTTTGAATTACTCAACATAGTTAAAGTGAACAGTCGGGCAAGGATGGCTAAAGTCGGTAAAAATGGTGTGAATGTATCCAGTATAATTTCTTATGAAATAGAAAAATAAAATCTCTCGTGAAAATCTGTCTGCGTAGAAAGAAATTAGTTTAAAGTATAGGAATCCTAAAACGTCCTCCCGGCTGACTATGTCCATGGTTACATTTCCACGCAGCCACGCTTTCAATGGTTTCAACTTTTCTTTATTTCAGTGGTCAGAACTGGGAAACGTAAGCAGAACTTGACGGTCGTATTAACATGTGAGAACTTTTGGAAGGCCTATCAACGCATTTAGACTGGTTTTCTTTGCCCGACTATTCACTTTAACTCTAGATAACCTGCTTCCTAGCTTCAATAATAATACCTCGATACTGGTACAAATACTCTGACCTATCTGATCTATCTGCCCTTTAAGGTGGTGTTGAACGTGAAGTCGTGTTATTTATTCCGTATTTGCATATTACAGAGTTAACTCCCTTGCGGGTAGGTATCGACTGTTACGTCATTATTTTGTGGGCGCAAGTCACGTCGTTTTCTCCGAAAAGTATGACGCTACGCTCGCAAACATATGACGTCACAATCAATAACTCTGTAATATGCAAATATTGAATAGCGTAACGTCATACGTTTTGGAGAAAAAAAGATGATGTCACAATGTATACCTACCCAAATCTGCTATAAAAATAGACCGAATACGGTTCTTGTTGAAATACATATTTGGCGCGTAGCATTGACAAATTAGAGAACAAGAATATTCGTTGTTTCTTATAGAAATAAATGCTGTATTTAAAACAATTTAAGAAAATATACTGTACATACATTTGATTGAAATCTCGATATGACGTCAATGTATTACACTTATCATTCACACGATATTGTAGAGCATCATCTTTAAGGCTGCCAAAGTACTTATATTGTTCTTATCTCATTGAATACGTTTTTGCATTGATTTATCAAAATTTCATAAAATACCACAAACTTAATATGATTCTTAAATATCACGTATAAAAATATAAAATAATAGATGAAAAATATATAAAAGAAAAGATGAAAAATATAATTATCACATACATAAGTATCATAAACAAACAAAACAAATGTTAACAACAATAAATTCTGTAGAAAAAAATTATGCATTTTTCAATGCATCATTCAATATTTTCAATGGATAATTACCAGACGTAAATATAACATTCACTTACATTCCACAACAATTGGAATTGAGGTTTAAAAGATTTGATTATGTGTATATACCATCTATTCATTATTTCACCACAATCGCCATGTTCTTCAAAACCAGACTCCTGATAAATCGAGCAACCGGATTACACATTGACTGCACTGCTAGTACTGTGCAGCAATTTTTGAAGCTACATAATAATGTTTTTATGATAAAATTTAAGCCATTAATTCTTGGACATAAAATTGATATTTCAAGATCACCGCTTTTAATCAATGCAAGCAACAAAATTGACAATCAATCCTTAAGTATAGTACAAAAAGCCGTCACTTTTCTGTGGCACAACATCGAACAAAAATATAATAAACCAAGATATTAAAAAGAAATACAAGTAATGTTGTTTGATTTAAGCCTGACAAATGTAGTTTTTTAAAGGCATAATACAGTTTGTTTCATCCACAGGAATAACACACGGGTCTTACACGGTAACAGCCACATACACAACCATCAATATCAAGTATTTCTTAACATAAATGTTTGGAAAAAGTAATCACTTTAAATGCATTCTAATGAAATTAACAATTAAACCCATACTAAGTACACTGGTAACACTCACCGTGAGTATTATACCCACTTTCTTCTGCACTATGAAGCGTGATCTCATGCTATATACATTCATGTCTACAAAGCGCATGACATGACATACGATACCTATTTGTTTTATTGGTCCCATCAGATGTGTCTTAACATATTTGTATTTAATGATATATTCCTCTCAGGAGTCAAAATTTGAGGTATTGCCCCTCAAAGACACCTAGTTGATAAAATATTGGATTTTATGGGAATTTTGTCGTTTTTACCATATATACGAGATATTAAAGTCATAAATTCTTAATGAGGTATTTGATATGTATGGATGTTTGCAGAATTTATTTTCCAGTGATCTTCTTTAAAAATATACCAGTTATGATTAATAAGACTCATATCGTTTTCTCAGAATAACAACATATGCTACCCCTACCCCTTAATTTTGAGCTACAAAATGCACCATTTTTGTCAAAATAAACTCTTTATAGAAAAAGTTCTGGTATTAAACTTTTGTAAATATTTTGCATATCATTAGGGAAAAGGTTGCTGATTCGAAATCAGGCAGAAAAATGGATGGGTTCGTGTGCTTACTGTTTTGCCCCATTTAAATATTTGTTATTTTTCAATATTTTAAATATCAAATTACCATTAAATGTAAAATTAAAGTAACGAAAGGGTATCGTTTCACACATTAATGATCAATAATTTATTACCACGAACCTAGTAAAGATTTACAACAAAAAATAGCTCAATACAGTTAAAAATGCTAGCGCTGTCATGATTTATGTAAAAATGATTAAAGTAAAAAATGGTAAATCTTTGGCTCTACTCAAATAGAAAAAAAAATAAAATGGCCGCCAAATGGGCAATTTCTTAAAATAACTGTATAAAAATCTTTTTAGACAAAATTTGCAACTGGCAACTTGCTAAAGAAATTGACGAATTTTGTTCGAAATTCTCATAAATTCTTTGATCTATATCGAAACGAGACTTCAACGAGACTGAGTCCTCAGAGGAATACATCCGCACTGACATCGATGAGGGTAAAATTGGACAAATGTATTGAGGATGTGCATGCCAAGTTCAGGGCAATCGATGCGAAGATAGAAGAAGGTATCACTGTAGCCCAGGGAAACCAAGAATCGGGCGAAGAAGTTAGATTAAGCACCGAAAGTCAATGGAATATACCGGGGTCACCCTTACCCACGTGGGCCTACGACAAGCCTCGTGCCTTTGTGGACGGCAAAGATATTCACGGTGACTTCCAGGCACTAAGGATTAGAATAGTCGACTGAAATTACCGAGTGAACTAAAACTAAACGAGTCACGTCAGGGAATATCACGCGCTGATCCGCCTATGCTCAATGTACTTACTAAATGCAGCAAGTATAATGAAACCGCCATTAAAATTTTAACCACGTTGGAAGCAGGGAGGACGGTCACCTTGAAAATTTATTCCTGGCATATATTTAGCGGAAATGACATTTTTGCAATGAAATATAAGGTTTTATGGTGAAAATATATGTGGTGAAAGTATCAGTTTAGATAATGTCACTCAATATTAACCACTAAGAATACAGCATTTTCAGTGTAAATATCGTTTTGGCGGTAAACTCTTTTCGAAATATCAAATCAAAAACATAATATTGCGTACGTCGTTCATCGTTGGAGCATAAAATTTAATGTGTTCTATTAGATTATCATAGGTTAATTTTCGAAAAAATGGCGGCTGATTAAAAGACAAGTACTGGTATATTTGCTTAGTTTAATTTTTAACAGAGACGTAAAAATGTAATAGATAGAACAATCCTCGTTTCTTGATTAATAACAGTTATATGTCATCTGGTGAGGTCAAATCTTTGATATTTTTCACTCGTAAAAAATATTAAAAACATTTTACCCGAATCGATGTAATACAAAAAAATGTAAAACTATTATTCATCAAAAAACATTATTCTCTATTTTTTAATCACAGAAACGCTAAACCATAGTAAATATCAAACGAAAGAATAACATGCATATTAAAATCAAGGACAAGGCCAACTTTAAAATTGAAACTAGCAAAACACAAAATTAACTTATGTTTACAAGAAAATGACACAATAATTATATAAATATGAGCTAGGTGGTGATTGCAATTTGAAAAAAGTCCGCTCAACCCAACAAAGTATTCACTCGCACACACTTAAACTACGCTCAAGATAATCGAATATGCACTTGAGTACTCCCAAGATTACTTTCACTAACAACACATGACTATCACAATGTCAGAAATACTGAAATAAAAAATCACGGCTTTAATTTTAGAATGTCACTGTTAAGATAATTGTTATTCCAGCTCTTCGGTGTTATTTTTGTTTATGTTAGATAATGTCCATCGAAGGTTTTCGTCACTGGGCGGTCTTGTTTATCATGTCGCAACTGGATATCTAAATGAATCTGATGACTCTACAGACGTAACAATCCCTCAATTACTTGTCCGTATAATAACGACAATGTGACTAAACCAGCGACTTATGATAAGTTTTCTTGATCAGGCGTGTTTAGAGCACTTCGATCATTTGACGACTATTCATGAGATCTGTTGCAGGTAAAGACTTGCTACAGCTCGATGTGTTGATGTTACATGAATTAAATGACAAAATCTCAAACCCTGAATCCTATATTGTTGATCATGAGCGATTTGTCATACCCCATAGTAATGAACAAGCTTGCAAAGTTCAACTCATCACATTGGTGTCATCAATTATATAATAAAACCAAAAGGCGATATCATATGAATATCGAGTGAACTGTAGTATATAGGTAGAGGGACTAAGTGGTATTTCATACCTTTGTAGAGTTCCAGAATATTTATGTTCAGCAACATGAGCATTTATAGGATATCATTTCAAATAACACAAATACTGATATCATCGCTCGGAAGTACAACCCAGCAAAGCGCCCAGTCACGCTTCAATTCCAACTTCAAATCGCAACTAATAAGTGTGTAATAACACATAAAAATACTTTAAAACGAACAAAAGTTTACCACCCATTTAACATTGTAGCACATCAAGGAGTTAAAGCAACAACTGAATAAAGATTTAAAAACTAATGGTTTGAATAAATGCTGAAGTTCTCGGGTAAGTCAATTATACATTATAATTATTAGGATCATTACAAGGTAGATTGTATATCTTAAGGTATTCGGGAATAAGGTGGTCATAACCATTTCGCATACGTATTCCACCGCATATCTCGCTTTATAAAAAGGTACCAACGCCTATACTATTTTGAACTACAGGCCATTTCACGAAAATTAAAAGTGAAAAGTCGGAGTTACATGGAGCAAAAGGAAATGGAAACATTACCGCTATCATATTTTCAAAACAGTAACTTTAGAAGCAGGGAAATACATTCATTTCAAGCTCTATTTGTTCTTCATAATGCTATGTGGATCGTTGAATAATCCGTGAATGGCATGAATCATTATTTGTCAGTCTGTAAATTACTTGGAATCGTCAATAATCTGTAAGTGATATGTTGGTCTTCAGTCAACGCGTCGAGAATCTGCCGTATTGGAGTAACTAGACATACATTACTCTTGGTGAGATGACCTATACCCATTCCAATACAATCTGACGAAGCGTTATTTTCGAACAGAAACACGGCTGAGCCCGAATCCCCTTCTAAAAAGAAACGTTCCGTAGGAAGAACAGGTTCCACCAAAATCTGTCCTCTCATAATGTGCTTTGTTTTACCATCGCTAAAAGCCAGCGGTTCATTTTCCGTACTGTCATCGCTTATCTTAAATTGACAGGTCGATTTGTCGAAACTGATTTTTCCAACACTGAAACCAGTGCCTATTCCACATTTGCAGACCGTAACCGATCTTTTTCCTTTGAATATTTCACCATTTGTAAATGTAAGGTGTTTCTTATTTTTGACGACTGAAAAGAAATAACAAATGAGTTATAGTTATGGATAAATTGAGAGTAGGAACATCTTCTCAGTTCTATTCTATATAATGTTTTTCATTATTTCTGATAAATTGAGTATGTCCCTCTTGGAACCGAGCTGGTCGGTATCAGTAGATGTAGATATTTTTTATATCAAACGAATTATTGAACACAGTTATAAGTAATTAAATTATTAATGTAAAAAAATATTGAATTTTGTTATATTCGAATAGAAGGGTGAAATAAAAGGAGTACTAATCGATGTCAAGTTTCACAACAAAACACAAATCTTTCCGTTTCATGATTATAGTTCAAAATGAGTGTAGTGTAGCTATGGAAGCAACTAAGCTATATTTTCAAAGATCTTAAACACTATGATTCTACTTTTTTACAGGTAATTAAACATTATGGATCCTCAATAAAACTTCAGTTTCCCGCCCAAACATCTGATAGCGGGTTTTCTAGCCATCCGAAGAGCGTCTACATAGTGAATATTTTCCCTTTCATGACACTTGCGTCCAAATTGGAAGTTGTCCAGGCTGCTTCCCAATTATCAGGGGTTCATTGAAATGCTTATCGTACACATTTCCTACACTATTCCTTATGAATAAATCATTGTCACAAGACGCCGCGTTGCAACATTTCATATCCGTATATGAAATGTGTACAGCGTTGGAAAAAACTTGTTTATTATAATATTTGAATGACGAAATAAAATAGTACAAACTTTTCTTTGGAACGCTCAACAGCGATACATTTGAGGTGGCTTGAGCATAATTGCTGCATAGAATTATTTCAGCAGTTGTTACTTTCTGTCGAACAGCAATTTTGTAATTTGATAGTGATTTTTTTTTTCATTTAATTAATTACTATATTGGAAAGATTGGAATATAAATCACTGCTTAGTGTGAGAAAATGTGCGTATCATTGATTATGGTGATAAGAGATAAACGCATTATACGTACGATGACCGCGTAGTTGTTGTCTGGACATTGAATGCTCAATATGTAACTGTGGACTCAGTGTGACTGTGGCATCGTCGTTGAATAAGATGAGAGCAACGTCTATGCCAATGTCCTTCTCTGGCCGCAACACTAGCCTCCTCACGTACCCACAGACTTGCATACTCCTGAAGAAAACAAAACCAAAACAGAAAATATTACAAACGTTCATTTCAAAAAAAAAATACACCAGGACATATTAATGTTTAAAAAAACTCTAATGTATATCGTAAAGATATTTTCACTACAGGTGGAATGTCAAACCCTCATTTCAAAATTAAAATACTAGTACAACTGAAAAATGTTTAAAAGGTCAATCTTGTCTCCCTTCAAGGAACAAGCACCAAGATTTATAATATATTTTGTTGTCCTGTCATGTTTATTAAAGATATTTCACTCAATTTCACGAATGTTTTGGTTATTTGCACTAATATGTACCAAGTACAAAATTACTAACTCAATAGCTTCCATTTCCTCGACATCAACAGATAGTGACGTTGGTACTGAATGTAGACCACCGTTTTCTTTACTGTTGTCTGTTTTAAACACATGGAAATTTGTTTCTGCTTCAGTAAATACTCTCAATAGTTGGGGTGACTTATCTGGATCAAACGTTTCGTCGTGGAAAATCTCTTTGCTATCAAAAAATTCCCTTAAGAATGTATGTGCACATGTTAGAAAGCCAATTTTGTTCTGAGTGTTTTGTACAAATACTCCCGTAGTGGCACGATATTCCTCAGAATCAATGCTTTGGCCAACTTTAACAGTATTTCCAAATCTGAATGAACCTTCCACAACATGGACTAAAATCCGTGATCCGTTTGTGGTCAAATATCCTGGAAATGGAATTTCAGATGAAGGATTTAAATGCTTGTACGTGCTATGTAGGACAATCATGGTCGTCTTGTTATATCCCTGACATTTTGTCTGCAGTGACGAAATATGACCAGGTGTGATAGCGTTAAGGATGCTATGCCTCTTCCACAACCGATCAGAATGAAACTCTATTGTTTCTGCTAAGAGATTGTCTTCTTCCTCAGACACAGCATCTAATGTACTTGTGTTTTCATATTCGCCGACGATGATATTTTTGTTCTCTACCAAAATTGGCACAGAACAAATCTCCTCTTCAATTTCCTCAAGCACTTTTCTTGATGAACCAGACAAGATTCGCCGCAACGGGTTTTCCTTCCGGTAATAAGGTTTCAGGTTGACCTCAACTTGATGGTTATGTGATATTTGTTTTTTACCGGCATTACAAAGTGCGCGAAGAATTGTGGGTTCCACTTCATCGCAATACGCCAGTAACAATGCGTCAGCTATGTCATGACTAGAAAGAGCAGTTACTGTTTCAATATTTTGCAATATTGACGTAATCGCAGACTGATTCCCTGTATACGTAGCAAGCGTAAGAGGTGTGAACCCCTCAATATGACTATACACATACTCGTACTCAAACAGACAGTTTTCCTTCAGCTGATCCAGGATGAACTTTGGAAGTAACGTATGAGTTTTTTCCTTCAGATTTCCTTCTCCAGTGTCACACAAATGGTTGAGGAGGTCATCATTACGAGTCAGAATGGCGTAATGCATGGGTGTCCAACCGTCACAAAGTAACGAACACGGAGAATATGTGGTTCTGTTTAGAATCGAGCTTATCCATGAGGGCATCCCATCTAGAATTTACAAGAAGATTTTAATGACAGATCGCGTGATAAGATACCACTACTATCCAACTATCAAGAGAGGAAACATTTGAAATTTTAAGGTTGAGCTACATATTACCAAGTGTAAAAGGTACAGAAAAATCGTTTTATACAGTAATGGTTAAACGCTTGCATGAAACGATACCGTCTAACAAATGACAGTAAAGGACTCTAAAGTATTTGGTTAATTTTGCATCTTTGATGCCCAAACACGGAATTGGTAGTATCCTAGTTGCTTCTAAATGAAATATCCGCACACATTAACACGACTGTCTATTACAATAATTCTAAATATTTTCTGCACGTCAAAGTAGTCATAAATTACTTTGTTTGTTTCCTTTCTACAAGAAAAACAGATGTTTGTAATCGTTTGTATATGCTTTGCTTTTGTATTTTCATGTTGCATTACAGTCTGGTCTTGATTCAGGAAGATGTTTTAGAGATATGTTCTCTAGGATGTATGAATGGATGACACAAAAGTCAGATATTGTCTGATCCATGGAATTTTACAAATCATTTGATTCAACAAAATAAGAGTTTAGATTTCAGTAAATGTATAGTACCACCCCTATTAGATTAAATGTAAACAAACGAGCTATATAGACCTTCTATAATATCTGAAAAATATCAATTTGTGCAATATGGCAAAAACCTACATTTCAATCCTAAAATATAATTATTTGGAACTACAAATGTACAAGAATTGGAATTACACATAAAATGAAAGATACTACCGATATTGCCATTCAGTCCATGAACTCTGCAGTCGGAAAAGGTGTCGAAATTAAAAACACCGGATGTACGATCTTTACACGTCATCATTTGTCTGTTGGGAAGGACTACACACTCTAAACATCTCTTGACGTCTCCCCCCGATTCACATTGTCCAAGGATATAGAGTAAGCCGTACATCTGATATGTACACAGAGTTTTATATTCAGAGACACACGGCGACACGAACAAAAACTTGGACATCGAATCCCTTCCAATCAAGGTAGTTTTAAAGGTCGCTCGGAACTAGAACAAAACCACGAACAAATTACTTATCATACTTCACATTATAAAAAAACAGCTGTTGCAATTTTAATTTGCATGTATAATAATTTTCGAGATCTTCATAAGATACTTTACTAGATACCTGTGGAACACTACGGGAATCCCTGATCAAACCTATATCGCTCTGACCGTTAAAAATGCTGAGGATAATCCTTAGGCTGAGAGCGATAGAAGCTTTAATCCCTAAATGACTATTTAGCATCCCTAGCAGAGTTCATAGGGTTTCATATCGACTGATATCGCCATCAGACCTTTATCATTAATCACCAAAAGCACACAGTTTAAAAAAAGTCACGAGAGTCATAACTAGCTATAATCAATATATAAACATTGAAGCATATATCATCTCAAAAATAAACAAAAATATCTATTGAAAACATACATATCGCCATATCGTACATAACGAACATACAATTAAAACTTCGTCACAAAAGTGTTGTAACACAAATAAACTTTGATTGTATTTTGTATTGGTACACACGACAGTTGCGATTGGGTTGGTCATCTGTTATTTGAATTTATAGCTTTCTGTAATATATACTATAGAATGTTCTATATTTTACCTGGCTAGATGGGAGGTATACAGTTCTAAATGATAAATCAACTCTCTCCATGTTAACACAGACGTAAGGCTGTGGTGTCGATGATCCTATCCCAGCTGGAACGGTCATACAAACACAATAAGAACAATACATTATCACGATATTGAAGGGGATTATAAACACTTTGACAGAAAAAAGGAAAACAATACATTTATTATTTATTATAGGTTCATTTGAAAAAGTGAGCTTTAACATTGTAATCAAGTCACGATCAATTCTATCAATATCTACAATGATGAAAGGACTACTTGCCGATTCGATTTCAGGTGGATGGCAGAAAATACTGTGTTTAAAACTTGTAACAAAAATGATAGCAAAATGCAATCTAAAAAGCATCAACCAAAATTATCTAGTTTACAACAGACGTTTTAGTAAATGTCGTTTTTAGCGTATTACCTTCAAACGGGGATCTGAGTGTTAAGGAATAAAATTTAATTTTTGCTTATACAGCACTCTGGTATGTTTTCAAAACTATACCATTGCTAAAACTGCTATTAGAATAATATATCTTCAGTAACCCATGACAATTCCAGTGTTCTAACTCAACGGGTGTCATAGAACAGTTTGTCTTTTTGGAATTTCATTGTGCTGGCAATCCACAAGATGCAGCTTAAAACAGTTTTAAATACATAGGCGACCTATCGACCTGGTCCGTAAATCTATGTTGATCTTAAAAATCAAAAATTAACAAAGTTAAACACTTGGATTAGTTCCCGGGCTGCCGGATTCCAGTTCGAGTAGTGGCAAGTCAATTATAGATGAGTGGCATCAAACATACCTTAATTATATTGCGCAATATAGTTAATATGTGAAATTACACTATGAAAAGGGAAAAATAGGATATAATTATCAAAGTGTGAAAACAGGTCAGTCAGGGTACATCAATACGGAAAGAAAGGGAAAATATTGCTTAATAATTTATCTTATTGCAAAAAAAAATCCCAAGGAGTACTAGAAAAGCAATATCCTAGTTCGTTGTTACGGATAAAACAAACGAATTATCTATTTTAACAATCCACGCGAGTACAATACAGTGTGGAAAGGAAGAAAAAGTGAATAACTCTACTTCAGTAGGATTTGGTGGAATGAATGTACATGAAAACAAAAGAATACTAATTGTGTTACGTTTAGGTAACACCTATAGTTATACAAAATTAAATTCTTCTCATCAGGCTTTAAACAAAGATTTCATTAATGTGTGTTGGCTTCATAAGAAACATTATGGTCATTACTTATTTTTAAAGAAAAAAATACCTTCGTTTCCGTCATGTGTGCCATGTTCAGTAGCAGACGTTATCCCTCCTACTTTTCTCATATATTGCAACAGAACCTTGTCCTTGCTCTGGTCTACACTTTCCAAAGGAGTACGACCATATTGATTTAGTTCATCTATATCGAATCCAGATTGTAACAAATATGAAGTTAGTCTCTTCATCCCCAGTGATGCAGCAGTGTGTAGAGGATAGAACCGACCTCCATCAGTCAGGTCTGTGTTTGATGCTGCTAATGCACGTAACAAACGGACGTCTCCATGTTGTATAGCACGTTGGACGGAAATTTCTTCAGATGGCTAAAAGCAAACAAACTGTTCGTTAGATATGTCACCAATTCTTTATTTGCACTTTATTGAGTTACCTCCCTTGCGGGTAATTATCAATTGTGACGTCATGATTGTGTAAGCGAAATTTATGTCGGTTTCTCTGAAAAGTGTGAAGTAACGCTAGCACAGACATGGCCGTCAAGACTCTGTTAGGGTTATGGTTAGGACCGTCACAATCAATACCTACTTGCAAGGGCAGATAACTCAGTAATATGCAAATATAGAATAATGTTGTACATTGTCAGACAGATTTATCAAGTCAAATCTTAAAATCAAATTAAATAATTGTCTTTTTGAGATTAAATATCAATAAAATCATACTTTCCTGGTAAGAAATGCGCACAAAAGTATTTAACAAAGATATTAGTCCCGCACAAACGTTATCGGGTGCATTGGTGAAACGTACATCTTGAAATCTGACGTCTGGAAGATCCGTAGTTACATGACCTAGAACATAACAATAAATTGAAATATGTGAAATGTCTTTAAACTTTTAAAAACGATCCCCACACACAAAATAAAAATAAAATAAAGCAGCCAAAATAACTAAGATTAGTAAGGATGAAAGAAATACTTGTTACTAAACTGTCTCTAAATGTTATGAATTGGTAAAAGAATATATACATTTCTGGTAAATATGTTAAATAACACCCTTCAACAGACTGAACGGTTCTCACAGTAATGATTATTTAGTCTGTAAAACTTTATTTTCCGTTTAACTTTTCATTTACTAATCGCACAAATATTTTTGCACCATTTTATAATTAGTTTCCAATCACAAACATTTTTCAAAGTCTAGCCGTTAAGACTTTCTGTTACAGAAAAATCTTCGGGTCTACTTGCACAAAGATAAACTTCACAAAAATTGTCATCCTAAATTGATTCCTAGTCTGTCATGCAGACAGAAACCCAGGAGTTCATCTATGTTCTTAAGAAAATTGACTGCTAAATTCAATATATAGGGAAATGCATTTTTTGGTTCTAGATGAAGTCTTAAATGATCACTTCAATATTAAATTTGCATGGAGTATTCCGGAAAACGACCCTGTATAGTTATGTGATACACACTTTAACGAACATTATGTTGTAGTACGTCATCAGGTAAGGAAATGGTTTACGGCTATGACTATTTGCTGACGGAAGCAGTCTTGGCAAACATTAATTAACGACATTAGAATAAAACAAAGCATACTGTACTCACTGTTTTGGTAACCGGACTCCTCATACTGTCTCCTGCGTTTTTCTTAAATAAAACATAAATTAGACAAAACGAATGTTGTATCAAATTAACAATCTATTATGGATAATGTGGGATATAAATGTACTAAATACCAACAATGTATGGTATCATGCAATTGATATTTCCCCTATGCACAAACAGCTATTGCAGTCATTATTATGGCAATACCGTATGTGTGATACTAGCCAACAGATAATATCCAAAGAAATTAGATATACATGTATAACTTTTGGAGAAATAACTATGCTATTTTCAATTTGATCAATATTAATCATTTTCTCGTAATTTTGAATAAGTTACGTTACCTTTCGTTACATTCCAATTATTCAATTATCGTAAGGGCTCCAGAAGGGCACCAGTTGGTTGCCGAGACAGCTACCCAAGAGTAGACATTTTGTGGAAAGACTTTTTTATCTACTAGTACTACATAATCTGAGTGTCGATACTTTTGGATGTCAATTAGTTACAAATAGAAAAGTTAGTTTATATGCATTCTGTATAACTTTGTTAATTGTAAATTAATTATGATAGTAAAAATCTTAACAAATGGAAATGTAAAACGAAATTGATACCGAAAAATAGAGTCGCAAAAGGTTTTAGCTTATCGCTAATACTACATTTACATCACTTTCTTAATTCAATTAAAATAAATGGTAATTTTCATAATGCTAGTATCCCGCTGCCATCCTAATTACCACGCGTTCGTTGACTATCACTGTGCCAGAAACAAAACAGCGAAATGGATCTTCATTGATAACATAGATTATAATGAAATCTTGCATTTGTTTGGTGTTGTAACCTCATCTTAGGCTATCGATATAGATAGGAACTTTTCTTAGGTTATTACTATTTTAAGAAACTTTATTTTCATTTCGTTAAGGTATTGGGCCTTTCACAAAACGGCAATAAAAGGGACTAATTTAGGAAGAAAAATAGAATATTGAATATACATAACGGGTACAAAACATATTATATGTATCATATAACCTTACAACATAGCACCTGCATGCTTTTAAATACACGGATACTAATTTAGTATTTCAACATAGTGTTTGACTTTGCTTTGCAATTTAGAAGACTGTTCTCCGCGCGAACGATACAACTAATTCAATAAGTCAATAGTACAAATTGACAATAACTCAAACTCTACAGTCAAAGACGATTATGTATAATAAACAAAAAGGTGAATATTTACGGGGTTTCGAGATCTAAAAAACACGTGAGTAAAGTACAATTTACCGTCGATTAGTCCCACCATCCGATGATTATGACTTCATCATTTGACGTGAGTTTCGTGACGTCATAATCACCGGAAGGTGGAACTAATCATGGTAAGTTGTATTTTACTCACGTCGTTTTGGGATCTCGATACCCCCTTATTGAGGTACTTTTAATCATACAAAGTTAATTGGTTTTTACACATTTTGGTATATCAAGACTACATATACTTACTGACTTTGCCCACTGCCAATATTTCTTCATGTGGTTTGCTGCTTAATGGTTCTTCTATAACAATAATTCATAAAGGTCACTTTATTTAAAAAAATAAAATTAAACTGAACAAAAATCTCGGATAAATAGCAATAAGTAGAATTAAATTTAATTAAAGAAGCTTTCAGACAAGGAATCAGTATTTTGCGTTGTTATTGTAAAACAATAAAACAAAATACCGCTAAAACAATATTGTAAATATCGTAAAAGCTAATTTATAAAAATGACATGTATGTGCAAATAGGTACAATAATCATTAGAAATTTTATTGCACTTGTCCTAGACTGTTTTAAAAGGAAACTTAGTTCCGAAAATTCCAGGAGTACTCTTGCTAAACTGTGATTGGACAAGTAGCCCAATACTGTTATGCAAATTCCTCGTTATATCGCAAGAGACCTCGAACGCGACTTAAAATGTTACGCAAATAATTGTATTAAAAATTGTGTATATATATTGTTTCACTACAGCCCACCTTACAAAGAGCATTTGGCATGTAACAGTCTATGAACTGCCATTCGCTAAGTATAACGTCATTATCATTGTGATGTCACATTTGTCTTGCGCGATCACGGAAGATGTCTGTTCCGTTTTTGACAATAATATTTTTTATGTATTATAAATGCAAAATCTCTTAGGATTTCAACATAAAATTGTTATCGAATGTAAATAAGCATAGAACCCAATTCAACTGGAAATTATGGGGGTATAAATTCCATCTGAACTGCGGTAAATCAACATAAAGCGCTAAAATACTCCCATAATTGCTAATTGAATCCAGTTCAATGCTAGATGAATGCACGATTGTCAGTTAGAACCCTTGATCGTGAATTTATACATTCGGAAATAGGCTCAAATAACGAAGGAAGAATGCTCATATAATTGGCTTAGAATATTTATCTGGGCTCCATCAGGACAATTATGGCAGAGGCTAAATGAGGATAAAATGGTAGTACATGTAGGACAGAATGGGGCGGTGTAGACACGTCGGTTGGTGGTATAACATTAGACACACACTTTACAACACTGGTATGATAATAAACACTTGCCTGCTAGCTTCACATGTTTATCCTCAATTTCAAATGAGTCAATCTTCAGGTTTTTTAGGGCTGACTTCTCAACATCTGACAGCTCAAACAGACTAAACACAGAAGATTCGGGAATCATCAGTGTAACCGTTAAACTGTGTAGATATTCTATACCCTTGATATAGATAAATTTGGAAGGAACAAACAATCGATCAGCAATAGTTGTACGCATGGTTTCAATGTCGAGCTTAGATGTTGTTTCCAGTTGTCCGCCAACATGGAAGTCAGCATACACGTAACCGTTCCCTTTAAAATAAATTCAAAACTCATTTAAAGGACAGGATTAAACTGATTTTACCCCGAGTTTTTGTTTATTTATTAATTTGTCTTTTTGTTTTATTTATTATGGTTTTTTTAGTTGTTTTTTGTTTTTGTATTTTTTTTTTATTCATAACCCGCACGACAAACCAGGACTTCACATGAGTGATATTTTTACATTATGCATCTAGTGTTTTGTGATCTTCTTAATTGTCCGAGTTTATAACTAATTCACGATAAGTATAAACGAGGGCGCTTCGTCAAAAAATATTCGAAGTCAATACTCGAGGGAGGTAGGGCAACATTGCCGTCTGATTAAGGTTTTTAAATTTTGTATTTACAATTGGACATCATTCACCTACATAGTTTTTCTACTTTTTATTTCATATAAATTTTGTATAGACATCAGTGATCATGATTAGTACATATACATAGGTTCTTATATAAGTCTTCAGTTCGTGAATATGAGATTTTATGAAACAAAGGTTTTTCTTCATTTTTGCGAGTCTTGGTAACCAAAGCTTACAACTACGGACGTATTTCATCAAATCTCATACAAAAAATGAACACATACCTAAGATACTTTTTATCACATAACTTCAAAAACCTACATTTCAAAGGATAAAATGTGTTGCAAAATTCCAGCTGATGTGAATATCGCTCCAGGTGAAATTACACTAGTGACATATGCAAAAATATTAATTTATCTGGGCAAAGTCACTTGAAATTAAGCGGATTATATGAATAATGATAATAAGTGGTTGAGACAATTAGTTCGCAAAATAGATTATTCATTACAAATGAGTTTTTTAAAGAAAGCATCACTTACTTGGACTTCTGTCTGGTTTAAATATTTGTAAAGGACATGTGTTGTACTCTCTGGCAAAACCAGTCAGTGTGGTGTGCAAGTCCTTTCTGTCCAGGTGCCATACCAGACTTTGTAGTTGTTGGAGATTATATACATCCATAAAGGCGATATCCATTAAATGATCGAAGACCTGTATCACCGTTTTTATTTCTGACAGTACCGTTTTACTGGTATGGTATTCGGCTGGAATATATATTAAAGGTGTAATATATTATAAATTAGAACATTATATCCTTTGAAAAAGCATCATATATCAAATCACCATGTCAGTTTTACTGATCATGAAATAGATATCTCTCTCTTTCATGAGAAATATAATATGTGATAACTCATCAATTAAACATAAACCTGATAACAAATGACAAATTCCATCTCAACTGTAGAAAATCAACATCCTAATCTCCGTGTCACATATAACAAATCACCAACTATATCCTGATCTCACCTGTAATTAATCAAAATATCTATCTTCCTATTTCACCTGTAATTAATCAGTATCTCTATCTTTCTATCTCGCCTGTAATAAATCAGTATCTCTATCTTTTTATGTCACCTGTAATATATAATTAATATCTCAGCAGCTGAACGTAGACAGTTTATAGCAAAAGCTTGTATTTACCTTTCAATAATAACTTTATTTCATTCAACTCATCTACAGTGATATTCTTTGCAAGCTTCATCAGGAATACTCTGAGTTTCCATTCTTGGGACGGTTTTTTCAGCATTTGGTTTGCTTTTGAAGGTTGTTCCTGTAGTACCGGTGTTATGAAGTCAGATCTGGTGCCGGTCCGTCGATAAATAATTGTTGAGTAGGTATCTTCAGTGACAGACTTTACTTTATTATTAGTGTCATCCATTTTCTCACCAAGAAGACTAATGATGCAGATAAAATCACTAAGGTAGATAAAAGAGACCATAGAGAAATCACCCACCAATGAATGCTCTTTACCAGACAAATGCGAAATTGACATTTTCTTTTCTCATACTTTTAAACTTGTTTTCGTTCGAACATTTGATTACATGGATAAAGTTCCACACATTATGCTAAAATGCCAAATACAAGATTGGTGCACATGTGAAAATTTGCGAACTAGAAATGATTATAAAGAAGAAACGTAAGAAATATCCATCGGAATTTTGTGGAGAATAACGATAACAAGCTTCAAATTTTCAAGATTTTGTCATAGAGAAATCTGAGATGTTCTTTGTTGTTATATAATTGTATATTTTACCTATAGATGTGTTGACAAGTTTAAAATCTACCCTAAGGCATTGTGGTCTTATTTTTGTGGAGTGACCGACAATTACATATAGTATTCACATGTCAAAGTGTTTATAACCTTCCTTGAGGCAATGGTGTCATTGATAAGCTTAAGTAGATATATTTCATATCAAACTGCCGATATATTTTCAAGTCGTTTAATTGTGATAATGTCTTTATGCTATTGATCTTGATTACATCCGGGTTTACCTATCGGACAATGGTCATTTTATTATAAAAACCCATGCCTGATTTATGAACATCAGTTGGATTTCCAACCTTCAAGGCGGTCGATAGTGAACTGTGTGTGAACATTATTCAAATTCGGAACTTTTATAAGGTGGATCGCCATCTACGGATAACTAATTCGGTGTCTACATATTGGATTACCAATACGAGTGAACTTTCATTTTATTTCTATGTAATGTGCCACATATGTTGATATGTGGGAAAGAAATACAATACAAGAGAAAATCAAATTCTACTTGAATTCTTCGTTTTGTGTCCTGTGATTTATATAATTACCCACGGTCCGAACTGAACTTGAAAACAACACACATTTTCTTTATTAAAATTTTCTCACAATATACAAACCATACTTACAATCATAATTCATCGTTCGTTATCCCTCGTCATATCTCAGATACAAACTGCAACAAGAAAATATCTTTTTACCTTTTTTCAGAGTTATGCACCTTTGTTACAAAATAATAAAATGGCTACTCCACTTAAACTACTGAAGGGATTTCAATAAAGTCTGTAGTGAGTGATATGTTATGTTGCTCTTAATTGCTTTTATAAAGTCACATAATACGCAGTCGCATTTAACCTATTGCGATCCCCTCTCCTTCGGCGTCAAAGTTACCTTTTGAACTTATTCTTAATAACGATGATTCCTGTAATCTTGGACTAATAGAGAGGGCTACAAAGTTTGTAAATACACATTTATACAGCTATTATGAAGATAAGAAGAAAAACGACATTTTATAACACAGGCGACCGTGTAGACCTAGGGGTCGCTCTGGTTTTCCTATTGTTTTTGCCGATGTTTGCACCTGCTGTTAATGCCAGTTGTATTTCCATAAGCTTTAACATTGTTCATGTTAAAATTGATTTCTTCTGTGAAATATTTAATTGTAAAATTTAGAAATACGAAAATCTAAATAGTCCGACAAATCTCATCTTATATTCATATCAACGCAACACTCATCGTTTCGTCAACATTGTGCATGAGTTTTCTCATGTGTTTTAGCCAAAACTATTTTATCCTATGTAACTCTTTTTATTAAATCAACATTTACAATTTTGTTTTAGTTTTTGCTTGCCTTTTTCTTATCCTGATATTTTAGATACAGTTTATACCCTGGTACTAATGCCTGCCCTGTAGTTTGGCCCTAAATACCTTAGTTGTCGATGGGTCGTAAAACTCAAACAAACAAACAAACCGAAATATCGCAATCAATTGGTCATGTGGTTCAGAAAAAATGAATATTTCCCTACCTAGAGGTTATGATAACGAATTATATTACCCCAGACAGGGATATCCACAGTTTTACCAGTCTGATATTTTTCTTTCCCCCATACTTCACAAGGATATCCCGAGGTTCGCTAGGGAAAAGATATCTCTATCTTACACAGGGGAGTGTAAGACAGCTCACACGCGCAGGACAATAACGTGACGTCATCAATACATGCGGTGTAACTGCGGCGCACATTGTAGATGTGGAATATTTGTACGTGCTCAACAATGGTATGACGTCACGACAACAATATCATGACGTCGCGGTAATAATATTGTAACGTCACGACAACAATAAAATGACGTCACAAAGACGGCGATTCCATAAGTGACACGTTTATTAGAGACACAAAGTGGTGCACGGCGTAAGAGAAAAAGAATCATTTACCCTCTTTGGGGTTAGACAGGAGATCTAAACCCTCGGGATAAGATTCTTAATGTGTCAAACACTCGGCACAGCCTCGTGTTTGACATCTTAAGAATCTTACCTCTCGGGTTGAGAATCTCTTGTCTCACCCCAAAGCGGGTGAAAGATTCTATTAATCAAAACCGAGGGGTAATTCATAAACGTTCAACATCCACAATGCACGCCATGGTTACACCGTATGACGTCATGACATCACGTAATTGTTTTACTGGAGCTGTCATACCCTAGGGATTGAGCAACAGAGAAATTTCTCGCTGTAAATACCAATGACAAATCAGTGAATGGTGGGAGAAAGCATAATTATAACCAATTTGGTTCATGATCAAAGATACACTATGTAATAAACATGATCTCATATATAACCAAGGTGGACTCCAAACAACCGGGAGTACTACACCTGTAACTATGGTGGTCTCATGCTAATTATATATAACTGGAATGGCTTTACTTGTAACCTAAGTGGTCTTATACATAGGCGAGGGGTTAAATCTGTATAACCATTTCATGGTTATTAAAACGCTATCCTATATGTTGATAATCTTTCCGACATAAACATATATATTATCAATAATTGGAATGGCTTTACTTGTAACATTAATTGTCCTACACATACACAGAGTGGTCAAATATATATACTAGTAGCCATTTCCTGGTTATAAAGGCGCTTATATGTTCATAATATTTCCGACATAAATATTTAAATACAAAAATAATAAAACACAATTTTCTGTGAACAGGTATAAAAACAACTTACCTATAGGTGTGCGCCATTACTGTATGTGTTACCCAGAATTGACTCTCTAATCGATTCCGTTAGCCGACAGAAATCTCATGTCGTACAAGGAAGTAAAATGATATAAAAATGCAGTTAATTGTATAAGTATATAATACCCTATATGACAATGTCTTTATGGGCATACCTACGCATTCCATGTATATTTAGCCACGCCACTAATAAGGTGTGTTCTCCTTCTATTCATAGTACTAAGTTATAGTCTGCTTTAGTTCACATTGTTTTACGTTTTATCTTCTGTTATCCATATTTAACTATATTAACTCATATGGTCATAAACTACATGTTTTATTTTTAAACAGTGTAACTTCATCATTAGATATACATACTTAAACATTGTACCTTAGATAATACGCAGAATGTAATGTAGAGCGGTTTACCCAAGCAGTCACTTATGTATGTTAGAGTCGTATTACAAATATTACATGTATTAGAGACGATAACAAAATACACCTTGACGTTGGTCTTCTTTCATTTTAAAAAACATGACCTGTAATGAACCGATTCAACTTCAAGATAATTTCTTGTTAACACTAGGAAACAATGCCTTGGTGTAAATGCGTGCATCGTATGACTGAATTAAGCAGCAACAAAGGCATGTAGATAACACTCACTTGATAATGTGTTATTGACAGGTTAAAACATGTGTATATTACTAAAATACATATCTTTTATGCAATAGTACCGTAGCGTTCCTAATTGGGCCGCATGTAAGACATTTTTAAAAATTGAAATTTAAAATTATGTTGATACAGAACATTCGACCTATACACGACCAAGACCCTATCTACCGACCACATCAAACTGTGTAATATATAGCTTGGACTAAATTAATATTTCAAAGTTTCGCACTGCATCGTTACACAGGCAATATTTCTTCATGTGAATTTCACATTAAATTCACACCTTTTTTTTCACGTGAAATTCAGGTGAAAAGCCCTTCACGTGAATTTCATGTGACTGATAGAGTGGGTTTTTCGTCGTATAAAAAAAGGATGGACATTGTATTGTCAGGTTGCTCAATGTTAAGTTTTAATTACAAGACTATCTCCTTGATCTGTTTGGTCGACAGTTTTTCCGTCACTTGTTGGTGGTACGAAAGGGATGTGGCATGAATTATCGTCAAAGATAAACAAAAGATTCCTTTAATTCCTATATACAGATAGATCTCAAGGATGATTTAGGGTCTATTTAAAGTTGCTTTCTGTCAGTTATTTCCTATTCAGTTTTGCCTTACATTTTAAGCATGGATGCAGCGTAGCGGAATCTCACAAAAATTATTTCATAACCCGATGCAATTAAAAAAAGGGTGACATCAATGATTGTAATTAATTTTCCAGACTACTTGATAAAATAAAATACAATTACACATCATACGATTACATTGATTTTCCAAGGGATAATTTTTGTACATCAATACGCAACGTCAATGTTTTTATTGTGATGTCACGACAACGTCGGGATTTCGCGTCATTCTCTGATTTTTTTTCCCATAAAGATATGAAAAAAAAACCGGATCGGCCAATCAGAATTCAAGATTTAGTATGATTAAGAAAATCAATTTATGTTTAAATTCAGCATTTTCTTATATTGTGTAAATTGTGCATAACTTGATCTGAACGATAGCGTATTCATTCATGGGGGCATTAGGAAGTGACTGAGCACACTGTCTATTTATTGATCGATTAATTCGGAAAAGCGTTCCCATGAATCTTTCACAGAATCACAAATCTTTAAATTACTGAAATTAAATCTTATCTTAAAAAGCTTTATTTATACACTCTCTTACCTACAGAAGTATGAACAGTTCTCAATAGGTAATGATTGACACATTTATAGCATTACACTTAAACATGTCACAATATACAAACTTCTTCAACTTTTATAAGAACTGGTGAATTTCTTATATACGTGTACACCCTTTCAAATCCCTATGAGACAAAATTCTCCCTTTAAAGTACATGTACAGTGTGTTTGTTACCAATATATTCATAGATACACCTTAGTCGAAGGGGCCATTAGTACTGACTTGTATTCCAAACCTACTAATTCTCATCTATACATTCGTCCCACGGTTGTCATCCCTCGCATACAATGAGAAGCATTCCCTATTCACAAGCTTTACGAATCCGACGAATAGTGTCGACCCGACAATACCACCTTCGAACGTCGGTGCGAAGAGATGAAATTCCACATTATCTCTAGATGATACAAATCACATCTGATCGACCAAGAAATAGACAAGGTCCGCGCCCAAGATAGAGCCAATCTTCTCGTATGCAAAACCCGAACTGCAACTCAACGTGTTTCCTGTGTGGTAACATTCTATCCTTACTTACCACATCTCCCTTCTATCCTGAGGAACTACTGGAAAATCATCGAGTCATCAACCAAACTTAAGCTATTTTCTCAGAGCCACCGTTACTAGCCTACCGCAGACCAAAACATGTAAAAGACCTTGTAGTGAGCAGCAAACTTCCTCCCCTTGCTCCTGCTGCACAAACGGGTTCATTAATGACATACAACATTAAATGATATGTCCATACACAGCACCACAGATACATTTGATTATTCAATCAACAACAAAGCATTCAACATCCGACAGAACCTGGCACGCAATCCAGCAATGTCATCTACCTCCTCTCGTGTAGGAAATGCACAATGCAATACGTTGGGGAAACCGGTGGTCCACTCAACGTCAGAATCAACAATCACCACTGCTCTATCAAACAGAACAAACCTGACTATCAGCCAAAGTTGGAAAGACATGCAGGTGATTACAACTGAGCACTGTTCCTACTGGACACAAACCAAGCGTCGATCGAGAGATTCTGGATTACCTATCTACAGACCCGCTATCCCAAAGGCATTAACAAACGTTAAATATACAGTATATATATCACAAATTGACATCAATTGATCACTCGCTTTTTAATTACATGTACTAATCCCACTTCCAGCATTCTTCGTTCTTTTTTACGCTTTATTGATCCTTTGCATATGCTGTCCAACAAATGCAACTAAATTTAGGATTTGGCTGCTTTTAATACACTGGGAAGAAAAGCGACTAAACTTGTATCCTATACAAATGAGCCCTACATATAAATTTCGCCACACATTTGATTTGACGTCACACCTGGCACGTTTTCCAGTCACCGCTCATATCCTAGTGTTCTGCCGAACATCATGGCTACATATTGGTAGATCCGGCCTTCGACTTCCACTTGTCAAGGGTCCATTGTGCTGCTAAATATTTGTCTAATTTCATTGTCCCATATTACTGTTCGTGTTCGTTTTGTGTGTCTTGATAGAGGGGCAGATCACGCGAAAATTAGACATTTTTTTGTCCACACGGTTGGAATTACTTCTTTGTCCTATGCTTATATTTCAAATATTCTTTCAAAAAACTTTTGTTGCTTGCAGTTTTTCCTAAAACGTTTTAGCTGATCAACTTGAACGGCAATTTTCTTGATGAATAAAGCCATCAATACTTGCGAGTATACATTAGCTAAGACAACTCTGTAACAAGCTTCTGATAAAACTATTAATAGCAATCCTTTCCTCGAGTTCCTAGGAATGTGTTTTATGTAAATCAATATGATCACTAGATTCAAGGCGAGATATTAACTACATTTTACAACAATTTATCACAGACTTTATTTACACATAAATATTCAAATTAAAGACATTTAATCCTTTCAAAAAAAATCTGACGCTTTTTTCCTTTTTGGTAACTGTAAGAGATTGTCAGTTAGAGATGAAATATCAGGTCCGTCTCGTTTACTTCCTGGAGTTGTGCCCCCTGACGGTGTATCACTAGAATGTTTGGGGGTGAGTTTCGGGGTAAGTGAGGGAGACTTGCCCCCTGTAAGTCTATGAGAGGGAGAAGGAGTGTAGCTAGCACGTAATGCTTTGTCAGATTGTGTTCTCACACCAAGCCTAGCTGTCGCCAGTCGCTGTGCTGCTGGTGACATGGACTGCAGTCTTTCTGTCGTAGATCTTCCAAATTTTGGAGACGGTGACCTAAAAACAAAAAAATTCATTTTCAAAACTTTGCAAACAAAATATAATCATTCTTATTGCTCATCGATGCGTCTGTTAATACTGAATATATGATTGTTTTTTAAGAAGTTTTATCATTTAAATAATATCATTATGGTATGTGTCTTTCAGAGGCACAAAACACACTTTAACTCCATGTCTTCCAATTTTTTTTCCTCCAAAATTCAAGGTTTTTATAAAACATTAATTTTATTACCTTAAAGATGCTCCACCGCCGAAAAAGCATAAATGATACCCATCATTTGAAGAGTAACTGATGTATAATTGTGTTTATAGAATTTTTTCAGGATGCAATTAATTATTTCTAATATTTTTATCTTTGAATTTAAATGGTGCAAAGTAAGTAACTTTTGTAACTGGAGAAAAATACTAAATCATTTAGTCGTGCTTTTGATAGAGAAAAAATAACATTCGTCGGCGGTGGAGCATCTTCAACTTAAAATGTCTTTTTTTTTTTTGTATTTGTACTGCATTTTGCAAAATATTAGTTTTATTAGCCTGTTATTGAATTTGAATTTCATCAATTATCACTCACAGATGACAGAGAAAACAATTGTCTATCAAACATTATGCAAAATACATTTACAAAATGGATCATTTTAGATCCTAAATATGTATCCTATACAATTTGATGGTAATACTTACGTTGATGACAGTCGAGCTTGTACAGATTTTAATGCTTTCTCTTTCTTGTCTCTATGTGCTTTGCTTGCTTTCTCAGCTAGATCCATTGCAAGTCTGTCCCTCTTTGGCATCTCTGGAATCTGTTAAGAATGTATAAAAGATAATTTTAGAAATTTTACAGACCAGAAAACTTTTCTTTTAATTATCTTATTATAATTGCCTTGCAAGTAGCCTTTGAGTCTTTAGAGGAATGAAGGATGAACTATCAAATATCAATGAAGGCAAATTCTAAAACATTTACCAAAACAAAATTGTTCATTTTAGATCATTAAACTACTAGAATGCTAGTTCTTACAATGATACACTCTGCTCTAAAAGCTGACACAGTTAGAACTATTATCATTTCCTTATACTCTATCACCTTAAAAATCACATGATCAATGACCAATAAGATTAATTCATGTACCACATTGATACATGATAACGTTTGCACAGGACTTTTGTCTCTATTGGTGATGGAATGACACTAAATGATGATATCCCATGCTAATGTGATTTCAGAAGGAAGATTCATGTAGTACACAAAGTAGTCCCAATCAGCCATGCACTTAATTGATCAGAGACAAAAACAAAAAACTTAAGACATACTTTGCGACATTCATATGATGACGACGCTTTGGAAATGTTTCTAAAAACTGCATTTTTATAATGTTATAATTAATTTTCTCTTTGTTTCTGGCTTTCTGATTGGCCTATTCCTTTTTTTTCATTCCCCGATGAAAAAAAATAATCCGAGAATGGCGCGGAAACCCGACGTTATCGTGACGTCACAATAGAAACATTGACGTTGCGTATCGATTTGGAAAAAAATAATCCCTTGGAAAAAATCAATGGAATCGTACGTGTAAATGTATTTCATTTTATAAAGTAGCCTGGAAAATTAATTATATGTATTGAAGTCACTATTTCTTTCATACCCTGATGAAATTAAAAAATAGTGACTTCAATGCTTGATTGTGAAAGTATGGGAGAAAAAGAATCAAACATGGGTCTGTCAAGTGGACAGGGATATCTCAACCTTCAAGAAAGATTTTGGCTGTCAACCCTCGGCAAGCCTTGGGTTGATATGCCAAAATCTTTCACACGGGTTAAAATATCCCTGTCCACTTGACAGACAACATATATGATTCTATTTATCTTAGATATACAATAAATTATGAACTCATATCAAAATCCATTCACTACTTCAGTTCTTAAATTTATTTTAAGGGATTTACAAACTGACCTTAAATGTGGGACCTCCAGCACCTGTGAGTGGTGTTTCACTTCCCTCCAGGCGATACGGAGTGCTGTCTATCTCTCCCCAGGTCATCATGGGAGAGTCCTCAACTCCCGGGGCCGGAGACGGTGTACCAACAAAACCATAGCCATTCACTTTAGGAGATTCTAACGGCATAACTTCCTTTCCATCATGGCCTATTTTGCCATAACATGAAAGGGCTTTTAATGACGCCACTTGTTTTATTTGCTCAGCACTTCTTGATTGGTTCCATGGACTGACTTGGAATCTGGTGTTTTCGTGAATTATCTCCCTTGATTTTCCTTTTCTCAATTCCAACAGCTCAGCTTCACTTAATTCCTCACCTGACAACAAAACAATACCAACGTTTACACCTGGCATGTATATGTACATGTAAGCTATATAGATTTTCTCTGGAGCCATAGTACCGGTAAATCCACTTAAAATATCTCTGACTGGATTTCATTGTTTGAGTTAATGTCATAACAGCTATTGTTTTAGTTATTTTAACAGAATATTACCTGGCTCCAAGATCATGAAACAGTCTCAAGTCTAAAATAGTCTTAAGTTGAGACTTAGCCCATTACAGATGATGTTATAAAAAGTTATGTCATTTTTGATTGGCCAGGCAAAAAATTAAGACTGTTTCATGATCCTTGCCCCTGGTATATAATTCTCAAATGATAAAAGAATATATTACACCCATAAACCTCATTTAATTTTCCAATGAAATCTTCAGAAAGGAAGAAAGATTTGTGTACATAAACAATTCGACTTATTTCTATGTGTCTTTTTGATAAAGGAACATCTGACTCAGATGATAAATAAAGGAGAAGGGCAACTGTAACAGGAGAGAAACCAATTATTAGGTTTACAGACTAACACCTGACGTAATTACCATATTGTATGTGAATCAGGAAAAGACCTCCTACACAATCCACACTATACCCATTATGTAACTGTTTATGTTACTACTTACCATCTGGTACATACATCAGGGAATTTCTGGCCTTGTACTTCCACGAGTCAGCTCCGGCCTGGGGTGGTCCTTCTATAGCCTGTTGTTCTATAGTGGGCAGTGCTAAGCGCTCACTCTCCTCCTAATAACCAAAGGTTATACATATTATAAATCAATTCTGTTTGTAACACAATTTTTCATTGGTTAAATAGAGATTGAACAGTGTTTTGATTGCATTAAAGGTGGTATGAGCACAATGGGATACAGATATATTCAATCTAGTTAGCGCTACATGTAGAATATGTCTGTATCTCATTGTGTTCATACCACCTTTAACACAATCAAAACACTGTTCAATCTTTATATTTATATAAAAAAGTCTACTTTTATGTCAAATTTAAAATGGTGATGGTTGCTAAGTTGAGTAACTACGTTGAGCTGCTGAATGTTTGTCATGTATGTGTCAGTCTACGAACGTGATATAGACTAAATTCTTCATAGTCATGACTTTTATTTTATTGTACGGAGTATAGACAAGTGTTTGCCTGTGTGTAGGCCTATTTTGAATGCAAAAATGGGGGTAAATCAGATGATACTGTTTCGGATAGGCTACCTGTAATGTTTTTTTTCTGGAAACCTGTATATGATCTGTTAACCTATTGTTCGTTAAGACGCTCCCAGAATTGTTCACCGACAATCAGATGTTCTGTATATTTAGGTGAGATGAGTGACCGTACACACATACTGATGTTACTACTGTATGGAATTTCCCGAACATTCCTGAGGAAAGCCTCCTGTTGTAACCCCGACCAGCGATTTATTTTGTTGTTTATTACTATTACAATGCTTGAACACATCTTTTGTTTTGATGTCAAAGACATATTTAATCAGATCTAATAAAAACTCTTTATTATTGCTTTGAAATCCGTCAACTTATGACACGAAATCTTATCGTAGCGTGAACTAAAAGTAGTTCGAACCTGCACTGCGTTTGTATTCATAAGTCATTGTAATTACCTACTACGCCAATCTGAATGCAACTCCCTTCCAATTGACTATATAGGGGCATATGTAAATATATCACTTTGTCTATACTTTTCCCCATCTTTTGTTTACTTTTTTCTGCATTTTTAAAATTAAGATCCAGGAATACACGTTTTGCCAGACAAATAAGTAAATACAGGATAAATACTTTGCGCTTTTTACAAAGTTATGAATTTAATGTTCTAATTTTGAGTTTTTTATATACATTAATAGACCTACCGTTGTTCTATCTTTTTCATTTTCATAAAGCCAGGCGTGTTTCTCTCTCTCCTTTTTCTTTGTCTCCTCCAGGATCTCAGCGAAGGATGCATTATCTTCACTGGTGTTTTTAGCTAAATAACGATCCAGGGACGCAAGATCTTTTTCTTCTGTGAAAAAACAAATTGATACAAAAATGATTAAGTTAGTATTGAGATAAAAGAGAGAGTAGAGTTCTGTATTAAATGCCAACTACCTTTCCGGGGGAAACCCTAAAGGTTTCTTAAAAACATCAATAACATCAGAAAATATATACCAATGGCATAAGATGAGGTTACAACACCAAACATATGCAAGATTTCCTGTGTAATGTTTGATAATAATGGAGAGTTATTTTGCTGTTTTGCCGTCTGGCGCAGTGATAGTCAACTACCATGCGCAAGGATCAATCTGGGTTTTGGGGGAAACTACCCTTTTTCAAAATAGGGGGGAAATTTGGCGAAATATAGGGGAATCTGAAACTTCTTACTTTATTCCAAAATTATATTCAATTTGACGAAAAAGTACTGTAAAACATCTAATTTTATTTTAGATTTAGAAAAGCAAGATTTTAAGCTTAATAATGAAATTTTTTAGTTTATCATAAAATATGCAGTAGCTGTTTGACAAACATGAAGAAATTTTCAAACAAAAGTCTAAAAAAAATAATGAAAAATAAGTCACAGGGGAAATTGTGTTACAAAAACGGTCATTTTTTAGCTTCAAATGGGGAATTTTTAAATTTTCAGGGGAATTTTAGGCCAGAGGGGAATTCATTCCTTGAGGGGAAATTAACCCATAAACGCTAATAAATCAGAGCTAGATTGATCCCTGATGCGGTATTTAGGACGACGGCGGGAAACATAAGACGACCCGCTTAATGAAAATTAGCGTTTTATTATTTTAATCAAATTGTTCAGAATGTGATGACACGTGTAGTATTACACTAAGTTAATAATTTTAGCGACTATACAAAAATATCGATCTCGTTTTACTTTCCCATTTTAGAAATTAAAAGCCGTTTCGGAAAGGTAGTGGGCCTTTAAAGAAAATATTGAGTAGATACACTTATATTGTAATGTATTATTACCAAATTTTCCTAATTAAAAATAAACAAACAAACAGAAAATAAATGACACATGTATAGTTGTTTAAAAAATGTATCTAAAGGTTAAATCTTTCCTTCCTATTTTGATGATTATCACCAGTTGTAACGTACTTGGTGCACTGCTGGGTAGTGGATCAGGTTCACCACTACTGTGTTTTGGAGACTTCCGACGACTATTCGGTTCTGGGGTCTCAAACGTGGCTGGTGTAGAATCTATAATACAAAAAAACATCACAAAATCATGCAAGCTATAAACACTGGTTGGATGAAAGAAAATTCAGACATCTTCTATCTTTGAAAACCTGTTTTTGTAGAGGTTAGTTATGAAAAGCTTGTTAAAAAAGTGTACCAGGTTTTAATAATACATAGTGATATGATCGCTTTGTAGCTTTGCAATAGGTGGAATTTCCATATAGCTTAGTTGAACTAAGGGAAAGCGGCAGACCAGCAAGTCTGCGGTTGCAGGTTCCAGTCTGGTTGGCGAAACACTACTCTCGCCTTGTTACAAAACGAATACAAGTTTTATCTATGTTCAATATAAAACACTTTTTCATGTTCACATATTGAGACCTTAACATTGAATCAGCATCAAAAGAAAAAATATATCATAAATCAGCATCAGCATCATTATATATCATTTCTTTGAGAGCAGAAATCACAAGAATAAAACCTAAGGAAGTACACTGTAGATCCAGAGGGAGTACAGATCTTATTTCAGTTATCAGTATCAAATGTATGTACTTCCTGCCAATTACTGGAATTCAAACTCTGAATCTCACTGTTAACCTCAATAATGAATCAGATATTGATTGATATTAACCAGTTACATTACCCTTGCTTCGTCAAACATTATAAACCAAAATTCTCCATGATATTTTCTATAGATCAGCATACACAGTTCACATATACATGTAGCACAAAAGTGACAAAATAGATAACAAGAGGCCCAAGGGCCTTAATGGTCATCTGACAATCTCGACAACAGTCATATAAAATAACATGTATATCATGCACATTTGTGACATCTTTGATTTGGGATCAAAACGATATGAAACAACACTTTGTCAAGACCATGTCAGGATATTCAAAGAGACTACTAATTTTACATAAACTACCAACACTTGATTTCTAAGATATAAATAAATGTTCATACCGTTACACAGTACAATATGTTATTATATAATACCAAAGCAGTATTGGATACATTGTACATCTTTTTCTAATAGTGTTGACCAGGCCGTCGACACAGATGATTTGTGATTGACGATTTGTAGCTGATGTACATGTATCTCATTTCATGACAGGGACATAAAATTAATATCTTATATGGCAAGTACTGATTAACTTTGAATCATAGAACTTACATCCGGTTGTAGAGTCTGTCTGTGGTCTATTAGTATTTTGTCTCATCTGTATCTCACGAAGCTTGACCAGGTCATTTTTCTCCAAGGCTGTGAAATATTCTGTATGTGACTGGAGTTTTGGTAAGTCAGGAAAAAAATCTCTCTCAATGATATTCTCAAGATTCTGAAAAGTAATCAGTCACATTGTAACTATCTTATATACACTGTATCGCATAGGTACCTTACCTGTCTCGTTTTTTTTTTTTTTTAATGACAGGTTAAGTTTTAATACCAGCTACGAAAATGTATTACATGAAATATGGATTATTGGGACGGAATAGAAGTTTATGATAAATTAGAGATTTTGCGAATTCTTACCACTAAGAGGCGTTTTACAAAGAATTATTAAGAAAATTTACATGTTTATTAATATAAATTGAGCATTGTAGGAACAAATGGCCAAAGTTGATCTATGTTGAAAAATAGAAAAATAGAAAAAAAAATACTTAATCATATTGTCTCCATTCACTCCTATGATCGACATGGCAGTGTAATTGCTATGAACATGTACATTATATACATCTATAGAATGTATACTGGTTTATAACATCATATTTATCTGTGTTGCTGTCTGATTGTTACACCGACATTACCTTTGTGTACGTTTCCTCATCAAGCACCTTTACGCTTGTCTTCTTGTTTCCCTGTCGACTTGAATCTGTAGTAGCTACAGTTAGATCATTAGCTTTCTGTAGAGCCATACTGACACTACTTTATATGTGTAACTATCAGGTTTATATCGTAAAATACCACAACAGACAGTTGATCACGACATTTCCAAACGTTTTCACGGGAAATCTGTGTCATTATCCTGCTTCATTGCAATCACCTGCATATCAAGCGTCTGTGAGATGTACAGTATATCAAAAATACTTTTTGAGTCGAGACTGGAGAGATTTTCCGGATATGAAAATAATTAATTTTCACTTTGTTTTCATACTGAATCCAACTCTCTGATTGGCAAATTCTTGTTCTTCATATACTATGAAGAAAAAAATCCATTGAAAAAAAAATAAAAAAAAAACGTACGTTTAAACGTACTTTATGTTATCAAGTAGTCTGAAAAATGAATTATAAGTATTGATGTAGCTACTTTTTTTTTTTCATATGGTTATGAAATAAATTATTTTCAAACTTTTGCGAGAATCCGCTACGCGGATTCTCACAGTTTGCAAACAAAATTTCTTAAACACAATAGTAACACCAATGCTTAAAATGAAAAAAAAAATGTTTGTATGAAAAATGCCCTTCTCTGGAAACTCTTTTCACTAACGATATATTAAAAAACCCCAGATACATTAAGTAGAATATATGTTCAATTCCGCTTCAATAATACACGTACATGTACACTGTAATATGGACACTCTGTTTTGCCACAGGGATACTGTATGCTAATATAATATCAATTTATACATTAATTTATACAGTACAAAGTAAAAAAAAATACATACATGTACATTAAGCATATATTGACATGATATGTTATAAGTCACGTATTTGCTTAAAAGCAACTACTTGTGAAATAATGTAACTTTGATGACATTGCTACATGTAATTTTCATCCTTGATACCCATTGCTTTGATTTCTCGATACAGAAGTTTTAGTCTCTCTGGCATAACAAACTTATTTTTCAATGTATCCTATACCGACATTTAGTAATACAGTATCAGAATTTACTTACACTTGTACTTGTTTTATATACACAGACGAACAATCATTTTGGATTTAATCTGAGGAAATCTTATCGTTAATACGAAAATTAAGGACGTGATTGTGGTACTTTGTACGTATAAGCCGCAGCTGGTATACATGTTTGGCCAGGCGACTGCATTTGTGTGTCGTAGACTGTCATAGTTTTAATGCATGTACATCGATAAAACATATTTCTCGTGGGTCTGCACATAAAATGGCTAACGCTGAAATGTAGTTAAAACTTTATTCATTATTTGAAAAGTGTTGCCATTACGACAATGCTATAGGATAGCAGTCCCGTTGCAAAAACCGAAACGCAATGTTAAATTGCGATTGTTTTGGAATCGGGGCGCGACAACATTTTTACGCTTGAACTGAAGACCACTAGGTTAAGGGGCGATGTAGACTAGCTAGTCTGTATTATTCTGATGAACCGGCTCAAGACCTTAATAAAATAGAGCATAGCTCCCGTTGATGGCGTTGATGAGAGAAGGGTTATTTTGCTATTTCCGATAAATCTTTAGATCAATCCGTTGGTGGCGTTAAGTGACTGTTGTATTTGACGTTTCCGATGAATCTTTAGAGCCTCCCGTTGGTGGCGTGCGTTGATATTTATAAGAGGCTGTTAAATTTGCCATTCGTTAGAAAGGAAAATTTTTGTACACAAAGAACCAAACATAATATGTTATATAACTACTTACTAATTAGGTGTCAAACATAATTAAATACATGTAGGTCTCCAGTTTTTGCTATGAACATAGTCACAGGGGTGGATAAACCGACAACGTCGACATTGATAGTCACCCTTGGAAGTATCGAGGATGATCCAAGAGTGGATATTACGACCCCTTGGGTAATCGAGGAGGGCTTCACTAACGATATATTCAAAAAAAAAACCCAGATACATTAAGAAGACTTTATGTTCAATTCCGCTTCAATAATACACGTAATATGGACGCTAGATGTTTTGCCACAGGGATACTGTATGCTAATATAATATCAATTTATACATTAATTTATACAGTACAATGTAAAAAAAATTAAACACATGTACATTAAGCATATTTTGACATGATATGTTATAAGTCATATATTTCGTGGCAGGGTAATTAATAATGTGATTAATTAAGTTACTTATTAGTTTATGTAATTAGTATTAGTGTATTTATGTATAGTTATAAATTAAGCTGCACCCCGGCACTACATGTATGTGTTGTCCCATATGCCACTGTCTTGTTTACCTGTATACCTGTATATTACCTGGAATGAGAGAGTGCATGGATGGATGAGCACATTCTTTGATAATAGTTGTGGGTAGGTACCAGTCAGGTGACTTACCTGGCTGGTCAGCTGATTGTTTTATTGATTTTATTGGTTTATAGATGTAATAATGTATGTTTTTATTGGTCAAACTTTCCCTCCAAAATTCTATCTTTGGAGAACTTTCCTTTGTCTGTGGGCAGTTCACAGAGAGAGTTTCATGAAAGTATTTGTGTGTTGGTCTCTCAGACATTTTGTGAAATTTGGATTTGTTCTGGAGGAAATTCTTCTACTTCTGTAAGTCTTCTTTTTCTATTTCTTACTAATATTGTATATCCTGTGCAATGTTCATAAAGTAAATTATTTATATCTATTTGCCTTCTTTTGGTAAAATTATCAGAATGTAATAAACTATTTTTGAATAAGTTGAACTGACTTGAAAGTGTAAAAGCTTAAGTACGTATTTGAAGTTAAGAGTAATTGTCTCTTATAGACAATTTGATATAGAGTGATATGTATATATTGATCTCTATTATAACCGTCATAGAGATGGAAAATCAGTGTTTTATATGGAGATATTTTATTAGTTTAGACCTTTTTGTGATATTTATGTATTTCATGTATGTATAGGACCCTGGGTCAAAAGATAAAAATGTTGCAAAGATCGAAGCCTGATTGAGTCGGCCCATAGCCAGGTGTATATTTATATAATGTGTATATCTTTGTATTTGTATTAGAATATGATGTAAGTAACGCATTGATAGTGATATATGTTGTAGTGTCTAAGTGGGTAGATTATCTGCCTTTAGACGAGAGTAATTTATTGTATAGTTGTAAAGGGGCGAATTGTCTCCCGCTGATATTATATGGTATAGAGGAGACAGATTGTCTCCCCTGACTTTAGATGATAGAGGGAACAGATTGTCTCCCCTTGTATTTATTATAAATAGAAGTTATATATATTAGTGTAAAGTCTAATTTATAATAGTTGTTTTAGAGTTTATAAATAGATTAACTCTAATGATATCTATATATATTGTGAATCTGATGTTGATGTATGTAGGCTACACAGGCATCTTGTATGCATGTATGATTAATATGAATGTTATGTTATTATGTATTATTGAAATGTGAACTTGTACTTAATGAGTCTTATTTTTATCTTGTTACAGACTCTGCGTTTATACGCTTCTCCGATTACGCATGTACACTTGTACATATATAGAGACAATAAAACATCATGACGTAGAAGATGGATTGTGTCATTATTTTCTAACAACATATCATCTGTATCATCTGGGACCTAACCCAACCCAGCAACGATGGCGCCCATGTAGGGACAGAAAAGCAATTACTTGTGAAACAATGTAATTTTGATGACATTGCTACATGTAATGTTCATCCTTGATACCCATTGCTTTGATTTCTCGATACTGAAGTGCAGACTTAATCGGGGCCTGGGGTTACTTTCACATCGTTGAAGTGTCAGAACTCTATAGATTATGTTGGAGAGAGGTCAAATGTTTGCAGAGGTAGCAGCGTTTATTTTATCCTGGATAGAAAATGGTAAATTTATCTATGAATGCAGTTCAGGAGTAAAAACTGACCAATCAAAGGCCTGCAGAGATCGCCTTTGAAGATTACAAATGAGCAACGCCCAACTTCAAAGCAACACAGTCAAACCACGTGCACAGTGCACCATTATTCGAAACCACAGTATACTATTATTCGATTCTTTTGATGTACACATAAAATGAAATTCGTATTATTTTCTTCTGGACTGCCTTCGGTTTTACTATGAGCAAGGACGTATCCTTGCTATGAACTAACCCAGTCCTCGATACTTCAGGGGTTACTTTTATCGCACGTCGTCAAATATCCACCCTGGACTAGGTCTATATCATAAGGCAGTTCAGGGGGGGGGGGGAACAAATGACCAATCACAGGCCTGCAGAGATTTCGATCCTTTGAAGATTATTGGGAGAGCGACGCCCAACTTCAAAGCAACAGTCGACTACAATTCGTTTTTGATTCTATTGACGTATCATCCTCTAATACTGGTTGTATCGGTATGGCAACTTAGATGGTTCCTGTATTGTAGAATGAATGTACACCAAAGAACCAAATAAACTATGTTTATATAACTACTTACTAATTAGGTGTCAAACATAATTAAATACATGTAGTCTCCAGTTTTGCTATGACATAGTCACAGGGGTGGATAAACCGACAACGTCGACATTGATAGTCACCCTTGGAGTATCGAGGATGATCCAAGAGTGGATATTACGACCCCTTGGGTATCGAGGAGGGCTCGTTTTAGTCTCTCTGGCATGACAAACTTATTTCTAATGTATCCGATACCGACATTTCGTAATACAGTATCAAAATTTACTTACACTTGTACTTGTTTTATATACACAGACGAACAACATGGCGAACAATCATTTCGGATTTAATCTGAGGAAATCTTATCGTTAATACGAAAATTGAGGACGTGATTGTGGTACGTTGTACGTATAAGCCGCAGCAGGTTTGTTTGGCCAGGCGACTGCATTTGTGTGTCGTAGACAGTCATAGTTTTAATGTATGTCCATCGATAAAACATATTTCTCGTGGGTCTGCACATAAATGGCTAACGCTGAAAATGTAGTTAAAACTTTATTCATTATTTGAAAAGTGTTGCCGTTACGACAATGCTATAGGATAGCAGTCCGGTTGCAAAAACCGAAGCATAATGTTAAATTGCGATCGTTTTGGAATCGGGGCGCGACAACACTTGAGCTGAAGTTTGATTGGCTTAAAATTGGCTTGTAAATTTTAAGTCAGCTAGATTGTCATGGTGTGGCCGAACTGAATCGTAACCACTCGGTCAAGGGGCGATGTAGAGACCAGTCTGTATTATTCTGATGAACCGGCTCAAGACCTAAATAAAATAGAGCATAGCTCCCGTTGATGGCGTTGATGAGAGACGGATGTATTTTGCTGTTTCCGATAAATCTTTAGATCAATCCGTTGGTGGCGTTAAGAGGCTGTTGTATTTGACGTTTCCGATGAATCTTTAGAGCCTCCCGTTGATGTTTATAAGAGCCTGTTACATTTGCCGTTTCCGATACATTTTAGGGCATCCTGTTGATAGCGTTGATAAGAGGCTGTTGTATTTGCCGCAGTCGGTGCCATTCATGTTCATTTAGGCCGTGAATGCTCAAACTCATAGTGTGCAAATCTGTAACATTAAAATCACAAAAATCCAAACAATATTAAACTGTACACGGAAAGAGGAAAAATATGAGAATAGTCAATAATGTAAAGATTCACGATCTTTTAAATAGACATTTGTAATACATGTATTGAGAACGGGATCTGACATACCCTGCTCTGCCAAAATGTTAAACCAGACTGTGTTTTACGCTGGTAAGTCAAAGACCTGCTGTATACTAATTAGTCTATAGTGGGTCTTTGACTACCAGCGTGCTAAACACCCATGGTTCAACTAAATGGCCCAACGATAATATAGTGGATTATTAGGTTTTCCCCACTGTAACATGTCAAGTCCCGGTAGATACCCTAAGCTCCCGCTACTTACGAAGGTAGTTATGTAGCAGAAGAAGGCGTATTCGGTCGATCGTAGAGACGGCCAGTTGGCAGCAGAGTTGCATATGTCTCAGCTTCCGGCTACATCTCATTAGTAAATATATCAACACCTCGTCTATCTGTGGGTTCTTGTCTAACTGCAGAGTGAGCTGTTCTGTGAGAGCAAACTTCATTTTATGGTCGTTTAGCTAATTGTATACTTAATTATGATGACATCATATTCAACATTTTATTTCCCACAAATGATTGCTACAAGAAACGATGCTGGACTTGTAACTTCCCACCTCTCAGTTCTGAAAATCCAATAGCATACGATCACTTCAGCTTTAGTCCAGCCACTTGGAAACAGATGTTTTGACATTTCGATTGTATTTTACAGTGATACTTATAAATATTCCATACCTTTGGTTGGGTTCCGTCATTGGTGTTTCCTTATGCATTAAGAATATTTACATAGACGCTGACCCATAAGGATACTATTTTAACAACGCACACTACATACACATATGTGCTTGTATTTTACCATCCTCGACACTCCAGGGGTTCCGATCACTTACGATCTCTATACACCCCTGAACTATCTCATAGTAAAACTGGAGGCAACAGAATAGAACAGGTAATTAAGACATTTGATGTGCATCAAAAGAGCCGTATAACGGTACACTGTAGTTGTCTGTGTAGCTTTGATGTTAGGCGTCGCTCTCTCTGTAGTTTTCAAAGGAAATCTTTGCTAGCCTGTGATTGGTCAAATGTTTTCCGCTGAGCTGCCTTCAATTTCACTATGAGATAGTCCAGGGGTGTAGAGATAGTAAGTGAACGGAACCCCAGGAATATCGAGGATGGTATTTTATAGTATTCTAACTTATTAACAGAACCTATAACAGGGGTGATGAGGAGGCGATCAGAAGTGAAACTCGAAACGGGTCAAAATGAATGCTGCTAGATGGCAAATGGCAAACATACATAATCATGTCAGGTCTCCCTGGGAACCATGTAATGTGCTTACCAAGTGTGTCCGGATATGTTCTTCCAATGTGTCGGAGTAGAAATGGTATTTGTCCTTGCATATCGTCGTGTGTCACGACGGACGCCCAGGACACGATGAACAGTTCTCTGAGCGGAAGTCCCTTGACTAGTGCTGCTGTAGGATCATATCGACGTCCAGTAACGTAGATGTAGAGAATGACCACAGTCTGGGGACATTTCCGGGTGAAGTTAGTCCAAACCACAGACGGAATAACAATATGGCTAACATTCCGTTCTATAGATAGTGTCAGCTTTTGCAATGTATTGCCAAGATTTTCAGCGAACGAGTCCAAAACGTCATCATTGATAGAAGAATAATTCACATAGATCTGCGAGAGTGACGAAAATTTAGATAATGCAGTAAGGTACCGTTTGTGGCGTATTGGTAAAACGTTTGTCTGGAAGAGATCATCGGCTGATAATACTTTGAGCGTTTTCCCAGCGTAACCGCGCCCGAGGGACTCAAGCAGACGACAGCCTTCATGTAACGAAAGTCGACATGAAATGACACTGACTGTTTCGAGATATCGAAGTCGCCTGAATAGTCTACACAGAGCTCCAATTACTTTATTTCGCGATATCCAGAAGTGCCAGGAATGCTCCAAATCCAACTGATTCAAAAACAATTTAGTTAGGCGTATCTTTGAATCGTAAAGCAGATGTTTCAGATAGGTTTCAGCTGCCAGAGCCATGACCTTGACCGTCCGGAAGGTCGGTTTACCAAATGAGAGTTTTAGCGTCTTCAGATGCTGTCCCATGATGTCGATATATTGGCATTCTCGTTTAGCCTTATGTTCTGCCCTGAGTCCTATAAAATGTACTCGTCTGCGTCGCCAAAGAGACGGCGTATAGAACAGATCCCTCCACCGCCTACAGACACATGCCATGCGTAACCTTGCATGGTCGCAAAGATATCCGTATATTTGTATTACTAGAACATCGGGTAGGTTGTTCCACCTTGGACTAAAGTCATCATTCTCTTCTGGAGTATCGAAGTGGTCATCGCCTTGTTTTTCCAGCGTCGCCATTACAAAGGCATTGTGACGTAATTATTACAAAATAACGCCATCTTTCGCGCCAGAAAAACGGCACAATTTAACGATGTACTCATCTGTACATTCGGGTGAGATTTAGAACCAATCATTATGTTTAGGTTAGCTGCAATAATAAATATGGTATCGCTAAAGACCGTATACAGTGGGTCGAACGTGTCTTGGTATGCGAAGGTGTAATTTCGTATGCGAAGCAAATATGGCATCGAAAGCTCCGCTTCGAGTGTCAACCGTGATCGGGAAATCACTCATGTCTCTTCTATGCTTCATGCATCTTATAGATATTGCGTTTCAACAACAAAATGATTGCAGTTTCTAAAACTGCAACAGATAATTACTGTCCTCTGTTAAATAAAAATCTTTTGAAGAAAAACCGCGCGATTTTCACGCAAAATACAGCACCTGGGCACGGTACAGGACTTTGTTTGGCTGAACGTGAAATCGTAGTTCGTTAAAACGGCCGTATGCTAGACAGAATCTTTACTCTGTTTCCACTGTGAAAAATCACTGACTTTACAGTACCGATCATTTTATTATTTTCGGTTGACACTGGAAGCGGAGCTTTCGACGCCATATTTGCTTCGCATACCAAATTACACGAATAAAACACGAAATACTTTGGGGTTCGCATGCATTAACTTTTTATTTTTCACATCCTTTCCCAGTCGGTGATAGTACGTACAGAAAAATGTTCTTTTTGATAATGAGCAAATGTGGCACTATTGCAATGCGATTAACTGCACCAAGATGTATAGCCAAATTACTAGTATAAACAGCTCTGTGCGTATTATGAGCGTGTTTATAAGCTGGGGCTTTAAATTCACTTTTGTTTTCATTATATTTATATATATATAATATCTTCTTTTTATGAAAACTCTGTAAATAACTAGAACATTTGCTACATGTGTTTGGTCTTCTAGCTCTATCGGCTCATCAAAATATTCACATTTTGAATCGTTGAAAAACCCAGTTTTAATGTACTATTAATCTCTTATAGGATATTTAGAAATTACCAATCATGCGACTCATCACTTTTTTTCGTTTTCTCTCTCAACTTATCTAGCGTTTGCTTATAACACCAGAACCGTTCTATTCAATCAAGAGTTTTACATACAACATGTATTAGACAGGTTAAATATATAGAGGGCCAGTTGAGTTTTGCTATTAAGAATCTTCCATTTTTTATTTTGTTTCACCAAATGTGTATTTTCGTGCCTTTGTGTTATAACTGTAAATTGTTTATCCGAATTTTCTGTATATAACTTAGTGACCAACTTCGTTGTAAGAGAATCGGACTGAATATCCTTGGCTAGCAAAGTTGCTTAATGACCGGATTGTGCCTTTGGCTTCTTACAATTTATCGTGGACACATATTCATATCTGACAACATCAATTTCTGAACAGCAACAGTGAAACAAAAGTACGTTATATATCTAAGGAGTTTAAATAGATATCTGTATGTAGATAAATCAATTAATCTTGGATGAAACAATTAAAGTAAAGTAATGCAAAACTAAATGTTCATTTTCATGATTTATTGATCATCAATATTTTCATAACATTGTGTAAATCAATTAAATAAATTAACAACATCATAAAATATATATTTAACACTTACGCACATAAAGCATATCATGGCAACCCAATCAATCTAAACTGACATTATCCACCTCTTTAGATTTTCAGAGATGGCTGATACAAATATATAGTAAACTGAATAGTGCTATTAAATATACATGCATGTAAAGATGTTTTTTGTATTGTTTCCTCAAAGAATTTTGTTCAACTATGTAAGATATTTTTGTAACAAGGATGTAAATGATTAATGTTGATTACCAACTTACCTTCTCAACATCTTTTTTTACACTTGCACTCTTATTAAACCCATGTATACACATACTTTTCTTTCAAACTTCCATTCCTGTCAATTAAATTCAAATTCTTTCAGTAGAAAATCTTTCTCTTTCCACAGTCACATTGTCTTATTTAATACACAATGTACACTATTTTGGATGTAACCAAACTCTTGTTCTCACTGATTTATGATTTAAGCTGATAGCAAAACATGCCTGTAACAATTACTTTAAACATGATGTCACACGTGTTTTACAGCATATAGGATTTTGGCATTATCATGCAATACCTTATATATTGTACCATGGATACTACATTTAAATATAAGACATATACATGTATACACAGACGTGCTAGGTGATACCATCAGATATCAGGTGGCCTCTATATATAAATAGTATAGTACAGTAGGTGATACCAGTATTTTTCAGATAGCAGTTGGCACAGATGCCTGGCGACCATAACAGAGGTGTTAGGTGGCCTCAAATTCAAGTGACCATGGTCTATTACACAAAATAATATATAGACATCAGTAACATGAATACTATTTAAATGATGCTCAACGGTTTGATATCCATGCGACTCAACTAAAGGTTTATGCCATATCAAAATATTGAGCCTATATGTATTTGATATGACAGAAACCTGTAGGAGATGATAGCATTAGAAGATCCAGCTCCCTTGGTTGTTCAAAGTTCAATTAATATTTAGAATGCTCCTTTACAAGGAAATATAAGTCTGCAAAAAACACAACTGTTCCAAAAATGAGTCCCATGATCATTTGCTGAAAAATAAAGAAAACAATTAAATACGACTAATGGTTATAACATGATATAAGTGACAGGATATTGTATTTACAATTTGACACAACTACATGTTGGTTACATGTTTTCAACTTAAATGTCATATAGAAACACTGACTGACAGTTCATTGTAATACCGGTAGGTAAACATATAGGAACATGAAGAATTTCAAAATGATGTCTTGTTACTATCTCCAGTTGATTCATGAATAATGGCATTCTATCCCCTAAATAGATGTCAAGTGTACTGGTACCTACCGCCACCATGGCATGCTTGGAATCACCAAGGGCTATTTCTGTGGCTTTATATCCAAATGCAAACGCTCCACCAACTGTCACAACGAAGTTCACTACAGACCAGATCTGGGAATTCATAGCCTTTACTGCAGAAACAAAATAGGATCTTGCTTAACTTTACTTAAAACAATTAAAACTCAGAATGACGGATAAAGACTTTGTTCCAGCAAGCTGTAGGGTAACTGTTAAAGAGACAATTCGATCTAAAAGTACATTGAAACTTGCACATATTTCGGATACAAACCAGTTCTAATGGAAATTAGATTAGTTTGTTTAACTGTGATATGTCAGAAAAGCCCACTGTAGTCAAATGTGTGTGAACTGTTCAATCGCCACTACACTTAGCCTTGTATGCCGAACCCTGACCCTTGCCTATGTTGTAAAGAATTTTTTGTCTAGAACTTGTCTAGAGCAGTAGGCTCTTACTGTTGTGTTAACATTATTAGATGCATGTTCTTGCCTAAAATTAATTTCATCAACTCCTCAGTGGTTATGTATTGCTTTTGTTTAACGTGCGTGACTTTGACTCGGGCAAGGGTACAGCGTACATGTTGTACTTGCTAAATCGTATTGATCAACGATTTGGAATTTCAATGATATTAATTAAAATACTTAACAATGTTGTGGAATTTGTCGCTATTTCTTGTCATATGTTTCATAAGGATTGTAGAACAATACAATTATGTCATATTTTGTTGCGTGGTTATGTAACGAGTTAGCCTCACTGAATTGTCCCTTTAATACAGAACAATGGCAAAAACGCTTTATATACTCATACAATATTGATTACGTTTTCCTTAGAGATGATAAAACCTTACCTTCAGCACCTATATTCATATTTTCCATGGCATCTTTTTGCTGAAAAATATTTCGAAGAATAACAATATTACACAATAAACAAGAGGCCCAAGGGCCTTAACAGTCATCTGACTACCTTAGCAATAATCGTATAAGAAATTAATTAGATATAGTGTCCTGGTAGCCATCTTCGATTTGTAATCACCCAGAGATGTAACAACACTTTTTTCAGGACCATGTAAGGATAATATCAAGTTTCAGCCAAATAGAACTTTAGAAGAAGTTCAAAATGTGATTTCAAGATGGCTGCTGTGGCGGCCATCTTGGATTTTGGATCGACCCGAAAAATAACAACGCTTTGTCGAGACCATGTCAGGATCATTTCATATAAGTTTCAGCCAAATCGCATTGGTAGAACTTCAGAAGAAATTCAAAATGTGTTTTCAAGATGGCGGCTGTGGGGGCCATCTTGGATTTTGGATCGACCCGAAAACAACACTTTGTCAGGGCCATGTCAGGATCATTTTATGTAAGTTTCAGCCAAACCACACAAGTAGAACTTGAGAAGAAGTTTAAAATGTGAAAAATTAATGCCCGGCGGAAGGTGGACAATGACGGACGAAACATGACGGGTGAGGATGACCTAAAAACATATACCTGTATACTAGTAGCAGTAGGTTCTGTATCAAACTTTAAACAACTATCCAGACATTTGAGGTTTTTGAAATTGGTCGTTAAGTATATATACAATGTACCAGGTATAATATGATATACCAGGGGTTCTTTCCAGGGGTTACTATCACTGTAGTTGTATCCACCCCTGGACTATCTCATAGTAAAACTGAAGGCAGTTAGGGAGAGAACAAATGGCCAATCAGAGGAGTGTAGAGAATACATTGTATATATAGCTACCTTTTAAGATCATAAAGAGAGTGCATGCAGACACCCAATAGTCAACCACGTGCAGTGTACCCTTATATAATGCCTTTGATGTACATCAAAGTATCAAATTACCTTGGTCTTTTGTTGCATACAATTTTACACGAGATAATTCAGGGATGGATAGCATGTCAGTAATAGTAACCCCTGAAGAATCAAGGTAGATTATCAATAATAACTGTAGTATCTAGTGATAACAAATCCTCTTAACCTGTTTCTATTTCTTTCTACAATGAGTAGACGGCAGGGAGGAATGGAGAACACTTACAGATCTGTCAACATTTCTAGTCATTTCTTTATATTTCTTGTTTTCTTGCTCAGCTTTTAATCTTTGAATCCTTGCCTCCAGCTCAGGGTTCTTAATGGAACAAACATAAAAGAAAATATTGAAACAGCAAAATAGCAATATTTAAGATATGTATTTATTTCATAAGTAAACAGAAGAACAAATATTGCCATATTGTAATTTAATGAATAAAACAGATTTCTTCCTTAAAAACTTGATTCATACTGTAAGTTAATTTGTTGATAACTTAATTCAAGCATTAAAAAAATGTAAAAATACAAAGTAATTGCATTGTTAAGCGTAGTAATAGTTACATGAATGAAACATTGAGTTTTAAACCCACAGAGGTTGTATTAATTCGCCCTATGGTGTAAATTACCACATGAAATGCATTTTTATTTTATACTTACACGGGGTGGTAAAGTGACAGTTGGCAAACAAATGTCACTTTCTTGTAAGATTTCATGTAGGAAGCGTTGTTTTTTCCCTGAAATTTTTTTTTTGTTATTATCAAGATTTTAACAACATATCTAATACCTAAGGCCAGAAACATGCATATACAAGTGTAAAAAGGCAAAAACCGAATTTTGTATCATGGATTTCAGAATTCATCAAATGAGTTATGATACGCATGTAAAGTAAATTAAACAATTTCAACAATTTTCTTGTAAAGATACGATGTTAAATGAAATTTAAACTGAAATGTCTCACAAATTATGTTTTTATTCGTAAATGAACTATATTTTCATTACATGCAACAAGAGTTATTTCCCTTGTCCATTTTAGGTTTCGTAGCAAATATTTATAAACGAATGGCACCGTTTAAAATTATCATTGTAATTGATAATCCACTTATCCAATTACTTAATTAAATAGCGCACATGTACAACACAAATATGATACAATATTTATATATATACTGTACAGTACTGTATCACAATCATGTGATAATGACAAACAATCAAGCACCTGCTATTTTGTTTCTGTTATAAATGTCTCTAATTATTCGAAACGGAATACTATCTCTGTCTTTATAATTTTCTATGTAATCTTCAATATCACTCTTGCTAGTAGGATCATCATTTAAGGAATCATTTAGGAACTTCAGAATCGACTCCGTGAACAACACTTCTGGCTCCATTTTTAATATTAGATAGACCGGAAGTGAAATAAAACCGGAACCTATATGGATCAGTTTATCGTCATAAATGACGAGGAGGGAAAGCATTTAATATTTTAATAGAAAAATTGTGCTTTCTATGACAAATTTCAGATAAATGCTGGAAATAATCACATTAGTACCATTGATACTGAAGGCCTTTTATTTATTTTCATCACTGCTTGAACTACATAATTAGCAATATCTTAAATATTATTTAACCTTCTGTATGCAATAGATTTTCCCAAAACGAACGAGAAACAAAAAAGATGGCGGCGGCGCAATGGTGGGCGCAAGCAAACGAAGAAGAGAACCGCCAGAATAAGGAAAAGGAAGAACTTTTTGTTTTTGGATACGCCTGTAAACTCTTCCGGGATGACGAGAAAGCTATTTTTGTGGACCAAGAGAAACACCTGATACCATGGATGTCGGATGACAGACTCCTTATTGACAGGTCTGTTCTCCATACAACCTCGGGAGCCACAAAAAAGGTTTCGATTTGAGTCGATTTCGCGTATTTTACTAACATCTGTCATTAATTTTCAGCTTCGTTGATTTATACAGGGAGTATGAATGTTACTGGCATACATAGGCAATATCCGTTTTGTATGTCGGTAATCGTACGTGCAGCTGTACCCAGTTGAACCAATTCTGATGACCTTGCCCTTGGTTCCTTCTGTCAGAATGCCAAAAGAAAAGATGATGGACCAGAGACAGTAGATGGAGATGGTTCAAATTACGTCACGCATCCATTGATACTCAACTTGCTAGGACATTTCATGTTCTTTCATGTATTTTGAGAATGCCATCACTTGGCATTCAATGTTGTGCAGATGTTTTCAGGAATTTGTTTTCAGGCAGACTTTGTGTCCTCCTTGTTTTGATGATGCGAGATGAACCAAGAATGTCATATCTAACGGTATGAACTGGTATGCCATGTGACAGGTATCAGTATGGAATTACTCAAACACCACAGAAATTCCATCCAATATTGAAAAAATGAAAATGAAATGAATATATGTGAAATTTAAAATGTTGATTTAAAAATGTGTGTTGGATACTTACAAATTAATGTCTGCTGATATTTCTGATACAATGGTTGCCCCAATAAATATGCATTGTGAAAAAATGATCCCTGAAAAATTAAAGATACAATTAACATATCAAGCTAAGGTCTATGACAAAATTTGATCACATTATTTCTAAAGAAATCAATTCTCACCAAAATCCAATATTACAACTTAGAATTTAGGAGGTCTAAGGCTTGCCTTTTACATGATATATCTACTTCATAATAGTATTCAATACAATAGATTTAATAAATTTTCATAAAACATTGAATGTGAAATCAAATGATGAAATGATAAATTGCATGTGACTAATGTAATACTTGAGTCAAAAAAGTTCTCTATATTGGACGATAACGATTTTTGAAAACATACAGACCATTTCGCACCCAATTATAATAAAAAACCAATAATGAGCTTGAAAATGTTCAATATCTTACTCGGCACCAATAATCATAACTGGATTACAAATGTTAAAAAAAAGTATGGAACAAAATTGTGATAAAATATTAAATATGCTCCATCAATCTATTTATCAAAAAAATTATCATTAAACTATATAAACCACAAAAGACTTGAGTTATTCTGAACTTTTTTTTAGCAGAAAGTTGTAGAATTATATAATTATCATGAATGTGACTGATGTGTATATATCAATATCATTTCACTCAAAAAATTGAAGAAGAAGAAGAAATGTCCATGCTTGGCATATTACCTCTCACTTGCTTTTAACACCTTTTAAGGTGTAACATTACAAAATTAAGTCAACCACATTTATGGATTTAACAGTTTAGAAATTCTGACAAATCCAAGATATTGATATGTGTTACAAACATGATATTTTACCTGAGATGATTGTTTGGGATTTAGCATACATATTTTGTAATCAAAATAGCATTGATTTGTTGAACTGTTTTATGTATTGATCAGTATTCTATAGATCTGGTAGATGAATTGTTTCATGCAAGTTTTACACAGCATCAAATAATGTGTACTGTGATTAGTTTTGAAAGGACAAACATTATTTCTTTCTGGTCACAATTGGGAATATTGGTATTGAAAAAAATCTCTATGCCCTTCAACTTCTAAAGCTTTTTTTTTTTTTTTTTTTTTAAATATATATACATTTGTATAATATATTAATGAGCATGGCAAATAATGGACTCCCTTTCACTTCACTTTATAAATAATGATAAGTAAATTGATTGAATTGATTAAGTGTTGCTGTGTAATTTGAATGATTTAATTCTCAATACTGGATGTTTCACATTGCATTGAGTTCATGCAATTTGTTGTGTGGAATTTCTGCATTGTTCCCTAAATCCTTCCCTCTGGTTAACAAACCAAAGTTCTGTACATCAGAAGTATTCAGTCGTAATGTTATAAGCATTATGGTATAAAAAGGATGAAACAAATCAACTAATAAAAGAATCCTCCAAAAATGAAGTTTTTGTTTAAAGATCTCGAAAGACTTAAAGCATTGAAAATATAACACTGAGAAGGTTTTGATGGATTTAGCTTCTTCAGTGATCATTAAACCATTAATATGGTATTAAACTGGCAGCCAATTAAAAGTGCTAGATTATGTTTGGCATTTAAATTTGATTAGTCATGACCTTTTACTATCTATGAAATACTATAGCTCAAATTCATGCATGAAACAAAAGACTGTCTGAATGCATGTTATCAAAATAATGTTTTTGGAATACAGATGAATACGTTTGATGTGCATTCTTATAAATATCACGAAATATGTTCTTTATCTTGTTTTATACAAAGTTTCTGCTTCATGCATGTAATATATATAGTTTTCTGTTATATGCTTGCTCTGATATGTCAGTTTTCACCCGAAGTTTATTGTGTGTATGTAAATCACAAACTTTAGGAACCATGAGCATATCCTTACTGTGTTTTTATCTGCCGGCAGGTATGATGGACGAGGTCACTTGTTTGACCTCACGGCTTTTGATGCCAGCAAGGTGAAGGACACGGAATTAACTCTGACAGAGGATGAGGAGCGTGTCGAGAAGCTCTGCGACGAAGAGCGATACCTCGAGTTACGGACAGATGTGGCGGAGAAAACCATGTATGAAGGTATGATTTCTCTCATTTCTGTTTAATGTACGCTTTGATTTTACTTATTTTTGATTTAATAATTTGTGCAAATAATTTTGGTTTGAATGTGCATCAGAGCAAACCAAAAGTGATTCACTAGTATTCTTTAACTAAGAGGACTAAAAGTAACTACAGAAAAAGCACTGGCTCTTTTGTTAACAAACATTTGTTGATTTAAGTTCTGTTTTTTGCAGAGGAAGAATGGAAGCGTTACTATTTGTCCTTGTCGGAGGGTTACAATGCCGTGGGCTTCAGCTACGACTACAGTCAACAGATGGCCGCAGAGCAGCAACCGGAGGTCAAATTAGGTAAAACTGATAATACAGAAACGTAGGGCCCATTCCTCAAAATGGGTAATATTGATGATACAGAAATGTAGGGCCCATTCCTCAAAATAGGTAATCAGTGTTTTTCCTGGGTATTTTGGGAAATTGCCACCTGGTGAAAATTGGGAATTTTTGTGCGATAAAAGTAGGAAATTGGGAACAATTTTAACGGTGTTTATGGAAATTTTTGAAAAGGTAGAAATAAACAATTATCCTTCTCTAAGAATCATAGTAAGAATGTATACTAAAATACAATGTTTAAACTTGGAATTTCCAGATTTTTTTTTGTTTCGTCACACAAAATATGCTTCAACTCACTGTTTTGGGAAACTTAGACATAGATTTGGGAAAAAATAACAAGAAATACAATTGGGAATGAGGCCGAATTTCAGCCCCAAATATATAGGCAGGAAAAACACTGGTAATACTGATGATACAAAAACGTAGGGCCCATTCCTCAAAATAGGTAATCCAATAATACAGAAACGTAGGGGCCCATTCCTCAAAATAGGTAATACTGATGATACAGAAACATAGGGCCCATTCCTCAAAATAGGTAATACTGATGATACAGAAACATAGGGCCCATTCCTCAAAATAGGTAATACTGATGATACAGAAACGTAGGGCCCATTCCTCAAAATAGGTAATACTGATGATACAGAAATGTAGGGCCCATTCCTCAAAATAGGTAATCCAATAATACAGAAACGTAGGGGCCCATTCCTCAAAATAGGTAATACTGATGATACAGAAACGTAGGGCCCATTCCTCAAAATAGGTAATACTGATGATACAGAAACGTAGGGCCCATTCCTAAAAATAGGTAATACTGATGATACAGAAATGTAGTGCCCATTCCTCAAAATAGGTTATACTGATGATACAGAAACATAGGGCCCATTCCTCAAAATAGGTAATCCAATAATACAGAAACGTAGGGGCCCATTCCTCAAAATAGGTAATACTGATGATACAGAAACATAGGGCCCATTCCTCAAAATAGGTAATACTGATGATACAGAAACATAGGGCCCATTCCTCAAAATAGGTTATACTGATGATACAGAAACGTAGGGCTCATTCCTCAAAATAGGTTTTACTTATGATACAGAAACGTAAGGGCCCATTCCTCAATTAGGTAATACTGACGATACAGAAACGTAGTGCCCATTCCTCAAATTAGGTAATACTGATGATACAGAAACTTAGGGCCCATTCCTCAAAATAGGTAATACTGACGATACAGAAACGTAGGGCCCATTCCTCAAAATAGGTAATACTGATGATACAGAAACGTAGGGCCCATTCCTCAAATTATGTAATACTGATGATACAAAAACATAGGGCCCATTCCTCAAAATAGGTAATGCTGCAGGACTCGAATTTCAGGCTGTTTTACTCGCTTTTTGCAAGTAGATATACCAGAATAGCAAGTGAAAAAAATTTGCACTTGCTTATTTTAGCAAGTGGTATATGGGGGCCCAGTTCTTACAGTAATGTTGTTGATATACATTATGTACTTATACACCTCACATCATCATGCAAAAATAAAGGATTTTATATATAACATAACTGTAATTTGAATACGGATATTAATTATAAGTAAAAAATGTATTTTAGCAAGTGAAAATTTATGGCACTTGCTATTTTTAGCAAGTGGCAAAAAATGTAAAATTCGAGCCCTGTGCTGATGATACAAAAACGTAGGGTCCATTCCTCAAAATAGGTATTACTGATGATACAGAAACGTAGGGCCCATTCCTCAAAATAGGTAATACTGATGATACAGAAACGTAGGACCCTTTCCTCAAAATAGAATTTTAATGAACAGTGCTTGAATATCAAAACCAATCAATTATCAATTGTAATAATACTTTGAAAAGAAAATGCGATCAACTTTTTTACAGCCATGATTCAATAATGTGTTATTAAATAAGCATCATGAGACATATTAGGCCGTTGTGTTTGAGTGGCTACAAGGTGCTCTGACATGTTACCATATGATACTAACCCTCCACCTCTAGGTTTCAAGTTTTAATCGCATGTAAGGCAGTTGCCAGCCCGACCATAGGTCAGTAGTGTTTCTTCAGATATATTTACTCCACTCTGACTTCTGAGTCGCTTAAACCTTGCACATCTCTATAAAATGATCCTGGCAACTAATTATAGGTTATAAAACAACTGTTATATTTGCAGAACCTGTAGAAGAGAAACCATTTGTGGCTCCTCCAGAGTTGCATGTTCCTCCAGATGTAGATGTGGTATGTATATCTCTGATCAGAATGACAATAATATCACAGGACCTTACCGCATAGCTCCTTTGTTTGATTGGAGTTGTTATTGAACGTATTGCTTGTTACAATGCACGAGCACATGTTAGTATTGGAATACTAACCTGTTTTGAGCATGTGCATGAGTTAGTATTTGGTTATCAACCTGCGTTTATGCATAGCTGTAGGGTATGGAACATGGTTAAGACCACAGAGGTTTGTTACATAGGAAGACTGCACGCATATGGGGGTCTGGATCACAGGGGCACAGTTACATATGAAGACTGCACGCATATGGGGGTCTGGGTCACAGGGGCACAGTTACATAGGAAGACTGCACACATATGGGGGTCTGGATCACAGGGGCACAGTTACATAGGAAGACTGCACACATATGGGGGTCTGGGTCACAGGGGCACAGTTACATAGGAAGACTGCACGCATATGGGGGTCTGGATCACAGAGGCACATAAAATGTATATTATACATGCATGTACGTAAAATTGACAGTAAAATAAGGATAGCTAAAATACACAGTTTCTAAAAAGTTTATTTCTTATTATTATAATAAATCTATAAAAAGACACAAAAATACAAGCTATTTTCATAATAATAATAAAAAACAATTCTGATATCAAATCATGATTCACACTGTCATTGAATGCAATGTTGTTAAATATGTTATTAGATACATGTGTATACCTGTATTTTGTAAAGCAGCTAGCTCCATATCCGTAGTCTGAATTATTCGTTGTTCAGTTTTTCTACAAAATGAAATATCTTCACTTTAATGTAGACTGGAAGTAATATCCTCCTGCAGTCGCTAGTCGTGTCTTACATGTATATATACACAATGTGTATCACAGGAAGGGTTCCGATTGAATTAACCAATCAAATTTTAAGATGGGAAATTATATTTTTACTGAAAAGAAAAATCATCAATTCAAGGATTCGAACTCGACCTGCACTTTCTAGTCCATCCGCAACACTGACTAGCTAACAATTTGACTGTTTTGTCACATATACTTTTGGCTTTGCGGTAAGTCGGATATTTACCTCAGAGTCGGTATGTATTGGTATACTAACCTGGGCACATGCAGTGTGAATCCCTGGCCACTTCGCGGCTCATAATTCACAATCGATGCATACCTACTCTTCGGTTAATATCCATTACATATACACTAGATGATTGACATGCCCCCTTAACATTATAAGATTATGCTGCATAGTGGTTTGATGTGTATTTGTTCTTGAAGGTGAATAATTTGTTTCTAGACATTAACAAATTCATCCAGGTCATGCATTGTGACAAACCCATGTCGTTGTGAAGGGCAGGCAGACTCTCTTTAGATCTAATCTTCATCGTAACCAGATACAATTTGTAATCATGCCATGAGAAAATTTCTCTCATTATAGAAAAAGAAAATTAATACTCTCTTTATAGCAAATGATGTTTAAAACAGTAATAGCTGCTGATATGACATAAAAGCTTTTGATGCTTTATAATGATTATAACATTTATTAGAGCATATTTATAGCTAATTACAAATTTCTTCACTGCAGCCAGAAACAGAGAAACAGAACGCCATCATAGAGAAGACTGCTAAGTTCATAGCAGAACACGGTGCTCAGATGGAGATCATCATCAAAACTAAACAGTCAAATAATTCACAATTTGAATTCATGCACTTTGAAAATGTGCTGAATCCATACTACAAACACATGGTGAAGATGATAAAGTCAGGGAAGTACCGCCCCAAGGCAGAGGAGGTCAAAGAGGAACAGGACAGCAGTAAGTTGTCTCCATGTTACAGGATCAAATTGGTATACAGTCTGAAATTCTGTTTGTTTTTCTTAAATAAATATCAATTGGATGAGGTAATCATTTGAAATCACAAAAAAATAGAGTATTAAATTGATGGTTAACTAATAAAGATATTTTGCTTTATTTTAGATTTCAGACTTTAATAAATTCCTGGAGAAAATTGTATTTAAAAACTGCTAACAATGCATTTATGTGTAAAATATGCCATCAGAGATATTCCGTCTTTGCATATTACAAAGTTAGCTCCCTTGCGGGTAGGTATCTATTGTGACATCATTATTTTGAGAGTGCAATTCACATTGTTTTCTCCGAAAATTATGACGTTATGCTTGCAGACATATGACATCACAATCGGTACCTAATGGCAAGTGCAGATAACTCTGTAATATGAAAATGCAGAATAAGTCCCTGGGATAGCTATGAAATATAAGCTGGTAAATTTTAAAAGCAGATATCTGTGCCCAACTTTTATATATGAGCTGGTGAAGGTTAACAGGTGACACATTTATAGATTTATTTTCCTTAGAGGATATACTTGTTTAATGACTTGTTTGTTTTTTGTGTGTTCCAGGCTATGAGGAAGACACATTTATAGATTTATTTTCCTTAGAGGATATACCTGTTTAATGACTTGTTGTGTTTTTTGTGTGTTCCAGGCTATGAGGAAGAACATCCAGATGGCTATCTCCATCCCAGCCTGATGATCCAGCGTGCCTCACCAACCCCAGACCTCAAACCAATCAAAATGCCAGCAGTTAGTATCCATGACACTCCATACGGACAGCTCATCAAGTCACTCAAACGCTCCAATAAACAACATGAGAAGGCCAGGTATATATATTATCAGCTTTTCTCCAGGGTTTCCATTCCACTGTTTTGTTTGAAATAACGCCTATCATTGCCACTTTACTGGAATTAAAAGAAAAAAAAAAATCACTGTGTATACTATATTGTTCACCTTTATGCCTTGAGTGAGAAAATCAAATTTCCTTAGATGAAGCTTAATTGTTCTCTCATTTTCTATATGACACCTGAAATCAGTGTTTGTTTATTGTTATAAGTATGCTAATGATTGTTATATGATTATTATTTTGGTTTTTTAATGGATCAGCTGAATAAAGTGGTAAAATGTTTCAGTATTGTGTAATTATGATGTTTTGTTTGTTAGTAGTGATTCTGGATCAGAAAGACACGGTGAAGAAGTGCCCTCCATACAGCCACCACCTCTGCCTCCTTACATGTCTGCGTCAGAGTACAGCCCCTCCAATCCAAATTTGCCTCTTCCGCCCGGGTTGGAACCTGTCACTCTTCCATCCGCCCAGCAGCCCCAACCCCCACCCCCAGGGACAGATCTGGGCAGTAACTATTACCTCAGTCGTGACAGTCCGGCCAGCGAAGACAGCTCTTCAAGGTAATACCTAGAACGAATACACGTAAAGGACCTACTATACCTTTCGGTCGGGTACGAAATGGTCCCTATGTGTCCTAGTGGAGCACTGCCTCAGAGAATCACTCAAGCACAATTTTCTATACTTTTCTGTTGCTTTCCATTTTCCATTTATGTATATACATGCATTTATATATTATTTTTGTCCAAAACAAACATAACAACTATTGTTAATATCTATTGTACCGCTCACAAGATGTCAAGTTCACAATTTTTAGACTTTCTTATAATTTTCCTTCGAAAAGATCTTCATATGTAGATGTAAGAAAAAAATAATGTCTTCTTTTGAATTTAATATTTTATACGGTTCAATTTTTTTACCTAGTAGGTAAGCGAAATCAAACAAGTACGATATAATGCATAAAAAGTTTTAATAATGGTTTGCATAATCGTTACTTTGCTCCATGAGCAGTAATAAGTGCCAATTGTAGCTCTTAAGACGACACCATTTCTGTCTAAATGTCTTTTGAGCTACAATATAGCAGCTAGGTAATACCCAATTAGGGAATGTTATTTTTAATTGTAGAACTTACAAAATTAAGCTTAATAAGTACAATGTGTACTTGTTTTGATAGCTGCTATAATATTCCTGGCATGGTACATGTATATCTAAAAGATGATATGATATATGATGGAATGGTTTGTATTTACAGGGACTCTTTCAGTATACCTGGTGCTCCACAGGTAGTCCCACCCCCGCCAGACCTACAGCCGGTTATAGACAGAATGGCAATGTATGTGGCCAAAAATGGTGTGGAATTTGAAATTGTTGTAAAAAGTAAAAACGATCCCAGATTTGCGTTCTTGGAGTCCTACCATGTCCACTACCCTTACTACAACTTCAAGAAAAATATTCATATCACAGTAAGTATAAATTTCCTCTAGAGGCAACAGACGGTTTGTTTAATTTATTGCTTATCTAGTTGTGAAGTCACAAATCTGAATATCAATGTTAAAGAGAAATCAGAGCTTGTGCTGGAAAGTTGAAAAAAAAAAAAATCTTTTTGTTTTCTTGGTATTACAGTAATACAGTAATATTATGTAGTTTGTTTAAAATATTAGACATTAAATTAATTATCTTGCATATTAAAACAAAAGACAAAGGGAAAAAATGGAAAATCCTAAACAGTATGTCAGATCGACAGACACAATTGTAAAATGTCACCTATTTATTGAAGTTTATAGGCATAACACACATTCACCACATTTCTTATGCCATTACAATTTTTAATCACTTGTAAGTTGTTGGAATGTTACATTTTGTAACAAAAGAAATATGATGGAATGGTTTGTATTTACAGGGACTCTTTCAGTATACCTGGTGCTCCGTCCCTTGCATACACTTTTTATGGTGGGTAATTTATAAATTTAAGATGAATATTTCATTTCGTATTTTTTTCTACAGGAGACAGCCAAAGAGAAAAGACGTTTAGAAAAAGAACGACCAAAAGGTGTAAGCTTCAGCATCAAAGGCAAATCTCGAGAACAGGAGAGTACGTCACTGGAGAAACGACAGGTGTTTGACAACGACAGCAGTGACGAAGAAAGTATGTATATTTCAATTTGAAACACATCATATTCATGTTCTTATTTGTATTGTTACAGTTCTATTCGACACAGATGTAGTGAATCTTTGTAACAACCCTTCTCTGTTGTAGGTGATCGGGATAAGCCATACAAATCAGACCTGTCTGGAACGTCAACACCTGTAGATTCAGATTTCATGGCAACAGAAAGTATGAGATCAGAAAGTTCAAGATCAGAATATTCACGACCAGACCACTCACGGTCAGATTACTCAAGGGTAGAAAGCAGAGTGGATCGAGCAGAGTTAATTGAGAAGTTAGAACGAAAACAAGGTGAGTTGTCTTGATTCTTTATTAATTGTTAAATATTAAACTACAGCTGGTTAAAAATGGAGGGGAAAATAAAAGAAAAAAATTTAAATGTATTATCATTATATATATAATTATACCTCTGTTACCATATTGTTAACAAAGTAACAAATATTTCAACACCTTGCTGCATGTTGCCTCCAGATTTTGAAAATTCTTTGTAAAGTTTGTAATATTTTTTTTAAATGTTAGTTGAAGAACGACTTAAAGATCGAATGGCAGCCGCAGCACGAGAGAAACTAGTCCAGGCCAACAAGGAGAAACAGATGCAAGCTGAAAGGAAACGCAAGGCAGCCATGTTCATCAACATGCTCAAATCTACCAATGTAGGGTCCTCAAACCCAGCTGCCGATGATCAGATGAATGAATCAGGTGAGGAAAAGTAATAAGACAAAATGATGAATGAGGATAAATTTAAAATATAAAAGGAATTAAAAGTACTACACTCTGTCAGAAAAGCTATGGGTTCTCATTGTCTTTGACATCGGGCTTAGATGAATGATTCATGATATAGTATGTGTATTAGGTTGGTTTCTACCTGTTAGCTGGCTGCATTCTTTCATGAATTTTCACTTTAGACATAATGCATGTAAAAGTTTTTGGGTCGTCAATTCAAAGTCACTATTGCTTTGACAGCAGTATAACAACTTCATTTCTTATGGATTTTTGTCTAAGAGTGCGTATATTTTAGATCCTTAACTAAACTACAAAATGTGTATATACTAGAACCTTTCTGTATAAATACAACTTCAGCTCTACATTGATCAACAGTTTGATTGAAAATCTTATGTACATTTTGTTTGTACTACAACAGGAGGCACAGGATCAGCAGATACACCTATAGGCAGCCGTTCTCATACACCCAGTACTCATGACGAAGATCGTCTCAGTGACTACTCAGACCGTTCTTCATGGTCATCAAAGAAATCACGGGATAGAGGCTCATCTCCACCCTCAAGGTCACGCAGGTCACAGAGCCCCTCGTCACGAAGGAAACATTCTCCTGTGCCACTAAGTTCTTATGTTAGAAGTAGAAGGTAAGTCTGTAATAACAACTTCAGTTGAACATTGTTTTGTTAAAGTTCTCAGGTGTTTGTTAAAATTTTGTACAATCAGAGTGTCGGTGTATTGGCACATTGCAATTTCAAATCCATAGACCTGAAAAGTGTAAACGAAATACTTCCAATGAAACATGTTTTGAGAATGGCTGTTGGCAAACACAATCAAACCAGAGCAATGTTAATGTAGTTTTGATGTGTTTTTAAAGGTCATCATCAAAGTCACCACCCCGAAGAATACCAAGGCCTCCAAGTCCTCGTAAGAGAGATAGGTCAAGGTCACCGCGACATAGATCCATATCACCTGGTAGGTCAAAATCTCTGAAGAGGTCTAGGTCACCGTCACCCTACAGAAGTTCATCTAAGTCTAGTCGGAGGTCCCCAACACATAGTGTCAGAAAGTCAAAAAAGAAAAAGAAGTCTCGCTCAAGGTAAGAGACATTAGTCTTACAAGCATTGAACTGCATCCTGTATTAACAATTAAATGTAAACTAATGTAAACCAAAGATTTGATAATATATGTGATGTTGATGGTGGTGTCAACCACGAATGTTAGTATGAAAGCTTGAGCACCCACAAACCCAACCCACCCACCCCCCCCCTGGGGCCTGAGGGGCGGGGCCAAAAGGGGTCAGTTTGGCTATTTCCATATAAAAGACTTCTTTGAAACAAAGCATGGGATAGCACCCATAATGAAATGGTAGCGTCCTTTTATGGTGGGGATTCTTAATTGTACAAATGATGGGGCTGACCCCCCAGATGCCTGAGAGGCGGGTTCAAAAGGGGTCAATTTGGCTATTTCCATATAAACGATGTCTTCTCTGAAAATGAGCATAGGCTAGCACTCATAATGCAATGGTAGCATCCTTATAGGATGGGGATTCAAAATTGTACAAATGATAAGGCTGACCTCCCGGGGGTCTGAGGGGCGGGGTCAAAAGGGTTCAATTTGCCTATTTCCATATAAATGACTTCTTCTCAGAAACTTTCGTGGGATAGCATTCATAATGCAATGGTAGCATCCTTATAGGGTGCTGATTCAAAATTGTACAAATGATGGGGCTGACCCCCCCTCCAGGGGCCTAACGGACAGGGCCAAAAGGGTTCAATTTGGCTATTTCCATATAAATGACTTTTTCTCTGAAACTAAGCATGGCACAGCACCCAAAATGCAATGGTAGCATCCTTATAGGAAAGGGATTCAAAATTGTACAAATGATGAGGCTGACTCCCCTGGGCAGAGGGGTGGGGTCAAAAAGGGTCAATTAGGCTGTTATCATATAACAACTTCTCTGCAACTTAGCATGGGATAGCACATATAATGCAATGGTAGCATCCTTATAGGATGGGGATTCAAAATTGTAAAAATGATAGGGCTGACCCCCTGGGGCTTTAGGCGCGGGGCCAAAAAGGTTTATAAGGCTACTATTTTCATATAAATTACTTCCTTTCTGAAACTATGTATTGGATAGCATATTCGTATGGTATATATAGCATCATTATATGGTTGGGATTCAAAATTAAACATATTATTGGGTCAATTTTTCTTTTTGATTTTTGAATCACTAATTACTAAATTACAAAATTATTAAAAAAAAAAAAACCAGGTGAGAGATACAGGCCCTCTGGGCCTCTTGTATACTTGTGTAATGCAGCAATCTTGCTCAGATCAAACTAGCATTTTATGTGGATTTTCTATGAAAGGTCACCTCACTACAAGTCCTCGTCGAGCAGTAAGAGTACGGGAGATCTCATTGGTCCGGTTGTCCAGAGCTGTGAGCTCCCAATCAAACAGGAGCCCCAGTTATCACACTCCGCTGCAGATGTAACAGACAACACCGACAAGTCTAGGGCATACACATACACAGAATTCTCTAACTTGTAAGTAGACTGATTAATTAGGATAAATTATTGAGTAGGAAGTTATTTTTCTGTGGTACATTGAGTTAATGGAAAATTAGAACTATCACAGATATCAATGTTAAGTATCGATATACCGCAAGGAAAATATCCCAATGTATTGATATAATCCGTTTATGAATGAAACCAATGTATGTCACTCAGGAACTATTGTGTAGTATTTCATGTATAATTTGTGGTTATTGTGAAAAATTCCTGGAGTTAAAATGATCAGAAACCTTACAACATATATATAGTTGGTATACTGTAAAAACTAATACATAATAGGTCGGCATTTGAAATTCCAATGTAACTAGGTTGTAACGATGACAGCACTTTGTAAAATGTGTTTTTCTTTGGTACATAAAGATGATGTAAAATGTTTCAGAATTGTACTTTTAACTATTGTCATAACGCAACAGACATGTCTACAATTTAATTAGAAGCAAGTTTCTCTTTTCAAAACTTACCTGATACCTGTTAATAGAAGATTCTTTGTTTGTATCAATGACAATTTCATACACAATACACATATTAGGTATTAAATCAAAGTTAGCGGAATGTTTTGGGTATAATTAAATACGGGAGTTTCAAGATCCCAAAACTATGAGGGTAAAGTACAATATACCGTCAATCAGTCCCACCTTCTGGTGATTATGACGTCACGAAACTCAGTCAAATGATGTCGTCATAATTACCGGATGCTGGGACTACTCGACAGTAAATTGTACTTTACTCATGTCACTTTGGGATCTCTAAACCCCCGTATTGAAAGTATTAGGTATTTGTTGCTCATATTTGAAATGAATTAGAATTTGTTAATTTGTTAGAAATTGACAATGCGCAAATGACTCTCTCATCAAACTAATAAATTAGTGAAATGTTTCCTTTAACTATAATTGTATTCAGTAATGTGTAAGTCATCCTTTATATTATGTTTGCAGACCCCCTTTGCCAGACTGTCTGCCCCCTGAGCCCCCATCAGACTCGAGAGCGCCCCTCCCTCCTTTACCCCCATTGCCCCCAGACTCCGACAGTAACAGCAGCAGTCTGCCTGGAGAGTCCAAATCAGAGGAGAAAACTGTTTCAAAGGTAAATCAAACTTCAACTATTGTAAAACATTTCCATGACCTATATTTACAATGGAGAAGTATTTGTGTTAGTGTGGTTAAAAAATATCTAATGTATATTTACGTAGTACAGACAAATGATGATCAGTTTCAATTATCTACACATGAATTCAGCAAAACAATTAAATATGTAGACCATACTTTTGTTTTATACTATACTGTATGAAATTTTAACTCGCCCAAGAAAACATAGCTGACCTCAATAAAACTATTGATTTCAATTGAGTTCAATTAAGAATATCCCTTTCTTGAGTCTATGTAGCAAATTATATGTGATGTTTATTTTAAATTGTTCAATATCCTAGAATATAAAAGCAAAACCACCAAAAAGTAAAAATTAGCATTAACCAGCTATTATAATTAGCCATTCTTATTGTTTTTGTATTACAGTATATGTTGAATCGTGTGCGTGCAATCATCAAAGCATCAAGACAAGCCATTCTACAGGAGGAAGGAGTGGACGATCCTTGATATAAGTGTTGACGCTAGTGATGTTTGTCATGATTGGTCAATTACCAATGTTATCTTAGACTGGTAGTGATGACTGCAGGTCCACCAAGGTTGATTTCAGTGATGTTGACAGTTGATCTGCTGCTCGCTAGCTACAGACTGTTAATTAATTCTCCACAGTTCCTCACAAGGAATAGTTGCTTTTACATCAAAACGTTATATCTCTAGTCCTGCATTGTTTCAATTTTGCCAACTTTATATAATTTTAATGCTGGTTGCATTTCATAAGTGCTATGTCATAATGTATTTTTTGTGTTAAAGTCTCTCTTTCTATCCCACTGGATGAAAAACTTTTATATGAACAAGGGTAACCTATTGTACGATTTTTAGTTGTTTCAGAATATTTTGTAACAATGTTGATAGAGTATATTATCTACCATGACTTGATGTTTTGTTTTTATCATTACCGTTGTTATTTCCTATAAAAGCAAGCCTTGTTTTTTTAAAAGCCTCATAAAAGTCTCTAGAAGAGGTTCTACAGGAAAAATATAGGTGTCCAATATTTTGTTGAATTATTGTGCACCTTTGTATGTGTTCAAATTTGGATGTATTGTGTACTATGATTTATATTATAATGAGGATGTATGTAGTCTGCTGTGTCAGTCGATGTTTAAACTTCTGTCAGGGAATATCATTATGGCATGCGTCGTCCGGTCCAGTCCAATGCCTGGAATGTGTTCTAAATAAACCTTTACTGATGCCTTGCTGTTGAAAGCAGTTCAACTGGTTTCTCATACATACATAAATTTTATTTTAAAAGACATAAAGCATAAGTTTGTAATGTCTATCTTGATTTTGTAGTATAACACTAAATTATTTAATAAACCCACAATCTGTTTCTGCTATGATAAACACTCTTCAGAGTTACATATCTTACTGTCAGATAAGAAAGTGCTTGTTGATCCTGTGAATAAGTCGAGACAGTTTTCATTGATGCCGAAATGTATTTCACCCATGAAACATCATTGCCAGGAAATCAAATTGTATCATGTATCAGTTCAACTCCTTGTCTTAAGTATTTTTATGCACACATACCTATTTGTCAGGTCATGGTATACAGAGATTTGTCAGGACAGAATACCTTCAATTCCATGTCTGTACATGGTATACACTTGATACATTCCAACAGTAAAGTCCTATTTTTAATACAATGTACTGTATGGTCAGCAGTGATCAATTATATACTTTATATATAACTGTCCTTAATGTTGATGTCATAATTGATGTAGTTTATTTTAATTTGTGATTGTTACTTACTAAATAAGGCGAGTCATTCTGTGTTGATCACATTCGTCTACACACAGTGGATTACGAGGTATAACTATTTCTCATCAGAGGTATAACTTCTGATAGTGTAAAAAATCAGTCCTTCTATTGATGTAATTTACTGTATCTCATGGATTGAGACAGTATATCATCAAGTTGAGGTCTAGTCTAGTCAAAAATGCTACAATGTTCATTGTTTTAGACCCTAAAATGCTATGACACTAATTACTGGTAATTGATGTCAGTTTTAATTAAATCTCTGGTTAATGCTCTTCTCATCATGATGTTGGGGTTTAGATTATGTGCTATGGCCTGTGTCTGTGTTTCTGAATATCATGTTGGTGTGAAAAAAAGGAAATTTCCTTGTCTCAAACTCATTTGAAAACTTATCTTGGAAGGCTATTGGTTCTAGAATGAGATTTATATATCAGATACAAAGAAATTAGTATTAAACTTCTAATGGACTTCAAAATGATAAAAGATTTTAACGGGTTTAATTGGAAAGCTGTGTCATAGTTACACCACGAGATATTGGAGATTTTGTACAATATTGACAAAGGGTCAGAGAGCTCGAGGATGCCAATCTGGTGTTTTCAAGGTACAAACACAATGTAAGTAACGTACAATTTAAGTTGATCAGTCCCACTTTCTTTTGATTATGACATTGACGTATTGACTTTGTGATGCACAATCGTGGAAAGGTTAACTAATCAACAGTAAATTGTACCCGATCTACAGTGTTTTAGTGTCTCATCGTCCCTGTATTCATTATGATTGGAATGAGCATACCGGTTCTGCCCTAGGGTTCCAAATAATTGAGATACAGGTAATCATCATTATATGTACCTGATTGATTTGTGCATGAATGTTGTATATTTTGTAAAATGTATGTAGACAGTATGTAAAAGTAAATAATCACATTATGTGTTGGATGGTATAGGTAATATACATTGTCAAGAGAGCATGATCAATGTTTATTGTGTACATCTGTCGTATACATATCTCTGGTTACTGTGTACATGTTTGGACATCGTGACCTATATCTCAATATGTATCTTCTGTGTGAATGTTTGTGTTTAGTCATTCCTCAACCTGCATGGAAGTATGGAAGTCGATAAGAATTTAACAAATGGTGGTTGTGTGGATTTATCAATCCATGTAAAATGTAGAATTGTAACACGATTGACTCAGTAAAATATCGAACGCACTTCTGTAGGAATTGAAAGGCTTCATTAGATCAGAAGTTATTGGTGAATATATGTATATGTTTTTAGGTGAATTGGAACCTACTGTAGATAAATGTGCAAAAAGTAAAATCTATCCAGACAGAGCTCAGAGTAAGAGTTTGCACTATATAGCTCCCTATGATTAAATATGAAGAGTTTGCATTTGGTGTACAATGTCGATCACTGTGTGAGAGTTGTAATATGTAACTTTCCATCATTAAAGAGATTGAGTGTGGTATGTATGTAGCTTTCCCGTATTGGGCAGGACAAGAGTAATGTAAATGTGACTGTATTTGTCAGTAGTATCTTTCCGTGACTAAATCTGATTGAGATTTGTGTACAACGTATCTCCATGTCTGCCCTCAGTTATTGCATTATTATATATAATGGTGCTCAGTGATTCTTGACCTTTATAAGGCTCACTAATAAAGAAGGAAAAATTTAATACATTTTGTTATCTGTTTCTTATTAAGTCCAACCTTGAGGACATTTTATTTTAAATGTAAAATAGGAAAGAACTGAATAAAGCTGTGCTCTCTAGAGTGCTAGCACAGGCCGATATACATGTACTGCAAACCAACTTTCTTTCATGTGCAATAAATTTTCGCGATCGAAGTAAATTCAAGAAAGTTTATCTTTGCGAATTAATATCTTCATTTGTATGTAATAAGGAATACTTAAACTTTTCAACTTTTAAATCCGCAAACGTCCGCGAACTGGTTTTAAAATGGAGAACAAACAATTTAGTAGCCATGAAAGAAAGTTTGTTTACAGTACAGAGATGAAAACTATAGTTCCCTTCTGCAAGGGACTAAGTTTACTGTAGAAGATGCTTATTCAGTGGACTGGTTATGTGGTTATATGTTGAGTACCTGTTTGTGAGATAGGTCTTTACTTATTTAATGACAATCTGATTAAAATACAGATCCTTAAAACCACTCCCTTCAACAAATGATCCGACAATATCCCATAAGGGTCATGTTCGGATGAACTTTATATCACCTGTACTTCAGATCAAATGCGTTTTCTACATCTTGCTACATCATTTGAAAAAAGCCATTTCCTCACAGTATCCATATACCATATTCAACCCAATAAGCTCCCAGGGCGTTTTAAATAAATTGAAAAAAAAATATATGAAAAGGTGCTGAATAAGACAATTATTGCAAAGCAAAGTGCAAACCTTCACAATTTTGATAGTTTTTGTCTTTATTTATGCCCTGTCAATTGAAATTGAGGCCAAAAAAGGCAAAGAGGCAAAAGGCTCTTTGAGCAAGATGACTTCGTAAATGAAAATATTCCTGACAGCTTTTTAAACTGTTTTGTCCCCGATCATAATTCTGGAAGCAGCACTTTGATTGGCCATTTCCAAAGGTCACCCATTGGGATGTCAGATCCTGTTATTAAATGTAGTGATAATAAGGATCTGTATTTGAATCAGATTAAATTATTGACAACTATTGTTTTATTAGTTAACTTATGTCCTATTATAGCAAGGGTCATGTAAGGACATGCCAGGTTTGTTGGGAGAGGAAAGCTGGAGTACCCAAAGAAAAACCACCGACCAGCTGTTGGTAACAGGCGATTGCCCCTCATGGGATTTCGAACTCACAACCCAGATGTGGAGGGCTTGTGGTAATCTGTCAAGACATCTTAACAATTCGGCCATGGCGGTCCCTTATTGACCAATAACAGAAGTTGTTTTAGCCTATTTGATCTCTGTGACCTTGATTTGAGGACAAGGTTACAAAGTTTGTTTAAATGACTGACCTTGAACTTGTTTCATTCAAGATTGTAATACCGTAAACTGGGACAGTATTTAGTCAGGAAACTTGCGTTTTTGTATTGAAATATAGGATGGTTAAATTTTAGTGCCTTTAATTATATAAATGTTGTGTTAATTTTGGCACATGGTTTGATTGAAAGATAGAAATTTTGAAGATTTACGTTGCGTATACACATGATTCTGCAACAATTAAAAACTAACATGATTAGTTTGAAGTCATATCTAATACAAAGACAGAAGTGATTGATAGTCACATATCTAATAATATACATGTTTGCACAAAGATATGCTCGCACAGGTAACTTTTTCCGGTTAACAGAACATACATTAAATGTAAGTTTATGTTGCGTGTAATCTATCCGAAAGTGTGTGTTCACATACCTAATGATTGGCATGTAGATGAATTATTTGTAATCAAACAAATAAAGACGTAGCTAAATTTAGGTGTGTTAAATTTTGGCGCATTCATGCCAAATGCCAATTAAACCAAAATATGACAACATCCAAAATATTCCAATTTTCGGTAATTGTTTTTTGTCATATTTGATTAAATTAGTACATGACTATTATAAACCATTAAAGTTGTATGGTCTATCACTTTCGCTCTTTTTGTCATAGTAAATACTGTATAGGTGCTATACACATTTTTCTCCGTCTGTCCGAGGTTTAAACTTTCTAATTTTACCACTTTTTATCAAGTTGCAGCACTGGAAGTATTTTAATTATAAAAGTAAAAAAAGCTTTTTAACGTGTACACGTAAAAAATAGGCTCGAAAGATGCCGAACTCTTCCAAACGTCGTCGCGACAATTTCGAAGTAACACGAGAGTTGTGAAACCAAGAGAAGTGTCAACAATTTTTCGTAAACAAAACACGTGGTCGACCATAGCAGACTGGATCTACAAAGAAACTAATGCATGCACATTACAATTTTTTATACACACAATATTGAATTACGTGTTTCAAAATACTCGCACTGTGGACATAAACCAGCACGATTTGCTCATATTAGCCAGAAGGAAAACGTAAACAAACACATGTGTTATTTGGATCACCACGTGCAGGACGAGTGGGCATCAGGCATGTGATACGATTCGGAATTCCGACAAAACCCGAAGGTACTGAATATGGCGGAGATTGAAGGCGTTTTATTCACAACCAGGAATATATGATCCCTAGATTTCGGCTCTTTTATAGACTGACATATGGTATTGGGGAGCTAAATCATCAAGTTACATGTCCATATTCAAATATCAAATGTTAAAACGACATATCGTTACAGCGAAAATTACAAGAAATACAACTTTAATGATATGAATGAAGGAAATGAAAGAGATTTTTAACCTTGTTGCATAATTTAATATTAAAATATATAATTATATATATATTATTTAATCTATGATACTGTACTATGTATAAAAGGTGTAATGAAAATTTAGATGATTAGATTATTTATCACAAAACATTACAGGTTTATCAGTGTCTATAACAAGCAATGTAAATATCATTACCTGTTCTTAAGAGCCTAATTTCCACTGGCCCGGGTACCATCCTTCCCAACGTACAAGTCTTGGTGTCAGGGGAGAATATGGAACATGTAATTAGTGATGTGTAGAATGTTGAAGTCTAGAGTAGACAGATGGAATATGTAAATAGTGACGTGTAAAATGTCAAAGCCTCGAATAGACAGATGGAATATGTAAACAGTGATGTGTAGAATGTCGAAGCCTCGAATAGACAGATGGAATATGTAAATAATGCTACCGTACGTAGATTGTTGAAGCCTCGAATAGACAGATGGAATATGTAAATAATGCTACCATACGTAGAATGTCAAAGCCTCGAATAAGCAGATGGAATATAAAAATAATGCTACCGTACGTAGATTGTTGAAGCTTCGAATAGACAGATGGAATATGTAAATAATGCTACGTAGAATGTCGAAGCCTTGAATAGACCACATGAGCTACACCTGACACCAAGGCATGGTTAGCAAACTCAAGAATGTGTTGGACCAGTGGGTAGGCTGGTGATGAACAAAGTTTCTTTACTGGCGGACTGTAGTCATGGTCATTTGTCACACTAGGACTGGGGTGACTCTGACTCGTCCAACAAACAATTAGCTCCTTCATAAAGCTGGGAAACACAATATCCACAATGCTTTCTGCTGGAGGTAGATTGTCAATACAGTTTATATGTGTTTGTTTGAAGTCTTCAACCCTTTGAGAAATTTTTGGCTCAAATTTATGGAATTCTTGTCCCAGCCAATGTGAGACAATGTTTAAGGTTGCATTTCTCTGTGGAGAATTACCCCAGCTGTCGAACACTACATCAGTAGTTGTCTCCCTTCCCACCTTATCGAGGTAGTCATGGATCAGCTGAAGTGGAAATCCTTCGCTTTCCTTCCTATGCATATCTTGTATCAGTAACTGGAGTAAAACACTGAACCTCTTTATTACTGGGGAGAGTTCTAAAGTCTGTAAATCTGTCTGCATCACTTGAGCAAGGTACTGAAGTAGACTTTCCAGAACTTTAACACATCCTTTCATCACACTTGTTAAAGATAGATTAGCTTGAGGAAGTTTTTTCTTGTCTTTCAGAGAGAATTTCTTGTGAGATTTGTTTCTGTTGTTTGTACAGTTTATACAGTTTGGTGTAAGAACTGCGAACATTTCCATATTGATGTCTGTTTGAGGAGCAGCATTTCTATGTATAATAGCTTTAGATTTGGGGGTCCGTAGACTCATTTTTGGGCCAGAAACATTTTCCAGACTGTCATTAACTAAGGAGACAAATTGATCTGTTTGAATGCCCACAGAATTCTTTGACACACTTCTTGGTACCGTGTCAATTTGTGTAGCCTTACTACAGCAGAGAGGCTTGTCAATCATACTTTCCAGTCTAGATGCCAAGCAAATTCCCCAGGAGATCTCACCATTTTCTTTCACAATGTACTGAAATGATGGACAGTCCAATGAGCCACAGGAGTGACAGAGTTGACCGGTATCACCTACACAAGAAACGTCCAGATGTTCTGGTGTACTGTCTGAAGGGCAGGCCTGGGAATAACCAGCCTTACTAACCTTTTCCACTGTGATATCTTCAGGTATGTCTTTGTCATTCACTGAATTATCCTGATAAAAAATTCCATTGATTTTTCTTTGTTGGTCTTTTGAATTGTTGGAGGTTATGGTTTCTGGTCTTGACTCAAAATTATCAGAACTATTTCTCTCTTGTTTGATAAGCTCTACAACAATCTCTCCTCCAGTCAAGGGAAACAACTCCTGACCCTTATTGTTTTCATCTTTGCATGGTTCAAAAGGCTTTTTCTTCTCATGTGCACCTTTTGTAAAATTACTTTGAAAAACATCCAGGGTCACCTCAAGACTCTCAGGAAGGTTATCATCATAGTATCTACAAAGCCACATATCCTGCAATAAAAACATATATAATTTTTACCTTTTATCAAATAAGTACACAATTATCTAATTATTGCAATCTGATGATATATACCAGGGCTTTTTCTAGGGGCTTTTTGGGGCCGATAATGGGCCCCATTCCCAATGGAAATCATTTCAAATTTATGCTAAATTCCCTAAAAATACAGTTTACTCATGGAAATCTCCATCCCAATTTGCTAATTTCTTTCCCAAAATAAGATAAAAAGGCCTCTTTCCAATTATAAAGTGAAGAAAAGCCCTGTATACTGTTACAGTGTATAATGTCATCTATCAATGGAACTTCCAGTTGCAGTTTAAACATGATAACCTTTATTTATTTAATGTGAGCTGTATATTATGGAGCCTATAATGAAGTTAAAGATTTCTCAAGTAGATTATTTATCACCTACAATTTGAGTTGCTGGGAGGAATCAAATTTGTCTGTTTAAGTAAATAACCTTTTCATTCTATGGTATAACCTAGCAGAGGTTGAGCTTGACCAGTTCAAGAGAATTTGAGTTATCAGTTATAACACTAAAAGGTCTGACACTGTTAACTGCTGTTGACCTTATCATACATATATACAGTGCTCCAGATAATGTTTGGAGGGGTGGGTAATTGTACTCACACTTTTGAAGGAGAGGGGGTACAACTCTGACTTTAGTACAAACCCAAAGCTTTAGCAAGTTATTTTGATAAAAGTTATATGGTTGTAGTATCACGAAATCATGATAAGCTACTGCAGTAGCAATTGTGCAAATATCTCTGAAATAAGAGAACAGTCAATGTAAACTGGAATTCATATGGTTTTACTCAATTTCTCCTGATTTTATTTTTGGATTGATGTATCATCGATAAGCACTTTTTCTAGTTGAGCAATTACAAATATTGTAGGGGTAATATGTACAAATTGTTTAGGGGTAATTGACAGGTTTTCAATGGGTATTTAACCCAGGCCAGGTACGCATCTTAACTGGAGCACTGTTACACATGTCATCTGAATGAAGAACAAGAGGCCCATGGGCCTGAAAGGTCACCTGAGTTTGTTTAGAATGAAACAAAGACATATAAACACTAATATACTGGCCCTTGAAATATCGAAGTCGGTCAGTGATTTCATAAATTTGACTTTTTAATCTATGAAGAGTATTTGCTTCCATCAAACCTGTGAAATCAGAAGAATTTTTGAAATTTTAAGTAATTTTGACCCTGTATGGCTCCGTCCCCCAGAGGCTTAGCGAGGACTGATATGGATGTTAAAATAAAATATCTAAGGCTAATAATTCTAATCAAGTTTGAATCATTTGCTATGAAAACTGAGCAATTATGTTCATAAATGTGTTTTTCATATATAAACTAAAATAAACTTGACCCGCTTTCCAGTGGGAAACATGAGACCCAAGGGTCAAATAATTCACAATTTTCATAAAACACCTTAAAACCTTTCCATCTATAAAGAGTATTTGATTCTACCATTTCCAGAATTTAATAGAAGATTTTTGAAGTTTTAGCCTATTTGCCCCTTTTGGCCCCTCCCACAGCTCCCTGGGGGTTGGGGACCGTATAATTCACAATTTTGATTCACAACGACGACCGACAAAAGGTGATTAGAATAGGTCACATGAGACTTCATCTCAGGTGACCTAAAAATGTATAAGTCTCCTCATAAAATCAACCATGGTTCAAAGTGAGGTACATAGACCACCAACTTGGTTAGAATGACATTTTTGACCTTTGACTTTTGACGTTATATTGCACTGTACACCCTCTATGGGTTATTTTCATAACCATTTATTCCTGTATTTCATTTTATAACAATAAAGACTTTTACCAGCAATATGCCTAGCAACTGATAATTTCAATACAAAAATGCAGCTAGCCTGTAGTTATATATTTGTGCCAAGTAAAGAAAATAATTATATATTAGATCACCTTGAGTTTTGACAGGCAATCTCTCTGTACCGATTTTTCTTGGTATTCAAATATGACTTGGAATACTCCACGGATGTTATAGAACCAGACTGTTGTGCTGTGGCTCACTCCATTCACTCGGAAATCTGTGAAAAATACAGAACATGTTGAGATAAAATATTCTACAGCCTATAATGTATTTAAAAAGGAGTTAAGACCACTTTGACTTTTAAAAAGTTTTAAATAGGTCTCTTTTACCGTGTAGTTGGTATACATATGGTTATTAGGGTCAGGCATTAGAGCCAATGGTTTATCACACTGGAGACTTAATAGGAAATGAGGAATTGCAATTCTTATTGAACATAATTGTTTCTTGTCTGTTTATTGACAATGCAATTGTTATGAAATATGAATACCTCTAACCTTTTAATAACAGTTTTGTTGCCATCCCATCTTTGGAATACCGTGCATGGATCCTGGTGAAATTTTTTTGCATTTGTGAGCAGCGGCATAAAACATCGCTTGCCAGAAACAGTGGCACTCCTTGTGACTGAAAGTGCAAAGAAAACAAAACATTAATTTGCTTAATGGAATTAATTCATGTACCATGTGATAACTGATAATGTTTGTTTCTATTGGTGATGGAACAAGTTTAAAAGATGATAATCCCCGCTGACGTCATTTCAGCGGGAATGTTACAAAGAATTACATTTCATCACCACTGGAGATGCTAATCCCGCTCAAACAATATCAGGCATGTATATCAGTCTCATTCTTTTTATACGAAAAAGGAAGGCAATGACGGAAGGCAGTGTAATTACTAATAAAGTCTTAATTCATCTAGAACCACATCCCTGATACTCCAGGGGTTCCGATCACTTAAAATCTCTATACCCCTGGACTGTCTCATAGTAAAACTGAAGGCAGCTCAGGGGAAAAGATCTGAAAGGTAGAACGAAGCCCATTTTTAAAGTCACACAGTCAGCCACAGTGTACCGTTATACGGCTCTTTTGATGTACATCAAAGGACTAAATTACCTGTTCTGTTCTGTTACCTCCAGTTTTTCTATGAAATAGTACAGGGGTGTAGATATCATAAGTGATCGGAACCCCTGGAGTATCAAGGATAGTTTTTTTCCCCTAAAGCAATACATGTAGTATTGCAAAAGTTAGAATTGTAGGTGATTGTCCCCCCTACTGACATGGAAGGGTGAGGCTAGCTATGTAAGGCAATATTGAGGAGTTTTGACTGATGACAACTTGTCAGTGTTGAATTTTGTAAGTATTATTCTGGACTGTTGTGATTTCATGTTTATTTAGTAATGGCAGATAAGCTTTGTATCGTCCAATTTGAGCTTTTTTGTGATATATGTGTGTTGAATGTATTAATGTAACACGCTTCTCAGCATTGTATTTTCGTGTAGCAGATTTTAAATTATTGTACATAGTGATAAGGTCGCCTTCTAGCTTAACGCTAGGCAGAATTTCCCTTTAGCTCAGTCATCAGTAGAGCGGTGGATCAGTAAGTCTGGGGTTGCGGGTTCGAGCCCGAATGGCGGCACACTACTCTTGGCCTGTTACATTCAGTGCCATCAAGCGAAAGCTATACGAGATTGAAAGGCTTCATTGGAGAGATAACCAGGGTTGGTTTGTGTTCAGGGGCAAACACATTTGAAAGGGGGGAGTAGTGTAGAAGGTTTTAATTGTACATAGTGTTATGGTCGCCTTCTAGCTTTGCGCTAGGGGGAATTTCCCTTTAGCTCAATCAGTAGAGTGGCTGACCCGTAAGTCTGGGTTCGAGGGGTTCCAGCCCGGCCGGCTGCACACTACTCATGCCCTGTAACATTAGCAAATTGTGTGATCTGGTTTATGTGGTACCTAGAGACATACATCCGATACGGAAGATTATCACCAGGAAAGATGCAAAAGAAGGAGCTGAATATAGAGGCCTTAGCCTGTGTTCAGAAATCATCCTAAGGTATCCAAAGGTATATTCCAGTTAACGTGCTAAATGATATTTATTTCATAAACGTTATAAAAATATTTAACATGTTAAACGTTACGGAATTAGCAATGCATTTACTCCTTAAATGTTATCATGTATTGAAATGCAGGCAGTTTTAACGGTAAACCAAAGATTTATAAGTGAGAGGGATTTTTCATTGTCTCTTTACACTACTAAACAACAAGTGAGATGTCTAAGAACCGGAAATAGAAGCCATTATTCTCAACAAATATTTTAAAGTGTTAAAATATCTGGTTTTCGACATGAACAGCCTTTCATAATGGTGATTGCTAGATATGTTTCGAGTCTCACTCTGAAATTTCTTCAGTAGACCCTGAAATAAACAGGTTGGGCACAACCCTGCATATGGGTAACAGTTACCCATTTGAGTAACTGTTACCTGTTTGCAGTAATCAATTAGTTACCCAATTGAGTAATTATGTGAAAAGAAAACGCATAAAGTTGTTTTAAAAATTATTCTCAAAAAAGAGTGTCATAATTTTTAGAATGCCTTACAACTGATCTTAGACTCTATGGGGTGAAATATCAAATTCTGTTGTCTAACTTTGTTGTAAGATGACAATTTAGGTGCTCTCAATTGACTTCAGTGTATAGCTATCAGGGAAATTCAGTGCAAATGTCATGGTTGAATGAGTTTTACATGCGTTCTATTTTTAGCACCATAGTAAGCAATGGAGGTGGTTTATTTTTTGACTTTTACCAAAATTGAGACAATGAAGTTTGTCCTATTTTGAATAGCGTAGCTCTCTGCGTGGCCGAAGGACACGTAGAGCGAAGCTTTACTAACCATAACACGTGTGTGAGCACATAGAATCCAATACATTCCAGTACCCCTTAGACTTTGAAATCGTATCCCGTGGGAAAAGTCTCGCGCCTCCATGCAGGCAGCCATGTTTTAATTCTCGTTATCAGCACGACGATATTTGAAATTTTCTGTCCTAAACAAAATGTGTCATCGGGATATGCTTTAAAATTACTGTAAGTAGTTTTAATTTACACATATACAAGAACAACGCAAAAAATGTAATAATCCAATATATTGTGTAAACTCTCAACCGCACCATCAGCAGTGACGTCACAAAACCTGACGCCAAAGATGACGGCATAGATCCACACGTATGTTTGATAACATATGGCATATTGCCAAATTTTCTAAGCATCTGATATAAACAAGATTGAAGTATGGAGAGAAAAATATCTCCACTAGCGATGTGTGCTAGTATGGGAACCACTGCAGTTGGATTATTTCTGTAATAGACCCTTACAAGAGGTAGGTCAACCTGACTTGATTTTCCAGAACAAAGTTTAGAAGGCTCGAGTAGGGATTCCGACGAGAGACATCTATCAGACGTCCGAATATAAAAGAGTCTAGAGGAGGAATCTCAATAGGGATCATGGATCTTTATGCTTACACACATGTTATGGTTAGTAGAGCTTAGCTGCGCTCTTATTACACCATTTTTTTTATAAAAAAGTTTAAAACAACTTCATGCATTTTTCTTACAGAAAATTCCTCATTATGGTAACTCATTGATTACTCAAACAGGTAACTGTTACTCAAATGGGTAACTGTTACCCATATGCAGGGTTGTGCCCAACCTGATAAAGCCACACCATATGACCATGACACCGACACGTTTCTTGGATCTCATACTTTGAATAACGATATGAAGTACAACAGAAGTACATATCAATACCTCTTCAAGTGTTTCAGGGGCTTTGATGAACTTCTTATCTCGAAGCACGAGAAACCTTATTGATCTGCCACCAAGACATATTGACGATAACTTGACGGTAGCAGACGGTTGCTGTCTCTTTTCCGCCATATTTAAACAACATGATTTACTCCGAGTCTGTTGTCATAAAATTAAAAATGATAGACATATTATGGCACTTTTTGCTACAAATTAATCACAAAAAATATATCAAAATAATTCTGAGTCATATACAACATTTTACTTGGGAATAAATATTATTTTGATAATTATTAACCAATGAAATTTGTGATTTTTCTTTACCCCGGAGAACGTTTTGTCCACATCCGGCTTGAAGATGGCGGAGGATATGTTCGGCGATTCCTCTCTCTTTGACGAATTCGAAAAAGAGCGTGAGTCGTCAGGAAGCTTCATATTGTTTAAGGTCAATGAGGAAGGAGAAGAAGACAAAAGTAAAATTCTGTTTCGCATGGGTGATTCCGAAGAGAGTGAATCATCTTCTGATGACGATTCCGATGAAAGTGAAAATGAAAACGAAGTTGGTGATGCTGATCATGAGGAGACACGCGAGAAATCATCGATTCGTGACCAAGTTGACATTAATGATATTATCAATGGAGGAGGTTATCATGCTAAGAACAGTCAATCTCTCGATAGAAGCACCGAGCATAAGTTGACACACGAACGTATCCTATCACAACTGCAAAAATGCATCTTCATTTCAATTTACTAAAGGCCTATGCCATTATGTTACCCATTTGAGGAGATGTAGTTATGTGTTTCTGATTTGAGTAACAAACCCATTTGAGTAATCAGTTAGTTACCAAAATGCAGGATTCTGTGAAATGAAAACATATAATTTTGTTTTTAAAAATTGTTACCAACAAACGGCATCATATTTTTTAGAGTGCCTTACAACTGATCTAAGCTTCTATATGTTTCTGTGCATTACAGTGTTCAATCTATGATTATTTTTCGTGGGTCCTTTTCAATGGTTTTTGTAAAAACAATGGGTCCCACAGTGTTATAGATACCCATTCCCAGAAATTTCATGGGTCCTTTTAAAATTCTGTGAGTCCAGGACTCGGGATGTGCATGTAGATTGATTACTGCATTAACTATCAAATTATGTTGTTATGGTTGTGTAACAGGACAGGTGAACACATATCGCACGTGCATGTATCGGCCAGACATCCCAAATGCTCTACCTCTGGGCTACCTGGTCACTGACAATCGACCCAGTTCAATCCCGCTACAGTTGAATGAGTTTTACCTGTTTTCTATTTTTAGCCCCATACACTAGTAAGCAATGGAGGTGATTTAGTTTATGTCTTTTCCCAAAATAAAGACAATGAAGTTTGTCCTATTTTGATTAACTATGTTAGTTATTGTGCCATATAAAAAAGAATCACATCCTTTTTTGATAACAATTTTTAAAACAACTTCATGGATTTACCTTTCACAGAATTCCTCATTTGGGTAACTTAATAATTACTCAAATGGGTAACTGTTACCCATATACAGGGTTGTGCCCAACCTATTTTAATGGCAATTTGGGTACTGCTTATATTATCAGTGCACACATCATGTGACATGTGTGCTGTTGATTGCCATTTGGCACAGATGAAGATATTTAGCTTTTGCTTTAATTTTAAGATAGTCGGAGTGTAGATCAGACTGTTAATTATAAGCATTGTATGGGTTTTTCATTTGTAAAAATTAATTTGTTTCTTAATTTTAAGCTGTGACACTATAATACAGTATTTAATTTAATAAGGAAATACTTTTTAGAGAACCATTTTTTGCAATGGCATACTCTTTGACTTCAAATGATGCTTATCGTTGCCTATTTTGTCATTTAATTTTGATATTTGTTTTGGACATCAATTATGTTTCTTTAACAAGATATTTAGGCAATAAGTTTGAGAGATATGCAAGAATTATTGATTCCACAAGGTAAGGATGCATATCATGTTTTCTTGGATCTGTAATTAAAGTTATTCAACAGCTAAAATAGTTGTAAAGAAATTTCTTTCATTTCATTCCATTAAAACAACCCTTATTGATTAAGACTATAAAGAGTAAGTGTATGAAATAAACACACAGAATTATGATACAATGTTAAACGTTGTATGCCAGTGACATTTTTTGGGTTTTTCTTTAAGAAAGTTTACTGTAATTTCATGTATACTTTTCCAAATAAAAAAAAATCTCTGAATTATCCTGATTTCAGTTGAAAAAAATTACAGAATTTTAATTTCCCCATTCAGAAATACAAAGATTATGAAAACCAGTGCATGCAAAGTATACATATGCATTACAATTCGACATATGCATTTTAGCTCTTTTCTACATCATTCTAAATTTTTTGATGCCATTTTTGTTACAGATTTACTGCAGACAACAAAAGTCCTGCTTGTCAGATTATTTACCAAAACAATGACTTTTCAAGGTATGTCAGTCTCACACTGTTTACATCATCTTTTGATCATAAACATATCCAATAGATTTGATATAAAACATTATTTGCCTCTTCACGTGAAAAAAGAGTATAATTTAGTTAAATTTTGAGAAATCTAAAGAGTTATGAATTTTCTTTGCAAGAGTTATTTGTACATGATGTATTAAGCATATGAATCATTTGAACTGAATTGACTTATTCCTGATTATTACAGAAAGTATCGTACTTCTATAGAACAGTACATCATGCACCTGATCAACAGAGAAGAGCAAAGCAGAAGAGAAAGCCTGCCAGAACTAACACTAAAGGTTATATTAAGAAAAAAGATTAATCCACCAAAAATATTCCATTTTGTGCTCCATAAGGTTTATGAAATATTCACTTTTCAAGACACACATGTCTTTTATTAAAAAAAATGAATTTTACAGTAAAGTGGTTTCAGGATTGTAAAAATAATATCATTGCAGTACAAAAATACTCTGGATGATTTTAACATCATGAAGTCCTGCCAAATTTTAACAATATCTCAATATTGAATTTCGAAATAAATAAAATTTGTTGGACTTTGCCCATTATGTATTTATGTGGAATCAAACTTGGTTAATTGTTAAACAAAATAGTAAAATTCACTTTGATAATGAATGTTGTAGTTGATAGTAAATTTGAAGGCCTGGTTCAATCACTTCAATGAATTTCAATTGTGAATTTGAAGGCCCGTTCCAATGAATTTCAATAGTGAATTGAAGGTCTGGTCCAACGAATTTCAATAGTGAATTTGAAGGCCTGGTCCCATGAATTTCTAATTATCTCTTGAACATCCTTAGTTACAAAATTGTTTAATACTGTAGTTATATATTAGATGAAGAAAGTTAGCCATTGAGAGATGAAGTAAATAAATGTGGGTATAATCAAACTGTGATAATGTTCTGTTTGTTTCAGAGCTCAAATCTAACTTGCTTAGACTTGAACAGCAAGCTGAGTGGTAAACAACGAAACACAAAAATGTGGGCATCACATGCGGTATGATAAGAAATTTCTCATGTTTTCATTTAAAACCTGGATGCTAATTAGTGAAACAAATTATATTTTTATTTAAAACCTGGGTGTTAATTAGTGAAACAAATTAATTTGTCTGGGTTGTAATATGTATGAAGGATTGAATGTTAATCTGTTTTGTTAACAAAAACAACTTTTTATTTCTATTGTTCAACTTTGCAATTATAATTGTTCATAATGAATTTTGACAAAGTTTGGAAACAATTTTTATTGTCATAATTATATGCATATGACCTACCAATACATCATATTCCTTAAACAAAGCTATTTTATAGCGTACTCTGTTATTAGTCAAAACTTGTTATTCAATTATTCAAATGGAGACATGTTTGGAAAGTTTTCATTCTGTGACAGAATTAACTGTTTCATATTCAGGATGTTTACGTTGTTTCCATATTCTTTTTAAACATAGAATCGAATCTCAAAGCCCATGCCATTAATTTAATGATTCTTTTCATCCAATAGAATATAGAATCATATTTTCCGAAATTGGCACAATGACCAAAAATGTACTTGATGACCTGCCTATTACAAGCAATACTATATATTTTGCAAGGTGCCAGATCATTTAAACTCTATGAATAATTCACAATTACCACACATATAAAATTCCTCGGAAATAGATTTTGTTTACAAACTGGTAATATAGTACCCAAAAGCACTGTTCCAGATTTAACAAGTTTTCAGTTAGATGCGATGGTGGATCTTTTTCTTAACACTACCATTTTCAATATATATATCGATACATCAATATTTTCCTTTTGATATAACCATACAAAAAATTATATCAATGACATCTCTGATTTTATCTGAGAAGGACCTTATTTATAGAACACACAGCACAAACCCTGATATTATTTTGTTTAATATTGCCATTATTTATGTGATTAATTCTGTTGATTACAGATCATTGGAAGTAGCCAGTTCCATAGAGATTTTGTGATTGACTCCCTGGGATGGCCGCTGGTGTCTGGTAATCCTTCCCTCACGGACAGCTGGGAAGCACCCAAGTATCCTTGATAGTTTTTATGTGATTCTTTTCATTAAAAGTGTTCTTGCCATTGATCTGTTACACATAAACCATAGATTGATTTTGTTAGAGTAAAGTCTGATCATTTAATGACCATATATTGGTTATTTCAGCAGTCATATTTCAAATGTTAGGACTGCACCAAAAACCAAAATTACAGTGAAGCTTTAGTGCTTGAGAGAATTGCACTTGTTCTAATGGTTGCTTGAAATATTTCTAAATAACTGGAACTAGATAATTTGCTATTGATGATAAAATTGCTATTGATAATAACTCTTGGTTCTTCCGTTTACGATGTAGTAACAAAAAGTTTTACAAGCATAGATATGTTTGCATGCCTATCTAAATATGTGAGTCAATACAGGGTATTATATATATATCATATTTTATAAAGATTGGTTGGAAATATATACATGATATCAATATTACACAGAGTTCAAACCTCTCTGTGCACACATCAAAAATTATAGTCACTAATATTTTACAGAATACTGCTGTGTGATATTTTGAAATAGTTGGAACAGGTTAATGCATTGATGATGTCATTAACATAAAAGTTGATGCAGTGATGATGTCATTAACATAAAAGTTAATGCAGTGATGACGTCATTAACATAAAAGTTGATGCATTGATGATGTCATTAACATAAATGTTAATGCAGTGATGATGTCATTAACATAAAAGTTGATGCAGTGATGATGTCATTAACATAAAAGTTAATGCAGTGATGATGTCATTAACATAAAAGTTAATGCAGTGATCATTTCATTAATATAAAAGTTGATGCAGTGATGATGTCATTAACATAAAAGTTGATGCAGTGATGATGTCATTAACATAAAAGTTAATGCAGTGATCATGTCATTAACATAAAAGTTGATGCAGTGATGATGTCATTAACATAAAAGTTAATGCAGTGATGATGTCATTAACATAAAGTTAATGCATTGATGATGTCATTAACATAAAAGTTGATGCAGTGATGACGTCATTAACATAAAAGTTAATGCAGTGATGATGTCATTAACATAAAAGTTAATGCAGTGATGATGTCATTAACATAAAAGTTGATGCAGTGATGACGTCATTAACATAAAAGTTGATGCAGTGATGATGTCATTAACATAAAAGTTGATGCAGTGATGATGTCATTAACATAAAAGTTGATGCAGTGATCATGTGATAAACAATATATAGTTATATGGAGGTTTCCTATACAGGTAGATATGAACAGGTATACACTGACCCACTACCTTTGTCTGAGGAGGAGGAGGAGGACACCAGTAAACCACCAAGGTCAGGTTTTATATAAGTCTGAAAAGTTTGACCTCGTGATTGTCACAACCTTGCATATAGCTTTATATACAAATTATTGTCACTTATACATATTTTCTATAGACCTATAATCTAATACTTTTGCAGTTTTCTAAAGTTATGTGTGAAATATGTTGTATTGTAAGAAAGCTTCTGTATGACTTTGCTTTTGTCTCCTACAGTAAACAAAATGCCCGATTGTTTAATTATGATATACAAACGTGTAACCATGGTTAATACCAGCCTTAGTATATTGCTCAGTTACAGGGATCTCTTGATCATTTGAGCATCAGACTAGAAAGTCAGAGATTGTTGTATCATTCTCTGGTAGAGATAGTTGTTTAAAGTCATATTTAATACCAGGTTATCCTATGCTCTGTTACTTATTCATGATTAATATATTTTTCTTTCCAGACAAAAGCAGACATGTTTTAACTGCTGTGGTGAACATATGATAGCAGATTGTCCAGAACCCAAAGATTTCACTCGTATCCGAAAGAATCGAGATAAATTCCGCCAGGACAGTATGTCACAGAAACCTTCGTAAGAATCAATTATTTGTCTTAATAATGTTTAAAAGATTATGTACAATTTGTTCTTAACTATATTATAAATTAAATTACTTACAAATTATATGTTATTCTCACATTTATGCCACAAAATACTTGGCTGCCTTTACTAAATGTCATTTTAAATGATCCTTGCATTACATGGTATTCAGAAGTTATAAAGTGCATGATTAAATCATAAACAGGTCAATGTACATGTTGTGTTTAATACAAGCTACACATTCAGTATTAAATAAATCTAAAAACAACACTATCAGCCTTTGGTTTATGTCCTTGTTTTATTTTACAGGTCCAAACGATATCATCTGGACAAGTCTTTTGAATCAGAAAGTAACACATTTGTGCCTGGTGTTATAAGGTAAGCTATTCCGGTAATGATGGGAATTCACAACACCTGTTATATACATCATTGTAAGATAGTAGTGTGTTTATAATATAAACATTTATTATGATTATCACATTCACACAACTATACTCTTGTTAGGTCATCTGACCGTGTGTAAGACTATTTATACAAAAGCCTACTCCTCCTTAACCCTTGAGCGGATTACATCCATATTTGGTGTGAAACATCATTGGGGGAGGACAATCATATTTTATATAAATGAGCCTGGTCCGACCCCTAGGGGCTGAGGGGTGGGGCCCCAAAAGGGCAAATTTTCTTAATTTAAGCTTTAAAATCCTACTCCTCTTTCATCCTTGGATGGATTTCATCCATATTTGGTGTGAAACATCATTGGGGAAGGACAATCATATTTTATATAAATGAGCTTGGTCCGACCCCTAGGGGCTGAGGGATGGGACCCAAAAAAGGGCAAATTTTCTTAATTTTAGCTTTAAAATCCTACTCCTCCTTCATCCTTTAATGAATTTCATCTATATTTGGTGTGAAATATCATTGGGGACGGACAATCATATTTTATATAAATAAGCCAGGTCCGACCCCTAGGGGCTGAGGGGTGGGGCCCCAAAAGGGCAAATTTTCTTAATTTAAGCTTTAAAATCCTACTCCTCTTTCATCCTTTAATGGGTTTCATCCATATTTGGTGTGAAACATCATTGGGGAAGGACAATCATATTTTACATAAATGAGCCTGGTCCGACCCCTAGGAGCTGAGGGGTGGGGCCCCAAAAGGGCAAATTTTCTTAATTTAAGCTTTTAAATCCTACTCCTTTTTCATCCTTGGAAGGAATTCATCTATATTTGGTGTAAAATATCATTAGGGAAGGACAATCATATTTTATATAAATGAGCCTGGTCCGACCCATAGGGGCTGAGGGGTGGGGCCCCAAATGGGGAAATTTTCTTAATTTTAGCTTTAAAATCCTACTCATCCTTCATCCTTGAATGGATTTCATCCATATTTGGTGTGAAACATCATTGGGGAAGACAAATAATATTTTATATAAATGAGCCTGGTCCAACCCCTAGGGGCTGAGGGGTGGGGCCCCAAATGGGGAAATTTTCTTAATTTTAGCTTTAAAATCCTACTCCTCCTTCATCCTTGAATGGATTTCATCCATATTTGGTGTGAAACATCATTGGGGAAGGCAAATAATATTTTATATAAATAAGCCTGGTCCGACCCCTAGGGGCTGAGGGGTGGGGCCCCAAATGGGGAAATTTTCTTAATTTTAGCTTTAAAATCCTACTCCTCCTTCATCCTTGAATGGATTTCATCCATATTTGGTGTGAAACATCATTGGGGAAGGACAATCATATTTTATATAAATGAGCCTGGTCCGACCCCTAGGGGCTGAGGGGTGGGGCCCCAAAAGGGCAAATTTTCTTAATTTAAGATTTTAAATCCTACTCCTCCTTCATCCTTAGATGGATTTCATCCATGTTTGGTGTGGAACATCATTGGGGAAGGACAATCATATTTTATATAAATGAGCCTGGTCCGACCCTGGGGCTGAGGGGTGGAGCCCCAAAAGGCAAATTTTCTTAATTTTAGCTTTTAAATCATACTCTTCCTTCATCCTTGAATGCATTTCATCTATATTTGGTGTAAAATATCATTGGGGAAGGACAATCATACTTTATATCAATGAGATAGGTCTGACCCCTAGAGGTAGAGGGGCAGGGCCCCAAAAGGGGAAATTTTCTTAATTTAAGCTTTTAAATCCTACTCCTCCTTCATCGTTGGATGAATTTCATCCATATTTGGTGTGAAACATTATTGGGGAAGAACAATCATATTTTATAAAAATGAGTCTGGTCCGACCCCTAGGGGCTGAGGGGTGGGGCCCCAAAAGGGCAAATTTTCTTAATTTTAGCTGGCCCACTTCCTGTTTTCAGGTTTCGGTCTCTGTTCTCAATGAAAATTAGTCTATAGGGGTTTAAATTGATGCCGAACAACATGCAAACATTTTCGTAAAGATTTTGGTATTCCAAGATGGCCGCTGACCCACTTCCTGTTTTCAGGTTTCAGTCTCCGATCTCAAGGAGACTATAGGGGTTTTAATTGATTCAGAAGGGGGAACTTCAGGTGAGGACAAACATATTTTATAAAGGACCGAGCTAAGACCCTTGGGGATAGTACGGCGGATGTCCAAAATGGAAGCTTTGCTGAAATTTGGCTTTAAAATCTAACTCCTCCTTATATTAATCCATGAATGGGTTACAACCATATATGGATGAAGGGCTAATAAGTTTGTTCAACAAATGACATTTACCTATTTCAGAAACTTACATATTCAACTAAGGAGTTCCTTGTATTGTTTATATTAATCTTTAACCAATACTTTATACTGTGACTTTGTTGTTTTGTGCAATGAGTCAGATGACCGTTAAGGCCCATGGGCCTCTTGTATTAGCTGTATAATCCTATATTACAGTGAACCTGATGGACACCATAGGAATCCGCTCCTGTTACCTGCCCTCCTATATCTATACCTGGTGATATATAATTACCTCCCCTTGTTTATAATTACGTCCCCTTTGTTACATTACAGTGAAGACCTGATGGACGCCCTGGGGATCGGCTCCCGTAGCTGCCCTCCTATATCTATACCTGGTGATAAATAATTACCTCCCCTTTGTTACAATACAGTGAAGGCCTGATGGACGCCTTGGGGATCAGCTACCATTACCTGGCCTCCTATATATATACCCGGTGATATATAATTACCTCCCCTTGTTTATAATTACCTCCCCTTTGTTACATTATAGTGAAGGCCTGATGGACGCCTTGGGGATCAGCTACCATTACCTGGCCTCCTATATATATACCCGGTGATATATAATTACCTCCCCTTGTTTATAATTACCTCCCCTTTGTTACATTACAGTGAAGGCCTGATGGACGCCCTGGGGATCAGCTCCCGTTACCTGCCCTCCTATATTTATAAAATGAGGGTACTAGGGTATCCCCCAGGCTGGTTGGAGGAGGCCAAAGTACAGAGCTCAGGGCTGATCTTGTTTGATGGTGAAGGAAACGGTTAGTTTGTTTTGTGTCTTAAATATCATAAAGATTTCTGTGAATTTTGATGTCTTATGTCACTATCAGACACACACCAGGTAGCGATAACATACACATATAATTTGCAACAATGTAGAATGTACGACTGTTGGTTATTGGAATTGTATTGTAATAGATAAATATTGCTTTGTGTACCTGCAGAGGTCACCTATTGTTATAGTAAATAATCAGTGAGTTTATTTGATCAATTCAGAGGTGGATGTGAATGGGGACAGTATGGAAGACGGTGAAGTCAGCGACTCTGTACCCAACAAGGGTAAGGCATAACTTTTAATTTATATCATTATAGTAAAACTCTTTATATTCTAAAACACATTCCTCACGTAAAAAGGATATATTTGTTAACAGTTATTGAACGTTTATCATTATAGATTAATTGTGACAATTCAATACTGACTCTTATCTTCATCATATCAGTATACACTGTGTAAACTAGAATATATTGTCAGAGTATATATAATTACACCAGACATAAAACTCCTGAGAATCTTCCACAATATCTTTGTACCACTCTAAGTATAACACCGAAAGAAGAAATAGCTCTTGGGTTAATTTGACATGTCAATGTTCCAGGTCAGATAGACCCTGAGAAGATCATCGCCTACCCTGGTTTTACAGTACCTGTACCTCCAGACACCATTGATGTGAGTTGGTATCAGCTTTTAGCTGTACAGTATGGGTTACCTCCCTTGCAGTTGTATAAATTAGACCAGGTGTTCTTGATTGTTGATATGGTTTGGTTTCTTTGGTATAAAGTCCTATTACCAGCCAGTATTGTTTAAAGACTTGCATGACAGATTTAGGAGGTTAAGGAGAGCCGGTGAACTTGTAATTATTTTGTAAATGTATTAAAAACACAATAAAGACATGAGAAAATCAGAAAAATTTCAGGTTTAATGTTGAACATGTCTAACTGTCTAAAGTGTTCTGTAGTGTATGTGACTTAAAGTAACCCCATGGACATATCATGTACACATATTTATATTTAATACAATAAATGAGATCAAAGTCATTAATAAAAATTCTTACGTGGACCTGATATATCTTAACTAGTTAGACTACAGAATGGCCAAGAAGATATTTTTTGTAGAAATAATTAATTGCAGTTTTGATTAAAATTACAGGAATATGAAGAGCTTGGAGCACCACCCCTACAGGAACATCAACTTAAGAGTACACTGACTGCCCAACTATCAGGCATGGTAGGTTGTTATTCAGAATATCAAAATTAGGTTTTACATGTAGGTGACAGCTATAACTCAGTGGGAGATATTAAAACATTTATGGGAACTCTCATACTCAACAGTTCTTCAATACTTTAAATCAATCCAAATACAGTACCGTAAATTTGGATATTTTGGCGTCAGGAAAAAAAGAACAGAAGAAAGACTCGCACAGGTAACATTATTTACAAATGTATCTTGTTGACAGCACATACCTTAAATGTATGTTTATGTAATGTGACTGCGCAATTTACCAGAGAGTATGTGTTCACATACTATACCTAATAATTGTCATGTAAATGTATTGATCATTAGATACAAACAAGTAAATATACAAATTTTGGTGTGTTAAAGTTTGGCGCTTTCATGCCAAACGCCAAATAAGCCAAAATATTACCACATTCAAAATATCCCAATTTACAGTATATACCCTCTAACTGGAACCTGCAGTCCTCGAATATCCCCCATTCGTCGACTCATCGCATGTTCCAACCATGTCCCTATATGTTTCATGTAACAAAACTCTGGGTAGCTCGAACAGCTTTTCGTCGAATACCCCCTATTCTTTGAATATACATGTAAATGTATCCCTGTTTCATCAAATACATAGTATTAAACCATGTATTCCTGAAACAGGTGTTTGGCTCTTGAAATTTTCAAACTCTCATTTCTTTGTAATACATATTTTAGGTCAACTGAGAGAGAGTGTCAAGTTACCTATTCTAATCGCCTTTTGTCTGTTGGCGTCTGTCGTGTGTTGTATTGCGATAAACAATGTACTTAACAAAATTACTTTGAGCATTTTATTATGATATTTGTACAGAAAAGGAAAATGGAGGAGGCAGAGGAGGAGACTCAGAAAAAGAGAAGAAAAAAGGAACGAGCAAACCTAGAGGAGATGGACCTATCTGATGGAGAGGATGGTAAATATTGGCAGATAGGATTGTTAGGATGATCTTTAAATGGTGTAGATGGATATTGCTGTACAATTAAGATTGTATTAATTATATATAGTTGTGTCAGTGGGAGGGGATGGTAATCATGGCAAGATAAAATTCAATGGTTTTGTATCTCTGCTTCTCCACATTCACCAGGAGGTTTTATATAGCTTATTTGAAAATTCAATGTAGGTTCATATTTTTATCCCACCATCATCAGATAGTTGGCTATTCAAATCGCTTTTCTCCCATGGTCCGTTGTCCGTCCTTCCCTTAACATTTCTTGTTACCGCTATTTCTCAGAGTGTACTTAAGGGATAGGGCCCTAGTTGTGCATATTGCATTTTGGGACTGATTGGTTAACAACAAGATGGCTGCCAGGCAGCCATCTTGGATTTTGATGTTAAGTTTGTTACCGCTCTTTCCCAGAAAGTACTGAAGGGATTGTTCTCAAATTTCAGGTGTAGGTTTCCCTAGGGCTCTGGTTGTGCATATTGTATTTTGGGACAGATTGGTCAACAAGATGGCCGCCAGACAGCTATCTTGGATTTTGATAGTTAGTTTGTTACCGCTATTTCTCAGAAAGTACTGAAGGGATCTTTCTCAAATTTCATATGTAGCTTCCCAAGGCCCCTGGTTGTACATTTTGCATTATGGGACCGTTTTGGTCAACAATATGACTGCCAGGCAGCCATTTTGGACTTTGGTAGGTAAAGTTTGTTACTGCTATATCTCAGAAATTACTGAGGGGATCTGTCTCAAATTCCATACGTAGGTTCCCCTTTGACCCTAGTTGTGCACATTGCATTTCAGATGGCCAATAGGCCACCATCTTGGATTTTGATAGTTGAAGTTTGAAAAGCAGAGAAAAGATCTCTCTGTCATACTCATATATAGAAATTACTATAAATGTATATAGCAACTGCACATCATTTAATACATTAAAAAGTTATGCATAATTTGTATTTGAAGACAAAACTTTCATATAATTATATGACATAATTCAATCCACCTTTTTAACAGCCTTGTGTACAACAGCTGTCGCTCCACGCCCTAGTATATCTTCTGTGTTCCAATAATAATGCTCCGAGGATTTCCAAGTACTTTTGGGGCCATAGGCCATCTGTCAGACATAGATCATTCTTTGGTGGGCGCCAAGATCTCTATGGGATCTATTGTTTCCTGGTGATTTAAGTCAAAATTCACAATGAAAAATTATCCTGTCTCTAGAGACTAGTTTATATACTCAGCATTTACACATGAAGATGTCTTAGTTTATAGTTCTCTTTGTGGTAATATACATTTTTATATCATATTTTTGCTGGGTTTTTTTCAGTTAAAAACCAGTCAATGGACAGTGATTGTTTCGTTCCACCGTTACCATTAGATACACCGCCCTCCAAGCCTCCACCTCCTAATAGTACACCTCCCGTCACCCCAGATACAGTGAAGCCTAAACGGTTACCCCTCGCTGGGGAACCACCTCTGCCCCTCAACACACCTCCAGGAAAACCCCCTATCCCCAAGGAAACACCACCCCCAACTCCCGAAGGAGTAGCATTGGTCAAACAGGGGTCGGAGGAGCGGAATTCACCATCACTTGAAGATCTGGAGACACAGTATCAGCTACTTCAGGAGAAGTTGTATGAAGCAGACGGCGACAAGGACGCAGAGTTACAGGTTATGGACAGTTGTGGACCAGATGATGATGGTCCCACTGCTTCTAAAGATCAACTCTCAAAAGCAAGTTCTGTCGAGTCTGGAAGCAGCAGTCAGGATTTCTCTCAGAGTCGCATGTCTAGGATGAGTTCGGCAACATCCATTACCTCTTTTGGTGAACTGGGGAGAGGGAGTCCGTCTTCCTCCTGTCCTGGTACCCCAGAAATCGGACAAGGAACTGACTTAACAGAACTTAATTTCACATTTAAATCCACAACTGGATCCATTTCTCGGGACTTTGGTACACCTATACAAAATAGACAGGGTGTGGCCACTGGTCTGCCCGATGCAGACAAATTTGGGGAAGGAATAATGGATCATATTCCATATGAAAATCTCCCAGAGGCTACTGGTACCTTTGAGAAAATGCGTGGACTTATTGGCAGAATTCGTACTAAAGTTAGCCTCCGGAAGAAGAAGTCCTGACCATAAGAGTGATTTGTATATCTAGCCTTAATCATGTATCACTCCTCATCCCCATCACAGATCATGATGTTACTGATTAGCTTGTTATGAACAGGATTGTCAGATTTATGTAGGATTGACACTAAATCAAGTGAATGTTAATGTCATCTAAATAGTTATATTGCAATGGAAAGCTTTCCTGTTTAACCAAAAACGGAAGCATCATTAACCTTTTCATATTTCCCATTTTGTATTTTATTGTCCAAACTGTTCAGCAACTGCAGCATTACATGTTGACGAGAAGCCCTGGTAGAACCTGATTTTTGGTCTATAGTTTTGATTACCGGTACTTGTGGAGAAGTTTACACAAGTGAATAACCATGATGTAAGTAGAAGTCACAAAGGCCTAATTGACTCTAAATATGATTCAACTTAATTAAAACTTATTCTCAATAACCAAGAGGGTCGTAGAACATAGGAGATTTTGAGTGCTGTTTTAATTTAAGGGCTATCGAATGTGTTCAAATAAATAAATAAACATGATCGTATTGAAGCTAATCAAACCAGGAGGACAAAGGAGCATTGATTGGGGCCTGTAGCATACAGAGATGTTAATTAGATCAACTCCTCCTCAAATTAGAACTGATATTGTAGGAAAAATATTTAGACAAAAAAGAAAACCCTCTCATTAACCAGGAGACCCAAACACAGGAGAGTAAACCTGCTGTATATGTTTTACTTTTTACTGTACGACATAAATATGGATACCAGGTAAGTGAGGGAGCATATGGGACCCATTATAGTTCTTACATGGAATACTGCAAAATGTAAATATTTGAATCATCAGAAGGTAATTTATTCTGGTTGTAAGTTTCTTGACTGACTAAGTAGTTATATGTTTTCGATATTTTCCTGTACTTGGTGAAAAGGTGGAGATCTATATTTGTCATAAATTTGCTCTGAAAACCAAAAAATGTATTCCTCAAAAGGAACCCGAAAAATTTAATTCCCTGTGACCACACCCTGATGCATCTATATTGAAAATAGTTAAATTATATAATTATAACAGGATATATTACATGTATAACAAACAGCTAAGTGGCGGTAATAAGTAGTGAAGCATTAATCTGAAGTTCACCAAGGTGCTCCAATGCTGATCTGTAGTCAACTTGTTTGTGATACCACTTATACAAACTCCCTAGGTATATTGTTGTGACTGTAAAACTTGAGTCTCTTTTACTGAATATAAATTAATGCAATGAAAAAGATGGAGATATTTGATATAAACATTGAAACAGAATGGGTAAAGATTGTTGCCTTATATACATAGCACGTATATCGTAGCTAGAAAATTATTTTGCAAGACTAGTATAAGTGGATAGATTTGGCATTGTAATTCATATTCGTTTCTCATTTTCATCCACATGATCAGGAACCTTTGGCAGCTTACAGATCAATGGGGTGTGAATTCATTTGTAACGGAAGTTCAGTTGTTGCTATTCAATTCATAATACATGTTTTCCAGCAAAATATTTCATTACTTATTATTATGATTATGAATATGAATATCCACAGAAAAGCAGCATTGTTTAATTTGTTTAAGATATGACAGCTGGATTTTGATCTTAACATTACCCGAAATAATTTCCAGGATTTTGGAATTAAAAAACCCAAACTGTATTAATTAATAAATAATCTCTTAATGTTATTCCCTGTGAAGTTCCTATTTCTGCTTTAGAAGTTAACGTATATTGGACGACTTTTAGCATGGTTTCCACTCGCCAAGTCTTACCAGACTTTTTACGTCCCCAATGTCAAGCGTCCACCATGAAATTGGGGGACCACATCACATTATCCGCACAGGGACCTGGCACGAAATTTTTTAACCAACAGTATACATATATATATTATATATATACTGTTAGGTAAAAATTTTCTTGCCAGATCCCTGTTGTCTATAGTGCTGTGTTACGTCGTACACAGGTTTACGACGCCGCAAAAAAAAAAAAAAAAAAATACTTTGCGCGCGTCGTAAACCTGCGCGTCGTACAGTGTCCCGATATTATAGAGACGACGGGGATGTTTTACGACTTACAGATAGTACTGGTTTACAGGTATAAAATTAGTATAAGTAAGAACATGTTATAATATAGATGACCATTCTGTGTGATATTTAGATTTGTATATCTTTGTCTCATTATTGTGAAAACAATCTGAAGTTGTAATAATTTATGTGTAGTTTGATGTCCTTCCAATCTATAATGGTTTGGCCATCGTATTCGTTTTCTTTGTACGGATACAGGATTTTATGATTTACGTGTTGGGCAACTTACAGTAATGGCAAATGTCTTCTTGAAAGACCTCCGTTGGAGCTCACCAATCGGGAATATATGATTATAAGATGTATAGATATATTGTGATGTTAATTTTGATATGATAATAGGAAGAATAAAAAAAAATTAAAAAAGAAGTGTACATAATGTTTGAATTTTATTTGTATTTTAAAGCATGGGGCTAGCACAATAAGAAACTTACAATTTTAAATTTTTAGAAAATCGAAATATATTACATACATGTACACTTGAATCTGTCGCAAACAGTAGTTTATATATTAAAAGTATCGAAGTCTGAAGTATCCTTGTTGAACTACATGGACACGACTGGAACTGGTAATAAAAATGATCTCGTGTCTAAAAAAACAATGGTTTAGAAAAATAATTTCGTGCAGAATGGTTATAATCAATAGTTCGGGACAACATAGTCAGAGATACTAAATTTAGTCGCCTATTACGATCATGCAACAGGGGCAGTTCAAAAAGTGTTCTCATTGCAAATCAAAATATCTTTTCACCTCAAATACACGAAATATGTTCCGTCCCAACAAATTACACACAACTTATTACATAATCATTCCTACATGTTTCTTGAATTCTTTCAAATAAAAGTAATCACCATTTTCTTAGAAAATTTGAAATACTGACATAATACCTGTAATATGTTTTAGTAAGTAAAGCAAACGGAAGATTTCCGGGTATATCACGTCGACATTGTTATTGTTAGGTGTGACTTGGCAATTTTGTGTCTGGGTAATTTATATTCTAAAAATACACTCTGGTGTATGGTATAGCCCGATTAAGCTGGCCATCTAAATTTAATAGCGTTACTATATAGAATTTTCCTATGCTGCGATATTACATAAGCACTATTTATAGACGGGAGCACGTCATGTGCACTTGACACAGTAGCATACTGAACGGTAAGTAGGACATGCTACACGCGAGAGATCGATAGATAACACAAACACTTGCTACACGTGTATAGTTAGTCAATACACAAATGTAAGATAGTGACACATAGATAACGTGGACTTTCTCCTCTGGTCTTTAATCAAATATTGTCATCATTATCAACTAAGAACTCAATTATTTCTACTTTGTTTAATGTTGCTTTTTCGATCCGTTGTGACTGCTGTGCATGTTCCATTTCTGGAAACAGAAAAAACCTAGACGAGAGGCTGGTGACACCCTTATATCCCTACGGCCCAATAGTCCGAAGGCCCAATAATCCGAAGGCCCTATAGTCCAAAAGCCCTTTAGTCCGAGGGCCCGTTAGTCCGAAAATTAGTAAATATTGCAAGTTATAGAGTTGTTATAATTAACGTATTCTGACGAAAACATTTTTCGGCACTGCTGATTTGACAATTTCTATGGACAGCAAGTTGTCATTTCTTCATGGAGCAATGCCAGGTCAAAATTACATCAAAATATTTTTTTTTTTTTTTATAAAAATAACATCTTACATTTTATAGGATATCTCACAAGCATACATTCTATGGATTCTCTTACAAACATACAAGCTTTAAAATGTCCGATTGTTAGCCTTTTGTACACTGTATTGCATTAGGATTAACATTGCTCCATGAATAAATGATTATATAATCAAATCTTACCGAAAAATGACTTGTGCTATACCTGTAAACGTCGTTATATTGTACAATATATACATGTATTTAACGACTTCCCCATTCTTTAAATTGTTTATTCTACCCATAATGAAATCTTTTGTATCGAAAATTTTAATAAACGTTTGTTTCATTTCCAGTACTGTTCGCATATAAATCCTAATTATATTATCTGTTTTCGGACTATCGGGCCTTCGGACTATTGGGCCTTCGGACTAACGGGCCTTAGGACTAATGGGCCTTCGGACGGACGGGCCTTCGGACTATTGGGCCTTCGGACTAACGGGCCTTAGGACTAACGGGCCTTCGGACGGACGGGCCTTAGGACTAATGGGCCTTCGGACGGACGGGCCTTAGGACTAATGGGCCTTCGGACTAACGGGCCTTAGGACTAATGGGCCTTCGGACGGACGGGCCTTCGGACTAACGGGCCTTAGGACTAATGGGCCTTCGGACGGACGGGCCTTCGGACTATTGGGCCGTAGGGATATAAGGCGGTCACCGTCCAGGTGCAACTACATAGGAATTGGCTATTTGAAGTTTAAAAAAATGATGTTGACATGGGTATTTTTTATTATTTGAAGATTCTTTTTATCATGTAAGCAATATAAATATGGTTTACTTCATTTTTGGACATGCATAAGTTGCATCATTTTCTCGGAATTCTGATGATATCTTCCTTATTCCTTTTTTACCTATCAAAAAGGAAAGAGGCGTGCTTTTCAAGATTGCAACATGCATTTTACAATCCTTTGAAGTTTGTGATAGTTCTTTGCCTTGTGTGACAGAGAACATACTCGATTAAATTCTCTAAATAAAATGTTTCACTGATAGGCCTATAAACTACTAAAAACTAATAAATAAATAACTCGCTATGTAAGCGTACGTGATGAACTGAACAAAACCAGTTTGGTTCAAGGACAAGGTTAACGCGGCTTGGGGTATCATTGAGTTATTATTAGTCCGACATTATGCTATGTCATGTTTTAAATCTATTATTAACAGGAAGTATTATAAACCAGTTATTGCCAATTCTGATTTTACGTCGTTTGTTTGTAATCAAAATGCACGTATAAAGAACGTTTGAGTCTATACGATTTATATAATTAACTCGCGTACATTTAATCTATCTCTCTCGAAAATGTTATCGCGTCAAAGTTCTCTTGAGAGATAAATTTAATTTAAAGATTCAAATAACTCAAATGGAAAATAAGTTACATGTATCAATTAATATTTATAAATTTGTTGGACGAATAACTAAAAACAGGAAAGAAAGAGAAAACAAATTATTTCAAATGCTAATTGTAATTTTAAAATACATTTGTAGTACATGTATAAAATGTATTATCAATGGACTGGGAAATATTTGGATACATCTCTTACTTAGGTTGTTCAATATAACACTGTCTGCAAGCAATACAATGTAAACCTATAAATCCTAGTTCTAAAGAAAAAAGAGGATCAGAAAAATCTTACTGGATTGCTTGATCGATAAGTATTTATCAAATATACCAGCTACTGAAATTGAGAAATTTTGATTTTGTGTAGTATTACAAATCTAGTCACATAATATATATTATATAATTCGTTCCAAATAACGCTGCGAAATATCGAAATATGAAAGAAGACCGCCGGTAATGTCATATAGAGGGAGCGAGAACGCAAATTCCACACAAAAAAAGCTTTAGAAAAAAAAACTCAGAAAAAAACCTTTTTTATGATACTTTATGTACGAGTTAACTCCCTTCTGAAAACGTTTGGTAAACGTTGGATAATACATTAAATTTATATGCAAATGATCTGCACCATTGTCATGTAATACATTTTCTATATATAATTGGAATAACTCATCTGGTTTGGTAGGGTGGGTTAGTGTACTTAGTACAGTTATAAAGAAAATAAAGACGTTGCTCCCGATCAGTCGAATACCAGAGTCCCACTGAGGAAGGCATTGTACAAAAGTACCGCTGCCATATAATCTGAAAAATCTCATGGGAAAACTAGTCTGGTGATAATTGTATTGTCACTGAAATAACTTTCCTGTAAATATTATTCAACTACTCTAAAAGGAAGCCAAAGGATGCCTTTCTAGAGTTGGTGAAAAAGTTGGTCCTGAAGATAAATGTGAGAATAACAGGACGTCTTTGATTATGTTTTTGTACATTTGCATAAGTCTAAACATGGAACAAAAGTCTTAAATGTTATTCATCTTTGTTTTATATTATATTTACCTGTCATATTGGGCAAAAAGTTGTATTCTAGCACAGTATTTGATATGGATGTAAGTATTCTCATCAGACCGATTTAACGTCAACAGCATTTGTTTGACTATGAATGTCATTTTAATGCCTCATTTACTCGCAGTCCTTTATGATCAAACCTGTTCATATCATGTACAAAAGAAGGTTTTAAAAAAGAAATACAAATTCATCTATTTAAAATTATTTTTATTTCAAGGGTTAATCAATTTTCTTTTTAAGTTTTAAAGTTTTTTCCCCTGATGCAAAATCTACGCTGGTAATATATTGTATTTGATATATACTACTATTTGTATAATAGTTTCACCAATGATAACGTTCAATAACATTGATGACATGACTCATCATGCCTTTACCACGAGTACCCGAGTACTCAGTATCTTTACGGACCATTGACAGGATGAAGTCATACGAACTATAAATAGACAATACAAACAATAACACTTAGGCATATGTCCACAGTCTCGGCTATATAGGTATAGCGCGTGTCGTTTTATAGAAATATGATATTCCGTCTCGGGACTCTCTAACCTTTATCTTTTGATAAATATTCCGACGGAAAATTACAAGGTCATGATCTTTCCATCGTCTGAAAAAGGTTACCGATTTAAATCAAGAATAGGGTGCCGTTAATGTTATGTTATCTCTAAACCTGTCTGAAATTAAATTGACTATTTGACCAATGTTTTAATAAAATAATAGTTGAAATAAATCTTAATACGAAATGAACCATGTAAAATTCAATTTGCTTGCATGATATTAAACCTGTAGACATAATAAAAAGACAAACTCAAATCAATTTGAAATCAGCTTGTTATTACGGATAAACTTCATAATCTTTATATACAGGTAAGGCGTAACACTGTCTGTAGCATGGAAATCAACAAAGCTACTTGATTATCGTATTGTTTCTCTCGTGATGTTCAATTAACGTTTCCCATTCCACTTCATTCCTATTTAAATTCCGTAAACTAATTTGCATAAAATCTAGACATAGAGCCAAGATAGGTATGTCATTCGTGTAAATAGTACAAAATGCTAGAAACGTGACTAAATAAGGACTATTAGTCTTCCTGAATGTTTCTGTTCCAAAGTCTCCTTCAATTTTGGTTTCTCCTCCTTTATAAGAGAAACAATAGGTTTTGTCTACTGGTTGTATTCTATTCTTGCTTAATGTTCAGTGTAGCGATCGGTGTAGTGGAGAGTGTTACCAGTATAATGTGATCGGCTTGGGTGTACTGCTCGATGTCTTGGACATTACACATAATCGGCATAGCGCTATAAAATAGGCTACAATCACAGGCGAACACTTACCACTATACAAGGGAGACCATATTCCAATGACTATAGCTACCACAACACTACAATTGTATTACAACATGTATATTATGTACTTATTACATGTATATAATGCACTTATTACATGTACATCATGTAGTTATTACAAGTATATTATGTACTTATTACATGTATATTATGTACTTATCACATGTATATTATGTACTTATCACATGGAAATTATGTACGTATTACATGTATATTATGTACGTATTACATGTATATCATGTACTTATTACATGTATATTATGCACTTATTGCATGTATATTATGTACTTATTACATGTATATTATGTAGTTGTTATATGTATATTATGTACTTATCACATGTATATTATGTACTTATCACATGTATATTATGTACTAATTACATGTATATTATGTACTAATCACATGTATATTATGTACTTATTACATGTATATCATGTACTAATTACATGTATATCATGTACTAATTACATGTATATTATGTACTAATTACATGTATATTATGCACTTATTACATGTATATCATGTACTTATTACATGTATATTATGTACTTATTACATGTATATTATGCACTTATTACATGTATATAATGTACGTATTACATGTATATCATGTACTTATTACATGTATATTATGCACTTATTACATGTATATCATGCACTTATTACATGTATATTATGTACTTATCACATGTATATCATGTACTAATTATATGTATATTATGTACTTATCACATGTATATCATGTACTTATTACATGTATATTATGTACTTATCACATGTATATCATGTACTTATTATATGTATATTATGTACTTATCACATGTATATCATGTACTTATTACATGTATATTATGTACTTATGACATGTATATCATGTACTAATTATATGTATATTATGTACTTATCACATGTATATTATGTACTTATCACATGTATATTATGTAGTTATTACATGTATATTATGTACTTATCACATGTATATTATATAGTTATTACATGTTTATTATGTACTTATTACATGTTTATTATGTACTTATTACATGTATATTATGTACTTATTACATGTATATTATGTAGTTATTACATGTATATTATGTACTTATCACATGACAAGTTACTTACTTTACACCATTACCACTCTGGAAGAGTTTGAGCTTCGAATTTTACTATAAGTTTAAAATTACAAAAAATAATTTAATTGCATTCCCGAAAAAAATTCCGTGGCACTATATTTTCTATTATGGAATGAAGTACGGATTGCGCATGCACCAAATGCAAAATAAATTATTTTGTATTATTTTTTGTGTTAATTAGACACATATTACATGATTAAACACCAATTATTGTTTAAAGTGATGAATATGCATTTATTGCTCTGTCGCGGTGAGCATCGTTTAACAAACACGCAAAAACGGAAATATAGGTAAATTAAACAAATATTTCATTAAATTAGTTCTTGAAGAAAATCTTACATCAAATTAAAGTGAAAATCGGAAGTCTCGTAGTATCGTCCATACGTTGGAACTCACTGCACGTAGTTACAAGTCAGAACTGACGTACAAGTTGTACATCTGCACGTAGTTACAGTCAGAATGAGTACAAGTTGTTCATCTGCACGTAGTTACAAGTTCGAAATGAGTACAAGGTTGTTCATCGTTACAATATTTGACTACATAAACTTACTCTAGGATTAACGATTATGGACATCACACTTCCCGGTGTATGATGTATTATTTTATTTATTATTATTGGGATTATATCTATTTTCTCTCATAGGTGTTATTAGGGTGACATTAAGTCTACGCATTATATTCTCTAGTTAACCACTCTGACCCAGGTTCTATTTGAAATAAATAATTCCAATTAATTATAGAGAAAATCACTTTACCATGTTATATGTATCTTTAATATATATGATAAAATATAATAATTGCGTGTAATTACATTTCTGCATGTTGTAACCTTCTCATAACGACACCATATTGTCTAATTGTTATTTTGACCCATGTGTTAACCTCTTTTGTAATTACTAATATCTATAATGTGTCGAGATCGATGTACATTAAATTATATTTGGCACATGTTGTTCCTCTCTTTCTATTCATATTTTTATTTTATTTTTCTCTCTGATAAGTCATGATCTGAATCGCCCCATCAAGTTAACTCATCTGAACTTACACTGGAGGAGTAATGGTATACACCTCTCATTAAAATATAGTTTTGAAAATATTAATCACCTATTCAGTTATGATCGTTGATAATTAGGATAAGTGTATTATTTAAAAAATAACCCACCAATTTGTTTGAATATCTTATTAATCCTTCTGTTATTATTTTGTAAAGTAGTGTCAATTTTCACAAGAATCACGTGTGATCATCGCTTGTGCACAATTGAATTACAACAACACAGATTAAGATCTGCATTTTTTTTCACCATCTCTTTTATCTCTCAATATAATTGCATTATTATTATAAAATAAAAGCCAAAATATAGAACATATGTGACGATTTAATCCCGGTATTATTAATCACTCTATTGATTATTCTGAATTATGTTCCAACTATATATGCAATTTTATTTATCAGCAGTATTAATTAAATTTAACATAAAAGAAACGAGGTTCAGAAATGATTTTATTATATATAACGTAATTTGTAGACTTGTTGACACTTGCTAGCTATATTACGAATGAATATTCAATGGTATTTCTAACTAGTGCTGTAAAATTATCAGTTGTCACTTTATTGATATTTTTATCTCTACACTAATTATCATATGAGAACGATATTTTAAATTTTTATCTACTTGCGCTCCTTGCTATGATGTTATAGGCAAAATGTTTTCATATAGTGGATAAGTTATATATTATTATAGATATACATATAGACATACACACATGTGAGAGTTATTAAGTACTATAAATAATATTAATATATTTCCATATTTTAATAATGTAGCGTATTAAACCGTGTAAAATATACATTGTGTATAAGTATCTAATAACATGTATACATTGTAATAAGTACATTAATTATTTATATTATTATTACATTAGTTTATACAAAAAGTTAATTTCCTTACCAACACACAACATTAAAAATAACAACCTATTTAACCTTAGTAATCACCATGACTAAAGACAAGTTAACACTAAAACCATAAAACTATCAATACGCTTCAAAAACATAAAAACCAGCTATCACATAAAACACACCCAACATAAGACACTAACTAAAAAAACTAACAAATAGATCAAGTTAAGTAAATACAGGGCATATATACATAAAGTAAATCTACTCACAAAAATAGTACAATTCAAAAAACTAAAAATCCCCCACGACCCCTAAACATTCTAAAAATACTCTCATATAAAAAAAAAGGAGAGATAACAACACCCAACGCTAATTCCTCTACATTGTAACCATTCAAAAAAACATCATAACAAAACAAAAAAACAAAAATCACAAATAACACAAAGCTCAACCAAAAACCAAAAATCAAAATAACTAATCTCAAAAAACAAACAATAAACAATGTAAACTTAATTATGACACCAAAAATTAAAAAAGTACAAATCATAAAATAGCAATAAAATTAAAATCAAACAAAAAACATAAAACATAAACACTACCATAGAATTAAACAAAAAGCCTAAAAACCCCCCCATACCCATAATATCACATGTTTCCAAAGTATTCATGATTAAACTCCATACATAGTTGATAAGTTTTTAACATCTTTAATTAATGGTATTTACATTGTAATTCCTTAGTACTATAATCTATATACATGTCGTAAAAATCGTCACCATTAATTACATGTTTTACGCCATTATTACTTATCTATGATTGTTATTTTTTTATACATGTAATCTACATAATATTTTTTATTCAGTAAATATTACTTACATAATTTTTTTACTGATGTGTATAAGTTTTATTCATAATATTACATGTGTAATACCCCAAGCCCCCGTAACATAATTATCAGATAATACCAATCCCTTTTTTACCGTCAATATATAATATAACATTTTTTGTAATAAAATTATGTATTCTATTTAAATATACATTGTTAATAAGTTGCTTTTTTTATTTATTTTGTGTATATCATGTTTTAAAAGATGTGCATTATTTATTTTATATCTATGTAATACCATAACATAATATACATGTAATAACGTACATACATATACATGTAATAAGTGCATTATATACATGTAATAAAGCAATATACATATAATAATAACATGTGATAAGTACATATATACATAGTAATAAAGTACATAATATACATTGTTATAAGTTACCATAAATATTACTATGTTGATATAAAAGGTAGCGAGTAAATAACATGTATAATTAAAGATACTATTAATTTTTTATACATTGTAAATATCAAGCTACATACCTAATGAATGTGATTAGTTTTAAAAGCATATACAATAGATTTTTATACATGTATATACTTACATTAATTTATATTCATGTGTATTTAGTTTAACAGGTTAATTAAAATACATAGAAAAAAATAAAGGTACGGGGGCCGATTTAATTTTAATTTAATTATAAATGTTGAGTTAGTACATATAAATATATCATTGTTAATCAACCCACGGTACTAATTGTATACATTTAATACTTACATTAATTTATATTTATGTCCATGTGATAAGTACATTATTTACATGTAAATAACTAGCGCATATAATTACCAATAGTAGATAAGTTATAACAATAATTAAACATTGTGAGTATACCAAAATTTGTTTTTTTTTAAGACAAAAAATTTATTTACATTTATTGTAATAACTATTTTCGTCATAATTTACATTGGTTAATTAAGATCGGATGATTTAAATAACTACCATGTATAATTATTCGTACTATTTAATTTGGGTATAGACATGAAATTTATAGTTTACTATTTTATTTATATAACAATTAATATTTTTTATAGTTACTATTACACTCCACTACACTGTGATATTAGTTATCTATTAATTATTTATCATGTAATATATTCTTATCAATAAACCTCATTATATTGTAGAAAAGTTACATTCATAAAAAAATATACATTATTTAGAGATATCTTACATATTTTTTATTTTTTTTATATTTTACTATTTAGTAATAACTACATAAATTTTTTTTTTATTATCATTTTAATGTGATGTAACATTAATATACAATTGTAAACGTACCAGGTGAAGGGGTTTTTACATTGTAATAAACTAGTAAACATAATTTTTTTATAAACATAGTAAATACATACTATTATTAATTTTTTGGTATACATGTTAAATTTAATGTACATATAAATGTTTAATACAAATCGTAAAATAAACGAACTAACAATCAACCCCCCGTTAAACTGGGTAATAAGCGACAAGTAATCTCATTTAATATATACATGTGATACGTACAAATGAACTTATCATGTATCCGATACGTAAACATTTTTTATATTCAAAAAAATTACAATAAAGTATAAAGCCTTCGCCATTACATATTTACATTGTAATTATATGTACAGTAATATACATTTTTTAAATAAAAGTTTGTATTAAAACAGAATTTACCTTAAATAATTTAACTGATGGTATAATTAGCCTCACAATAACCTTATACATGTGATACAGTTACATAAACTACACTTAATAACCTACCCATTCAATATACATTGCAATAACCCCCTAACATAATATACATCGTTGTAATAAGTACATGTATACCCCCCCTCTCGATACATGTAATACGTAATTTATATAATATACCACCTGTAACTAACGCTTAGCATGACCCCCGTTATACAGTAATACTCACGTAACATAATATACATTGTATAAATCTATTTCAAAAAAAGAGTTACATTTAATATACAATGTAATACGTACATAATCACATTTTATTATATTTACACTCCTATTTAGATACACGTACTAATATACATGTAATACGTAACTTATAATTTTATTTACATTGTTAATAAAAGTTTACATGATATACACTGTCCACTCTCTGTTACCTCATTTAGGTTATATCATGAATAACTACACACTATAATATTCACAGTTTAAACATTGTAGATAAACTACATTAGTATACTATGTTAATAAACTACATAATTATTTCATGGTTGATAAAACTACATATATATATGTAATACGTATCATAATATAACATGTAATAAGTGCATGATATAATGTA